>CM060856.1:7505244-7967669 GCA_030737835.1 Acorus gramineus | reverse complement strand
CTCCTCTCGACCTACTGAATTTGGATTTTTAATGAGAATTCCTCCATGACCTATCTCAAAAGATCCCATTGGTGTCCCACTTTCATATAGGAGATCTTCTTCAGAAGATCCTGATATGTATGATGATTGCTGTTCATGTAAAATGCTGCATAGATCTTTCGTGAGCTTCTCAACCGGAGATGGTTTTGGGCGATTAATACATGTCCTCTTTCTTGAAGGCACGAGTGAATCCCAGACATTAGATTGTGATGAGCCTGAAAACATGAGATGCAATAATCAATAGAGGCTAAGATAAAACATTCTAAATTGTCATCACAATCATACACTTATCAAAGATCCTAAATCAAGTAGTTGGCTCTTCTGCATATTATCAACTAAGCTGGATGGTTATCTAGCAGATGAATTTGTATAAAACTAGAAACAATCAGCAGCATTAATAAATTAACATAAAATCAGAATAATATTAAAGGAGAGGATGGCTAACCTTGGGAGGCATGATCAGTGATTGCTAGTAGGCAATATCTCTTAGTGGGTCACATACATTGGAGTATTGCAATAACACGATCCGAAAATCATAGAAAGGAAATTCATGGAGTTGACACATGATGAGTGAGATAAGATGAAAATTTTTAATGTTGGAAAAAACGAAATAGAAGTGTTGAAAATCTGCATATGATGCCATAAGTTTAAGACACAATCTAAGCCTATATCAATCTTCACAGAAGAAGTTGAGTGCAAGTGGTAAAAAATTGTATGTGGATAATGTCAACAATTAAATAAGAAACAATGGGTGAATTAATAGACTGCACAAGAGGGAGGGAAACATCCTCCTCAATGAACACCAGAGTCGGTCATTTCTTGACAAATTGAGCAATTCTCTCCATAGGTTGTTGTGGGAATTAGTGTGTTGTCATAAATAACTCATGGGACACTGTTACTATTATGATATTTTTGTTGGCATCAAGATTATTCACTAATGCCTCTCGAAAGAGAACATGGGATTAATGTGGGTACAGAAGATGAAATTTGTGCTGACAAATTTAAGGGCATAGGATTTAAAGATGTGACTGAATGAATGGATCAACCTGTCCAATCACTTGCTTCTGCACTACCAAAATGCGCACAACTCTCTGAGCATGAAATTGCTGACCCTGAACTAGAACGATTGCTTGTATCCTCATCCAACACTTTCCTGAAGTTCTGGTCACAATGTCGAGCTTCGCCTTCGCCTTCGCCTTCCTCAATAACATTCCATTGCTTTCTTTTGTACAGCTT
This sequence comes from Acorus gramineus, assembly GCA_030737835.1. NCBI lineage: Eukaryota > Viridiplantae > Streptophyta > Magnoliopsida > Acorales > Acoraceae > Acorus > Acorus gramineus. The sequence continues at coordinate 7,966,394 of CM060856.1, read as the reverse complement.
TGGCTCTTTTTTTACTGGCATGTTTTTCGGTTTGGAAATCTTGAGAGTAGGAGCCTCAAAAGGTTCTGCACGAGCATGCAGTGGGGTGTAGTTTGTAAGTGTGCCCTTGGTTCTCCATCTCGACCCACATGCATTGCATAATATTGGCTTGTCAGGTGGTCCATTTCGCCAAAGAGGAGTGCCTGTTACATCAATTTGTTTTTCAGAGACCAATAAGTTATAGAAATTCTAACAAAAAATGTGGTGTTGCAAAATTCTAAAAGGACACCGTAGGAAAGATTGTTGCAACCTGTCTTCTAACCCGATAACACTATGATATAGGTGAAAATTTATTCTAATAAAGTCATAACATGCAATAGGTGACAGAATGTGAATATGATTCATTGATTACATAACCCCAAGTCATGTATTACACTGAAGTGAAATTCTATATGATGAGTCTGCAATGTGATTCATTTACCAATCCTCTTCTGGGAAATATATCTTAAAAGCTAACATGTTCCTATGCAAGATAAAAATCTACTCAGTGTTGCATTAGAGCAATTAGGCGGTATTCACTGCAACTCAAAATATAGAGCAAGTACGAGCATGAGAGTTTATCGAGTACAAAATGATGATTCAATTGTGAACTAGATAGATCCCAAGGTCCTCAATCTTTAAACTTTCAATAACAAATACTAGTTCAATTCCTAACAATTTGTTGATTTCTTGTTTATGAACCACAACTAAATGCATCCTTTTCAGCAGACAAATAGCATATAGAATGCAATCCCTGGTAATGAAATGGAAGGCGGTAGTTCATACAGCAACATAGTGGGATACAACATCCTCTACGGTTTACCCCTTTAATGGCATGAGATAATCAATCAAATGTCACACATTCAAGTCCAAGATTCACCAGCAAATGTGTCACCAAAATACCGAATTCGCAGCTATGACATTGATAATCATGTCTTGTGTGTTCTCAAAATGATACAAATTTATGCCATTCAAGGTTGTCAAGTGACGGAAAAAAGGAGAAAACCATTACACCAAAACACCCGATTCTAAGCAGATCACAGTAATCCTTCATTTGCCAGACCAGCTCAAACCCAAACCACGAAACGAAAATCCAATAAAATCAAGAAATCAACATGAATTACTCGGTCTGTCTGAACTCAATGAACTCAATTTGGAGAATTACAGCTAATAATGCCCATGGAAGAGACATAAACAGGTGGTGTTCTATGTCTGCCTCCTCATCCAGATAAAGTTTATTATCACTTAACATCGTATGATTCTGGGCATCATCTTCACAGAATTTCCATTATCAAATTTAATAGAGAGAAACCCATTAAGAAGAAGAATTATATAGCACATAGAACTCTTTGAAATCCAAACACAAACAGACCATTTGAAGAGAAATACAAAAAAGAAAACATGAACAAGTGCTCACTTGTAACTCCACAATGATAGCAAGGTCCATGCTTTCCCATGACTCACTTTCCCCTCTCTCTCAATATAACAAATTTTTTACAAAAAAAAAAAAGAAGAAAAGTAAAACAAAACTCAAGAATATGTACCAAGAGTCCAATAATTAGACCTTCATCATATTAAAAATTTTAAAAATATTGCAACACATATTCTCAAGCCTTCATTACTGGGTGATGAAAGGCTCTCCTTGAATACCCAAGAGTTGCACAAGAAGAAAAAAATCCCAAGAAGACCCAGAAGGGGAAAAACAAGAAATGAAGGTTCTTGTTAGGTGGATTAATAATAAAAAAAAGAGGTCTCTTGAAAATCCAAAAAAAGCAGATTCAACCAAAAATTTTGTGCAGGTTGAAATGGGTTTTTAGGTGGGCATCTGTAGAGGAGAGAGAACTCCTCAGCGAATCAAACCAAAGTGAGAGAGAGAGAGGAGACACATAGAAGGGGAGGGGTGAGAGAGAGAGAGATATAGAGAGGGTGAAAGAGAAGGTGTTTGTGTGACTTTCTTTTGGGGTGCCTATTGTGAGTTTTAATGTGTATTGTATATATTTCTGCTTTTCTTTCTTTCTTTCTTTCATTTGTATAATAATAATATAGTATCATTACATACTTACATCTTGTTGACCCACAACTTTTGTCATGAACGTTTGTAAAGCCATTATATGAAATATTGTAAAAGAAAACAAACAATTAGAGGGACTGTTTTGAATAGGAAAAAAATATCCCAATGAAAATAAAAAGAGGATCTTCATGTGATTATGTCACTTTATATTCATTTAATTTAAATCTTTTTTTTTAAATTAAATGGTGGAGATGAGGCGGAGTTTGATTGGATGGAGCACAACTACTGCTGACTAATTGAGTCTCCATATGCTTTACTTTCTTCTTTATCAAACCAATAATATCATACCAAGTAGATGTACCAATTTGTCAACTTTGTACATGTGGAACAATTATACTATGTGAGATAAGATTTTTTTTTTAAGTGGGTAAAACTACCCAATTAAAGCAAGGTTTTTAAAGTATAAGCAATACCAACAATTAATTCCTATTATTTTGTTTTATTATAACCCTTGGATTCTTAATGGACCAAGAATTCCATGAGAGTTATCCAAAAAGATTATTATTATTTTTTTGTTTAATTGAAAACAATGGTCTGATTAAAAAGGAGATTTCTTTTTTTTTAGGAAAATCAAAATTAATTTGATAGATTTACCTAGTCAGACTCATGAGTGGGGCCCATCTGAGGAATTGATAACTGCTCGTTCTCCTCCTCTGCTTTTCGTAGGGGGGGGTGACGATGTGACTACCTCCGGTGGGGATAACATGTGTTTACTTCCGGGTTGTTTGGTCTTCTCTTGTGTTTGAGATTTTTTTTGTTTTTGGTTTTCGGGGGTAGGAAATTGAGTATGGTGTAAAGAGGAGGATGGGAAAGACCGAGTTTTTTTGTTTAATGAGAGAAGAAAAGAAGGTGTAGCCGTCGAGAAAGGGCAGCAAGAAACGCAGCTTCGGTGCAACCAAAGACCATGTGGTTGGAAGGAATGCTAATCCAGTCACAATTAAATAAAATTATTTCACATGAAATTAGAAAATGTCATACTTGAAAGGGTCATTTGAAAACATATGTTTGGATGCATTTTTATTTTATCAAAAATCAAAAAATACATTTTCAAATGGTTTTAGAAAAGATTAATTAAAATAACTTGTTTCAACTTGAACCTTATTTGAAAACCATATTACTTCTTCCCTAAGAACTGGATTTAGAACTACATCTCCACCTATTATAAAAAAAGGTAGTTTTTAATCACTAATGAATTTGGGAGACTTAGCTTTCTACAAACTTAAAAACATTACAAATAAATTTTCAAAGGGGGACCTTGATATAAAAATGGGTTTTTTTATTTTTAAGTTCCTATAAAATAATTCACTTCTTCATATTTTAGTTTTTGTCCCCAGATTTAAAGGATATGTTCATTTTTAGTCCCTGACAGTGGGAGGACCTAAAAATGAGCATATCTTTTAAATCTGGGGACTAAAATCAAAATCTAAAGAAGTGAGGGATCGATCACTAAATCCTATAGTTTATGGGGACTTAAAAATAAAAAACTCTAAGAATATGTTTTTGGAAAAGCAAAGAAAGTAGGTCTTGAAAATCGAGTTTGTTAAGCTATTTTTTTTTCTAAAAATATATTTTTCAAAGAGATTCTTAGTCAATTATTCTTGTAATTTATTTGAATTTTTTTTTAAGTACGGATTTGCTTGATGGAGTCAAAATATAAAATGCATACCCGAATGGAGTAAATGCATATATTTTTATGTTTTAGGAGATGTATTTGGAGGACTGCTTGGAGTCCCATGTTATTCCATTTCTTTGGTGGAAATGTTTTCAATAATTTTACATACATTAGATCGTTTGAATGAAACATTGAGCAATAAAATACAATAAAAACGCACACATTGTTTGAATAATGGTCATTACGATAGTGTTAATGTTTCGAAAAGTTTTTTAATTGGTAATTACCTAATCAATCCAACAAACTTCTTCAAGTGCTTTTCATGTTCTTAATAAGTTACGAAAATGATTCTTAATTATCATTGTAACTTCTATCATTCACACTCAACATTGAAGTTTCTTAATGTATTTTTTCTTGTACTAATGATCAAATATGTTGAAAGAGTGATTTAATTACCTTTATATTTTACCACATAGAACATAATCCTTGTTGATGCACAAATTGAATAGGTTGCTAGCACAGGTGGTATTGGTACCATTGGTTTTTCATAGAGATTGGTTGCTTGTTAAACGCATAAGTTTTGTTCAATCGGATTTGAAATATAATATTATCATGATATAATAAATATATTAATTATTATTATTTAATAAATAAATTTATAAAAATATGAAATATTTTAAAAAATTAATCAAAATTCAAAATAGATAAAGGTTATGTGTAAACGATGAATAAAGTTAGAATGTCAGTATATAACTATAGAAATGGATGACACCAAAGGCCAATCCAAACGCCAAATTGGCCTTTAGTGTACGCTTTATTGTTGATTTAACAAGCCCCAAGCACATGTATTACCTGTCAATCAAAATTTAAGTTTTTTAAAACTTTGATTGATTGGTAATACTTTTCTAAGAAGACGAGAGTGTATCCCTGCAAAAGTCAGTGGTTGTGTATCCATGCCCTGCACTCCTGCAGTTAACAATGGTGAGTTGGGGTTAATTTTTTTTTAAAAAAAAAAAAACGATGTAGCTCTTTCAAAATCTATATAAAAAAAAAAAGTGTCCGTAAAATTGGTAAATCTCATTGTGTCATTATTTTATTAGATAATATTTATTTTAGTCTTTATAACTAATTAGAGGTGTAGTTAACCCTAATCATGCATGGTAAATTATTGTTATACCATTTTAAAAAATCGATATAATTCTCTAAAAACTTATCGAAAAAGTCTCTTTAAAATTTAAAAATCATCTTAATTCTTTAAAATCTTCTTAAAATCACAAAAAGTCTATGTCATTATTTAAAAATATATACTGATTTATTTAAATTTTATTAAATAAATTATAGTCTTACAATCAAGGTGTCATGCTTTCTGTTGTTAATAATTTTGAGTTGAAAATGTATTATGGAATTTTGATTTTAAATTATTTTCTCTAATTTTGTAATGGAGTTGATGAAGCTATAATTTTTTTTGTTTGGTTTCTTTGATGAGATTGTCAGGTGAAGATATTAAAACAGAACTCGATTTTGTATATCAAACGTGGTTTAACGGCTATTTTTTTTTACAGTTGATTATGATATTTCAGGAGATAGGGATTTTGAAAAATGACAGAGGTATTTTTGTCTTACAAAAGCACTAAATCTAATTTTATAAAGTTTGTAGAAACTGAATTCGATTTTATTATTTGGGACTTATTTCGACATACTCTTGACCGATGAACTAAATTCATTAACCATATACATTTTATGGAGATTTAGGACAATTTTCTTATTTTAGAGAGACTTTTTGTTATTTTAAAAAAATTTTAAGGAGTTAAAAGGATATTTTTCTCTAATTTTTTCCTTCGAAATGTTGTTTGCATTGTTAAAAATGGCCAAAAAGACCAAAATACCCATATTCCACCTTCTTCTTCAACCTCCCACCAATTATTTTATATTTCACTACCCCAGTCTAATTTCACTTCATCCTCTTCAAGCCCAGACCCATTCAAGATAAAAACCTCTCATACAAAGATGAGTTCATCCTAAGGATCATCAACACAAAAATGAGGGGCTTGGATGGATTGAAAAGGGGATCAAGAGAATGAAATGTTAGGATTTTATGTGAGTTAGAGTTGGTGTTTTTTTTATAGGGTTTGGAAGAATTAAAATACGATGATTTTATAATTCCACACCTTATGGTTAATCAATTAATCAAAGTTGAATATTAGATGTTAATATCATTAGGGGTCGTAAACCAGCCGAACTTTAACCTATTCAGACTCGGCTAATTTAGTATCAGGCTCGGCTTGAGATCGAATTTAATTTTGTGTTCAAGCTCGGCTCGCTTGACTCGTAAAAAGCTCGGTTGAAGCTCGGCTTGGCTCGGCTCGTTTGTTAAACGAGCCAAGCAGAAGCTCGAACCAAGGCTCGGCTCATACTTGTTTAGCCAGGAAAAAAATTGTTTAGCATTTAAGAAGTTATCTTTTACAAATTACAACATCTTATACATGTGAACATGACATAAACTCGGGCTCGGGTTTTTGTTTTCCCTCTTTTATGTTAAGTAATGAGCTCGTATTAGCTGGGGCTCGACTCGTTTACAAACCGAGCTTTAAAAAATATTTAAACTCGACTCGTTTGTCTAATCGAATGAGTTCGAACGAGCTTTAACTGAGTCAAACTTGAGTTGTTCAGCTTGTTTACCACCCCTAGATATCATGTGAGGGAGGGTATGGATACACCACTTATATTTTTTTGGGGGAATTTTTGGATGGACTATTTTAATCGGGATATTCTGACAGCTTGGGTCCTATGTGAAGATAGGAACTAACTAAGGTATATATGCAAAAAGAAAAATTCAATTATATAATAAATTTACCAGCTTGGTTAATTAAAAATAAGGATAATAAATCAGCAAGAGACATCATTTCTCACCAATAAAAAGTAGAAAATGAGATAAAAGTGGGTAAGGCCCCATTTCTGATCTATCGTATCAAACTGGTTTTAGATAATAATTTCTAAATAAATTTTTAAAAACTTTAATTTTAGGTTTGGTTTTTATGTGTTGAGAGTTTAAAAAAAAAAACACTGTTTCAACACAGATCGAGTACGACTTTTATGAAAACGAAATTGATTGAGAGTAATTTTATGAGCTGCGACTTCAAAAAAAAAAAATAAAAAAAAGTTGCAAAATATAAAAAATAAGATAAAAGATGGAGCAATAAGAAAAAAATATCTTTGTAAAAGATCTTCTTGATAGTAGAATTTCTATCCTTAGAAAACTATTATGGAAAGGAAAAGTATATTCTTGTAGAAGTCACGGATAAATAACCATTCTGAACTATGAATTAATAAATTATGAAGTGTTTAATTTTTTTTTTCTTAACGTAAACACTAAAAAAGTCTATATTCCTGTTTAACTAGGATAAGAAAAATTGCATCCGTTTTTAGTCACTTTTATAGATGGCATTTTGCTAGCTGATAGTCTATGACTCTTTAGAATCACATGAAACTTTATGTTGGTATTGTATAAAATATATCAATTGAGGTATCATTTGATTCTAGTCATTTTTTTTAGTAGAATTATTTTATCAATAATTATTTTACAAGTAATCATATTTTCAGGAATCAGATATTGTCACATTGTTTGGTTTACTGATGGATTTATTTAATGTTTGGTTCATACATGAAAAATAATAAAGAATTTGACTTGAATGTCTAAATTTAAAATACCATTACTATTATACATATAATTGCAAAATTTATTTATTTACTCATATCACATTATAAAAGAAGAGTAATTTTTTAATAAATATTTTCATAAATATTTAACGAATGCAAATAAATAAAAATTAATATCCAATTATAATAATATCTAAACTCATCTATAAAAATAAAAATTGAATTAAAAAGCATAAATCAATATATAATACACAATCAAGATTTCACTTCATGTATCAATTATAACATAGTTTCTTAGTTATAAAATAAAAACGAATATATAAACGGCGGGTAAAAAAAATATAAGAGGCTATTTATTTTAGAAGTGATATAGATATTAATTTAATTAATTTTTAAATGGTAAAAAAATAATATAATTTAAGATTCATGTTGAAATTTGAGATTATAAAAAAAAAGGTGGGAATTTGATTCCACCCTATTTATTCACGTGCATTGATTTTAATTTTAGTGGGTCCCATAATTATAATCAAAATTACCACTAACTAAATATTGACTTTTACACACTTTCCTAATAATCTCATATGAAATTAAAATCCATCCCAGATAATTTTAATTAATCAAATATATAATTAAGATAAAATGTGCAACCTGCAAAAGCAACTAGAAAAAAGATGGAACATAACATTTTCCTTTTATTTTTGTAAAATATTAAAACGCAACCTCTTTTACATTCCCACTTGCAGTCCATATATGTATATATATATTATTTTTTAAAAAATAGTATATTTCTTCCAATGAGGTGTTTGTTTGTATGTATATGTTTATAAAAGGATGAAGTGTACATGCTCCAATTATTTGATCACATTTTAAAAAAAATGTGATTTTTTTAACAGGTTATATACATTTTCTAACAAAGTATATACTTTGTTGGGCAATTATATATCTAAGATGTATGAGATTGCATACATGATTATGACATGGATGATAACGCTCTTTCTTTTTTAGCACTGATATATTAAGTCCATTTTACAGCTTTATGCACTACGATAGCTCATCGTATATTATATTATATTATAGCAGTGTAAGGTTCTATCATGTACTTAAATTTTTTACTTTTTCAAGAAAAAAAAGATATTATTGTATTTTAGTATATATTTCATTTTATATAACAGTATATACTTCAATAGAAGAGTATATAATATTTTAAAAAAGAAAAACGGTGTGGACTGCTATTGGGGCTGCACATATCATTTTTCTATTTTTTTTTTAGCTCTTTTACACTCAATCTTTTTTTTTAAATCTCAAATATAATCATATATATCTCGTTAATCCTGTTCACTCATTGCATCGAGTTATATAACTCGTTAAGTTTTTTTCACATTTTCTTTAAAATTGTATCATTTAATTAATTGAAATATATATTTTTCATTTTATAAAAATACATATCTACACATTATATAATTTTTAAAAAAAAACACTGTGTGGACATTTTTTTATTCTTTTCTTGGCACATAAAGACGACTGGGACCGGTGAAACGAATACGCATGGGCATATGAACGCGTGGGCCATGGAAAGTAGGTGGGGGCCCATCGATTGATCAGGTCCGTGGAAGACAAGCTTCGATCATAACATCGAAGAATCCAAGACATTCGATTTTAAGCCCACCGATCTGGACCGTCCAATGTGTTAGAAGGGGATATTCCGTTATTCCTGTATGAATTAGAATAATTATTATTGAGGCTGGAAATTCGAATGGAAGTCAAGAGGGAATAGAAGATGTCACAAAATACGTATGTGAGGATACAATTATCTTTGTGTGAGAATCACAATCTCCAAAGGGAGGCTATTTTTTTATGCTGAGAATAATGAAAATCACACAAACTATACCAAATTTGGAAAAATCCATTTAGCCCCCTGCAAACTGTTTGATATTCATATAACACACTGTGTTTTCTAAAATCCATGTAATCCCGTGTATGTCTGTATGTATATGTAGTTATGTATGAACTATGTGTTATATATTGTGGAGCCTGATGATGTGCGCAGAAGATTGTTGACGCTATGCAGGATCGGATGGGGGTCGAGCTCTCCGCAGAGCTCGCGGGGATTGATCTCAGTATAAAAGGGTATCTTTCGTGTATTAACTTTTTTGTCTTTAATGAGATGTCAGTATAAAATGGCATCTCAGATTTTTCATTAAGTTCTAGAGTTTTTATCTTTGGTGTGACCATTGTAAAAACTTTTTCATTGACAGTGGATTGATCTCTGGTGTGTTCCGTGGTGGACGTAGGCAAGATTTGTCGAATCACGTAAATTTTTGTGTCTTTACTTCGATTTGTTTGTTTATTTCCTTCGATTGATTGCATCATAACACTATGAAATATATTATGTTAAACCATATTCATGCAACTAATATCCTATTTTCCCAAAAATTCGTCTGCTCCCATGTTTACTGATCGAGGGTTTAATTTAAGTTAACATTCAGTCAGAAAATCTGTCAATTTTAACATATAATTTTTATTTTTATTTTTGGCTATGTTCTTGAATAAGCTCATATGATGGAACAAAAAAAACTTTTTTCATGTTCTTTGCACTTATTCAACACTAATAAAAGGAGTACCTCCAATTGTGCTTTTTACCTCTTATATATAAAGCGTGATTATATTTCCAATCACACTTCAAAATGGATCTCAACTCTCAAGATCTAAAGCCTGATTGTATAGTCTCATAAAGAATTTTTCGTATGACAGAAGCAAACAAATAGAGGTAACCTTCTAGATCTCGTTTTGGTCTCCAAATTTGAAGATTAAAATTTTCTCATTTTTAAACTCATTGCACTTTTTTATTATATAAATTAAATTCTTACAAAATAGTATTAGTGTGTCAAGTCATTTAAAATGAGAAGAATATTGAATATGTTTAGTATATAATTTTTAGGATACACTACAATAGTAACATGGCGATTACAATTGGATTTGTAAACAAACTATTTGTGTCACATTAAAATTGAGGAAAAATAAAAGAAATTGAAAATTGACCATTTGACTATCCAAAAACATGGTATTTGGGCAAAAAAAAAAAAAATTTTCTCATTTTTTTTCTATTTTGTCTTATTATGAGAGATAAAAATTTTCCTCACCCAAAAAAGGGAAAGTGAGGGAATCTTATTTTCTTACAATATTTTTTTTTTTTCATTATTTTCTATAATGACACAAACTATATATTTTATTTTATATAATTTTTCATCACAAACACAAAAAATAATTTTTATTTTCTTTCATTTTTCATTACAGGTACAAACAACATACAAACTGATCATCAAAGGTAAAATGATTTTTTTTTTCGTGATTGTTTTATATTCAAATTCTTTCATTTTTCTATATATTTTTTTTATTATTGTCCACATGTACACTTTGAATATCACAGCCTTTCGTCTGGTTGATGTCAATGGTGATGATGTTTCCATTGATAGACATGCCGTGGGGAGACTATACTTTGGATTGGGTGTAAGAAAACTGAATTATCTGTCACACAACAGCATGTGAAATGCAAAGACAAATCAGTTCAACCCAAAGAAAGATTATCCACTCCAACTAATCTTTTCTCATATTCTAATCAGTCCACCACCGCCCATCTCTCTCTCACTCTTCTGTCATGACCTCATTGTGTTGGCTGGATACACAAGGCATGCCTTGTTGCTTTAAAGAAGAAAAAAAACACAAGAGATAATGACATAAATAGTTGAGACTGTTTGGACTAGGGTGCATGGTTCACCCTATTTTTTTGGATGGGACCACTTGATCAAGAAAACCTATAGATCAAGCGGTTGCCACATCTAATCGAAATTGTATGAGGTAAGCAAAATAATATATGCTTAATTAAAAAGTTTTGTTTCATATTTTAAAAAATAATGAAGGTTAGCTTCTAAGGAATCAAGCTTTACTAAGGGGCTGTTTGTATCCGCGGCATGGGACACTGCATTTGGAAACTCAAGGTGGCGGTTCAAAAGCGATGTTTTCACGCATGATAAAACAGAAAAAAATGTTGTCTACCACGGCCACCTCTTTTGAAATGCCAATACTAAATTTTTATTTGGATGGGAGATAGCATTCCGCTGCGTTTTCTAACGCAAATTTCACTCTAATGTGGTCCCAAACCAAACATAAGTTACTTTACACAGAATCACATATTTCATACTGGTTTCCAATTAGCCCCATTGATCCAAGTTAATTTTAGACTGTATCTTGTACTAGTTTTTGCAGAGTTTTTTTTATTATTGTTATTAGTAGTTCCACCAATTTGATTTTTCATTCTTTGTAAACATAATCACACTTTAACTTAATTTATTTATGTAAAAAGGAGTTCATTATTTCTCCGGGGGGAAACATCATCCACTCCATCAGTTTGTTCCCAAAAAAAAAAAATTAAAAAAAAAAAAATATATATATTATAATAATTAAGGGTGTAAACTTGTTCGACTGAATCACAGTCTGACGAATTTAAAAAAAAAAGAGATTTTTTTTATGGTTAAAAAAAAAACAGAGATCTTCATCACGTTAAAAATTCTTTTTAATATGTTAATAGAACTTGTTCACTGAGAAGACTGATACATATTTAGGGAAGTGTATCTTTTAGACTTTTAGCCCCGTTTGATTGCGCGTTTGAACGCGCTTTTACTTTTTGAAAAGTTGAACTTTTTTACAAAATCGGAAGCTGGACAAATGACAAGCAAATATTTACTAAATATGTATTTGATCCTTTTGAAAAACTATTATAAATTCTTAATTGCATGTGGGGTTTACATTGAAAACACATGCTAAACTGTATTAAGTGCGCCTAATAATGCGCCAAAATGCGCCTACGCGCGCACGTACACGCTTACATACGTAAGCATGTGTGAACCACTTTTGCTTTGTCTTTTCTAAACACTACTAAAGTAGTGAGCCAATATATAAATTGAAAAAATTCTTTTTCCACTTTTAATGTGAGACTATATTTTAAGTCTAAAAAACACCAATCTTTTACAAGCTTTAACTCCAACCTATTACAATGTTTTTAACACATGCATCTTGGAGGTGTTATATAATAATGAAAGGTTTTATATGCTATTAAAAGATTTCAAGTGTTATTTATTTAAAATGGAAATGTTTAAAATTCATTAAAAAAAAAAAAAAAAAACCGTCAAATGTGTTTCCCTTAAAAACAAGCGAACAAGCGCTTGCCCATCATGAAATATAATTCGTTAAAGCATTTTTACATTTATTGTGAATTAATACATACAATTGTTAGATTATATATTTTATTTTTATATAATGATGTATAATTAATTAAATGAGGTATATTATTAAAAAAAAAAACCAAAACGTTTGTAAACTATAGAAGGTAATAAACGGGACACAGTGTCTAACATTTTCTTTAAGCAGTGTGTTATTTAAAGTTTTATCCAAGAGAATTTGATCACACGATTCAGATGATATCATTGTTTCAAAGCCTATGCTAGTGATGTAAAAAACCATTTTTTATATAAACTAATTTAAATTAATAAGAAAAGAAAAATCAACCATTCTCTATGTAATAGAATAACATGTCATCTTACAGTTTAAAACAAAAATAAACAAGAATTAGATCATTAAATCGATATAAAAAATAAATAAGGAGTATAATCACACCCATTTATGCGATTTTGGGTTAAAAGAGAGATAAATTACATGACAATGGACTCTAACCTACCCATTGATTTCCTATAAATTTGATCAACCAAAAAGTACTTATAGGTCATACATCACACTCCGAACCTATATATATAAGAATTTCATGCAGAAAAACAAAACTCTTGAATTAGTTAAAAAAGAAAATATTAACATTGCCGGCCCAAGGTGGTGGATAGGTCGTACAAAAGGTAATGGAAGTTCCACTACAGAAAAAGCTGTTTTTGTGTGCTTTTAAAGGCTTAAAAAATGCTTTCATATGTTTCAGTGAAAATGTGACACTCAGTCATTCTACACTATAGTAACTTTTATTATACAGTTGTCTAATAAAATACATTTGTTTCAAGAAAAAAAAAAGTGTACATATTGATTCATTGAAGTATGTGATCTTCAGCTGTGTTGCACATATAGAGAGAACTGGCACTATATAATTCTAGGTTTGTTGGGTTGTTGACCATCAATTCTGAAACTATAACACCCATCAGAGAGAGTCTTTATTCATTGCAGGAGTTGGTGAACTGATGTGGTTGAAAGCGTTTGGTACAGAAGTCTTTATAAAACACATATAACAAATACAACATAGATGATGATTGCAGTAGTTGTTGTTGTTGGAAAAAAAAAAATTGACTCTCCGGCTACCTATAGTGTCAGATTATTACAATTTCTTGAAAACATGTATAACAAATCCTTATAAAAAAATGTCTGGGACAATCATTCTTACTATGACAATTCCAACATTGTTTTCTTTTTTAAAGATAATTATCTAATGAAATACATATCTTCAGTTCATCACACAAATAAAGTAAATATTTAAATAAATTGAATGCATATTTTTTTTATATGTTTGATAACATAATATATAGTATATATACTAGATTTAAGTAAACATATACTATGTTAGAACTGCAAGAATCAATGAATGCATATACTTTGAATAATGTTACATGCAGCTCCATTTTCAGCTTCAATTCCAGTCTACATGAGTTTTGAATTTTTTAAAAATAATATACCTCATCTAATAAAGTATATGCTTTTATAAAAAATGAAGCATATTCCAATGAATTGCATTGATGCATTTATAGAAAATGTAAAAAAATTCTTTTAAATCATATATCTTGTTAACGTGAGCTATGCGTCGTTAATTTTTTACTGATACATATAAAACTGGAATTGAGGCTGGAAAAAGATCTGACCGATTTACTTTATACGTGCCTGTGAAACTGTGAAATTTGGCTGGGTCTCATAAAGTTGATTTCAACATGTTATCAGATCACCTAGCAATAGATGGGCCCATGGTCTGCTTGGCCATAGTTGGGCCTTGCTAACAAATAATAAAGCATTGATACACCAGGACATTTTACAGTCCGTTTTATAGTCTCATACACTATGATAAATAACATAGTATATACTACGTTATCATAGTGTATGTAATTCTATCATAATATATGGCACAAGTTTTTTTATAATTTTTTTAACATGAAAAAATACACTAATGTATCTTAATATATATTTTATTTCATATAACTGCATGTAATACAATTGAAGAGTGTATGATTTTTTTATAAAAAAAGTGTAGTCTACAATTTTGGACATATCATTTTCCCAAATAATATCCTCCAATGTCCGCCTTGCATAGTTTACATGATACAGGGAAAGGAAAGGAAAAGAAAATGACACGTCTAGCTCTAATTGTAGCTATTCACAATCCACGTCATTTTTTAAAAATAATAAATTCTCATATTGAAATACATGTTGTTATATTAAATGAAATATACTATGAGATGTAAATATACTTTGAGATTGTATCTATAACAATTTTGTGTACACTGAATGCATTTACAGATGATAATGTAATGACATTGAGAATGTATATATGATCATTTTGTGCATAAACATCTTTGCATACTTTAATATTTTTGTAGAGAACTATTAAATATCTGTAACTATGTGTATAATTTCTGTAAGTATGACATTATATTTCTGTAACTCTGTCTGTAAGAGATAGCTCGGGTATTATGAAAATTCAGGGGTAAATAAAAAATAAAAAAAATCCCGGGGTAGAAAAAAAATTTGACCCTTAGTCAAGGGGTATTTGAACAATTCTCTCTTCTTTATTGTATATATAAAAAAAATACACAAAAGATACTTTAAAAAAATTCAAGATGTGTGAATATGTAAAAGTTACTTTATAAACGAGACGAGTGTAACATTTTTTTTCTTGTAATTATGAGGTGTTTTCTTTTTTTAGAAAGGTAGACATTGTTTTAAATAGATTAAAGTACAATGACTGAATTGAGGGTGAGGAGAATGAGAGAATTTTTTTTTAAAAAAACAAAGATAACCCAACAAAATGATCCCAGGGACGATAGGCCACCCGGATCCAAACCATATAAATCCCCTTACTCCTCGATAGGAAGTCTATCTCCCTCAACACGAACTTTGTGCACCCCCACTAGATGAATATCCCATGTTGAAATAAAATAGAAGAAGTGTCACAAATTCTCAAAATGATAACTCATTGATTTGAAGACCATTTCATTTCTGATGAGCCATATAGCCCAAGCACCCGTCGAAATGATGGATTTTAGCACCCACCCTTTACAATCGGATGCCGCAATAGTCGAGCTACATCCTCATAAGTCCTCGAGGTATGTAATATCACCCAAGTTCAGAATGGCCAACGTGATTCGGGCCCAAAGAGAGACCGCCATTGGACACATACATAATAGGTGGTCCGCAGACTCATCATCCACACAGCCAAACGGGCAACCAACATCTTCAGATGGATACCATCTCACACAGCGCGCCTTGGTAACCAGTTGCCATTGGTATAATAACCAAAGAAACATTTTTACCTTTAAGGGATTCTTGGGAACCCATATTTTGTGCACCAAAGGAGGTGACTCAATTGCCTGCAGGATGTCACGCCACCACCAAATGCAAGCCGAGTCACGCCGCCACCAAAATGTAGGCTGACTTGGTGAAGAAACCCCTGCTCAGATCTGGCCTCCATAGTATCTAATATGGAGTCCCTATTATCACTGTCATAGCTTGTATATATATATATATATATATATATCGGAGGGACTCCCGTGGCTGACTTTATGGTCGAGCTGGGAAGGCTACCTCCGCCTGTTTGTCCTGGTCCCACAGAAAATTCTTTTGAATAATCGCCAACAAACAGGTGGGTAAGTCAGTGCCAAGATTCGAACTCAGGATCTATCAGTAAACCGCTAAGCCCTGATCGTTGTGCTATGACCACTGGGGATAATAAACAGGTGGGTAAGTCAGTGCCAAGACTCGAACCCAGGACCTATCGGTAACACCACTAAGCCCTGAACCATTGTGCTATGATCATTAGGGACTTCTGCAATATGTTAATTGTTGAGCTTCCCAATCTCGCATAACTCTACACAGGCGTACACCCATTCACCAGCTGTTTTGTACTTTCATTCTAGAACTCCTGACCCCTCCCCTCCCTCTAGTTCGCGATACTTAACAAGATAGAGAAGGAAACTTTTAGCATCTCGTTCCCAGTCCACCTGTAACTGGGAGATGTTACACTCAGTCTTTTTTCACAGTCTAAAATGCAGTACTATGTCTCGTTAAAAAATCTAATGTAACATACACATAATTATATTTTTTTCTTATACTCACTAAAAATGAGTTCATTTAATTTGAAATGAAATGACCTACACGTTTTATCAAAGCACATATCTGATTAGATAATGTTTATTATTTTAAAATAATAAAAACATGTGTGATTTTTTTTTTTTTTAACCGTAAAAAGAACTGGAGTATAATATATTCCGTTGTAATGGGGATAAGAACTTGGAGGGACTGTGAACAATTAATTTCAGCCCAGTTACAAATTCGGACCGGCCTCCGGCCCATTCAGAGAGAGAAGCCCAATGGATGACCCGTTAAAAGAGATTAGAATATGTCAAAGCGAATATGCCTTCGACATAGGGTTAGGGTCTTCATCTATAAATAAATACAAATTAATCAAAACCAATCTCTCTCTCTCTCTCTCTCTCTCCTCTGTTTAGGGTTAGGGTTTCCAGTACAACTAAAAAAAAAAAAATGGAGCAGACCTTCATCATGATCAAGCCCGATGGAGTTCAACGCGGCCTGGTTTGTTTCGTTCCTTCATCTCTCTCTCTCTCTCTTTTGGAAAAATCGAATGGCATGATTTGTTGGATTGTTTTTTAATCAGATGGTTTGGGTTTTGGGATTTGGTGTTCTCTGCACCTGATTTGCATCAAAGAGTGTGTTTTTTTTTGTGGGGATTTGTGATTCTTGAAGGGTTTTATTTATTGGTGTTGAAATATTGAATATGTGGAATTTTTGTTTGTGGGTTTCAGGTTGGAGAGATCATCAGCCGATTTGAGAAGAAGGGTTTCTCTCTGAAAGGTAATAACTTTACTTTGTATTGATTTGGAGTGGCGCATCTGTTTATGTAGTGACATGTGGAATCAGTGATTTGAATGATATATAGCTTTGACTGAATCTCTGACCAAAGTATATATATGTACATGTTCGTTTTATGCAACTTTGCTTTTGGTGTAGGTTTTTCGTGAGTTTTTTTTTTTTTTTTAATTTTGAATTCTAGAGAAAAGACAAGGTGTTTGGTGCCAAAGAATCATGAATCTTTTTTTTTTTTGTTTTTGATTCTTGAATTTGGGTTCTTCTGTATTGTCTTTGCGGTGATGTGGTTTATTTGTTCTAAAATGATTAAACATGTTCAATATTGCTTTCATAGAATTTTCATGTCATGCTAATCTGGTATGTTTGGGTGTATGTCAGGTCTGAAGCTCATCAATGTAGACTCTGCATTCGCGGAGAAGCATTACGCGGACCTCTCGGCCAAACCTTTCTTCCATGGGTTGGTTGAGTATATCATATCGGGCCCAGTTGTTGCGATGGTTTGGGAGGGAAAGAATGTGGTCGTGACTGGACGCAAGATCATTGGTGCCACAAATCCTTCTGAATCTGCACCTGGCACCATTCGTGGTGATTTAGCAATTGAGATTGGCAGGTTAGCAATTCATGCTCTCTTCTTTTCCAGTTTTTATCTGATTTTTCCAAGATAATACTATAATTGGAACAATTTATTCATTTGTTGCTTTGTAAGTGCATGGAAAAGGTTTTAATATAAAATTGTTAAGATTTCAATTCATAAAAGCTTGGTTTTCTCTTTTATCACCTTAGCGGCTTGGCCCCGTTTGGTTTGAGAATAAAATAATATAGAATAGGAATGGGTATTCAGTTAGAATAGGAATATGATTAGCTATATTGTTTGAGTATTTATGTGGACAGAAACTATGATAAGTGGGGTGATTGTGTGGACGGAAAACCTAAATAAAGTTATCAGGCTCTTCAATTATTATTTTTCGGTTTATTCAGGGTACAATAATTGGGAGATTTTTGTGCAGCCAAATGGAATAAAGGTGAAACTGATCGCTACTATTATTATTGGAGCTATTTTCAAAACTGGGTTATGGGGTTTCTGGGACCTGGTATTTCACAAAAACCAGGTATGACAATTCTATTGGTAACTTAAACAAGTAGATGAGGGTATCCCAAATTTCGGGAATTTTTAAAAAGAATAAGTAGAAAAATTGTGTTAGTAGCATGAGATAACTATGCATGTCATGTCAGTTGAGGCCAGGATTCTAAAATCCAACTTTATTTTTTTAGATTTTTAGATGTTTGATAAAGTTGGATTTTGGGTTCAGGACTTAATTCAAACGAGGGCATACATATTTCTTATGTGTTGAGATGGGATATGAAATCTTGGCTTCAGTTTTGCCCCTTTCCACACACTACCCTGTATTGGGTCATGTGTCACTCACTGTGTCTATTGGGCACAAAAAGTTCAGGTTCATCACTCACTAGGAGTTTATTAGGACTAAAGGCACAAGAAGAAGTTGGGATGCATCATTTGGATGGACAAGGCCACTAGAAGTTAGAGATGCAAGGAGACTAGGAGACTGTGCGCTAACTACTAATAATTCACACCAACCTCTTTGTCTAAAATTTTCTTACATGTGCTTTTCACTTGAACCTGCTCCGAGGCAGAGTGATGAAAGCCAAATATGTTACTTGAAATCGAAGATTGGGATTCAGTACTCATCAACACACTCAAAAAAAGGTGTGCCTACTTTTGATTTGAAGCTGGAACTCCAAATATGCCCTTTTCTAACAAAAATAAAGCTAGATTTTGGATTTCCACATTAATCGATGATTTAAAAAATCCCTATGCTGGTTTGGTTTATACATGGCGCTTATGTGGCTTGTCTTAACCTAGTTCTCTAAATGATTTTCTGACGACATCAGTTTTTAGATTTTTCAAAGTACAAGTAAGTTATTGTTTGTGACAACATTTTCATGGTTATGTTCTATAAAGAAAAGAAATGCATTAATATTTGTTTTTATCTATACTTGTTATTGCATATTGTGCCATTGTGTCCATTTGGTGATGAACAACCCCCCTCCCCCCCCCTCTCTCTCTCTCTCTCTCTCTCTCTCTGTGTCAGCGATCTTGTGTAAACGGATATTCTGAGTTTTACATACCTTGTAAGTTTCCATCAACCTGGTTGCTAGAATGCCTTTAAAATAATCAATTGTAAAAGCTGAACTGAGTTGAGCATCTTGGTTGTTTGATTCCGCCATGGTAGGTAAGTTTGCAAAATTTTTTGTCTTATCATTGATGGTCTGGTAGCTGTGGTTTTTGTGTGGCTGTTTCTTAAGCTGGAAAATAACATGTTTATGCATTGACTATTTCCTTATAATGAAGATTGATTGTTTTTCACTCTTGTCCATTATTATATCCAGGAATGTCATTCATGGAAGCGACTCGGTTGAGAGTGCAAGGAAGGAGATTGGACTGTGGTTCCCTGATGGGACTGTGCCATGGAAGAGCAGCCTCCACCCATGGATCTATGAGTAAACTTGCTCTGTTGCAGCTTTCAGCTATTTAAATTTTGCACTATCTTTATTTATATCTGTGGAACCCAAATTGTGGTCTTAGTATTCTAAGCCCATGGCCCGTGTCTGGCCACCACCATAAAGTACTGTGGATGCCTATTGATGTTGCGGGTACTCATCCTATATGGTTGTCTTGAGTCTTGCTGCTTGATTTCGGAACTGTCTTATGTTGTTTAATTAGTGTGGATTGAACTTGGAGCATGTTAAATATAAATTATGAGCACCTTGGTGGAAATTATATGAGGCTTTCTTGTGAATTCATTAATCATATTTGGGGACCTTTCCTCTTACCCCAAAAAAATTGAAAATGATGAAAGAAAAAAAAAATCTACTACAATGTTTTCAATTTACTTCACCCACATGGTAAAAATCTTTTACTCAAAATATTCTAATCAATTCATTCACTATTGGTATTTCTCCACTAAAGAATAATGGAAAAGGTAAAAGACTTCGTTGAGAGGATGTGATAAAAGCTCACTCAAAAAAGATGATGCCATGTTGGATTTTAAGATTTCAGAAGATGGCTGAAAAAAGGGAAAGACAGCATTAAAAAGATCCATCCACGAAATGTTATTTCACCAAATAAAAAAGAGAAAAAAAAGAAGAAAAGCAACTATTAGAAAAAACTCCTATATAATATTTGAGATACCATTCTCTTCTACTTATATACTGTAATTTCTTATAATCTCATAAGTATGTGAGCTTAACGGGCTGTAGAATAAAACATTGTTCAAAATATTCATGGCTCCCTGAAATCTTTTTGAAATCACAAAAAGTTATTTTAAAATCATAAAATCATCCTAGATCCCTATAAAATATATATGGTTAACGAATTTAGTCCCCCGGTCAAGAATATATTGAAATAAGTCCTCAGAAACTTACTAAAATTGGATTCAGTCCCTATAAACTTTATAAAATCAGATTTAGTTCTTTTGTAAGACAAAAATACCCCCGTCATTTTTCAACATCCTCATGTCCTGAAATGTCATCTTCATCTGTAAAAAAAAAAAAAAATTATCCGTCGAACCTCAATTGATCTACAAAATTGAGTCATTTTTTAACATTTTCCCTCTTCAATGTCATTACAGATATTGAACAAAAATAAATTACAGTTTCATTAACTCCATTACAAAATCAGTAGAGAAAACAATTTAAAAACTAAATCAAAATTCTATAATACATTCTTAACTCAAAATTACTAGCAATAAAAAGCATAACACCTTGACTATAAAACTATAATTTGTTTAATAAAATTTAAATAAATCAGTATATATTTTTAAATAATCACATGGATTTTTATGATTTTTAGAAGATTTCAGGGAGTTAAGACGATTTTTAAATTTTACAGGGACTTTTTTCGATTTTCATAAGTTTTTAGGGAGTTATATCAATTTTTTCTAACAAAGAAAATAAATTTTAAAAGGGTATAACAGTAATTTACTATGCATGATTAGGGTTAACCATATTTGGTCAGTTATAAGGACTGAAATAGATATTATTTAATAAGATAGGGACCTAAGAAGATTTACCAATTTTATAAGGACTTTTTCTGATTTTCATAAGTTTTCAAGGAGCTAGATAGATTTTTCCTTAATATAATCATATTGATCTGTAATTTCTTTATGTGATTATCTGGGAGATTAAAGACTTCCTCGCAAGTTATTGAGATCATATAGAAAGATATATATCCATCTATATGTATCTGGTAGATTGTTACAAGCACACTCATTATAACATTGCTAAAACATACTAGTGAATTATTCACTGTACCTAGAAATATATAGTTATGTAGAAGTTATATGTGTCAGTTGTTTTTATTTTTTGATAAATTATTTATATGTATTTCCCCTCAGTCTCCTTTCTCGATTCGCCCTATCTTCTGCAGCTTCTTCATCAACTGGAAGAGTCCTAGCAACAACAATAGTAGAACAAAAAGTATAGTTTTTATGATATAAAAATAAATACTGTATTTTTCAAGTGAATATATACAAAAAGTTAAAATTTGGATACTTTAATCATTTTTTCAAGACTTCAACTGTGCTAATTATTTGAGAAAATATGAAAGAACTTAACTAGAGTGATGTGTATAATTCTTAAACATTCTAATGGTTCAAAATTAATATAGGTATAGAAATGAATAATGCATTAACAACTTATAAAGCACTTCATATGAATCACATACACTCAGAGAACTTGCACACAACATATCAACACCACATTTTTCAGAAGCCATACATTGTTATTTTTTTTCTTTTCACCTAAATACCATATCAACAACATTGACTTCACAATATATTAGAATGCACACACCTCTGATCCTCCATTATCCCTCTTTATGTCCTGTGTATACATAAAAAAGAAACACAAGACTTAGCCATAGCAACGGATGGGATCATTGCAACCTTTCTCTGTGGACTGCTTGAAACCGAAGCGGCCCCCCTTTGCGAGGTACTGCTGATGGTACTCCTCCGCCCTATAGAATTTCTTTGCCGGGAGAATCTCAGTGACAATGTTCCTGTTCAGGAGCTTCTGCTGTCTCTCGAGTGACTCCCGTGCCGCTTTCTCCTGTTCGGGCGTGTAGAAGTAAATGCCAGACCGGTACTGGGTTCCGACATCATTTCCCTGAAAGGATACCGTATGGAGAGAATGAAATCAGAGCACAGTAGCAAACAAAACGTCTTTTCCTGTTTGGAGTGCAGAATAAGGGCTGGATTGGGCAGGAATAGGAACAAAAACTCGTTTGTTTAGGAAGAATAAAAAAAATGATAGCTATGCTCGGATAAGTTAGAAGAAACCTTAATAATTATACCGGAGGGAATTGGAATAGTCTATCCATGCATTATATCACCCCAAAACGCATTAAATACAAAAATAATGATGACAAAACAGGAAAAGTGCAACCACACAGAAACTGCACCGATAGTTATCTATCCTAGAATATCAATCTATTCTCGATAAGGCTATGTCGCACCCCAAATGGGGGATTAGGAACCATTGATCTTTGCAAGATTTACATTTTCATTGATCTATTTTTTTATCTTCTAAAGAATCCAATACTCCCGAAATCGCAACTCAGTAGAGCATGTGGACTCTATACGACCATAAACAAGTCAAAGTGCAAACAATTTCGAAATTTCATGTTTTATAGTTTATAATGTATTACTCCATTTAGGTGATCTATATAAATGCATTTGAAAAATCACATAAACCGGTTAGTTTCAACTATTCAAATTCAATGTGTGTAAAACTAGTGCGTACATACTACAGTTTCTATAAGAAATCTTATGGATGAACAATAATCATGGCAATATGGCATCAAAACATATAGTGGTACTGGTACCTAATCAGATAATTTGATGATGCAAAAAATTCCCCTCATTCTGTGTATAGTTGTCAAAATTCTATGCAAATCCGATAGAGATACAAGAAGAGAAATATCCAAAATGGAGGGGAGGGGGGAGAGAGAGAGGGAGAGACACACACACATAATGCAGGCATAAGAGCTAAGAAAAGATGAGGCATGAATGTTAAATTGGAGTACGGATGGTAAATTTGATATCTAGAAAAAAAGCATCTGTGAATGTATAGCTGGGACTCTAATTTAAGTCTTTTCACAATGAAAAGACCCTTGGTTGTTTCCAAAGTCACCAGAGACTCCCTAACTGATTAAGTAGTATGTATCATGTGTATAGCAACCAACCTGAAGCCATTATCACCAATGCAAAATTTCCTGACACCAAATACAATTTACACATACAAACTAACTGGGATCTTCAACCATTATTGCTAGTTCAAATAACACAAGAAAACAAGTGATGTAAGTTCAGCAAAGTTGAGCCCATTATATCACTGGATTTGAAGTCATGTTGTATATCATTATTCAAAATTCACACTAACTATGGAGTAAATGATTTTCAGGGAGAAGAAAATGTAGGGCAACAAAAAACAATGCCATTGCACTTTTGGCCGCTTTTCTTGGAGTGGAAATTAAAAACCCACATTTCTCAATGGCGCCTTAAAGAACACAGTGCTTCCCAGAATATCCAAGTGCACACAGAGATGTTTTTAGCCACCACTGTGTTACAACACTTCTAGAGAACAAGCATAATTTGTTTTTTTTAAAAAAAGCTTGCTAATCAGACTATAATTGTTGTAACAAAGCATTACTTTCTTTCTTCTTTCAACTGGACTGAATTAGATAATTGTTCTTTCAAAGGCAGAAATTATCCCTCACCCCCAACCAAAAATAAACCCCTCAATTTCACTGATTAGAAATGACAACTATTCTTTCTAAAGCCTAGGCTCTCAGAAAAAATCCATTGCAGACTGTCCCCATACAAGGCATGCGGAAATGACTTAAAGTCCTGGCCTTTATAACAGTTCACAAACAAAACAATCAAATAAGCAATCCAAATATGCAGAAATAACATGCAGGACATTCCAAACCAAAAGGCACACATTTTAAATTACTCCAAACCAAAACCTACAGTATCCAACTTCAAAAACCCAATTCACTTACGGACTACAAATAAGAATAATAATAATAAAAAAAATCAGTCAACTTGACAGTGTCCCTTTCAAGGAGGAGAAAAATAGCAGTCACCCTCTACCCATAGTCACAAATAAGCCGAATCATACGCGATTACTCGGCAACATTCGGCGAATGGAGCCTCTGCCGAACAAATCGGCGAAGCTACGGGCGAGTCGGGCGAGTATTCGGTGCATTCGGCGATTATGCGGTGTATTCGGGACAAATCGTGATTGTTCGGATAATTTGGGGTATTTTGAAAAATGCAAAGTATGTTAAAAAAAACCCCCCCGACTGGGTCCCTTGCCCTAACCCCTAAAAAACTAAAAAGGGCCCCTCCATCTCTGGCTGAATAGCTCTCCCTCCATCACCGGCTGTTCGATTGAGTGGTTGAAGAAGGTGACGACTGAAGACCCTCCATCTCCGGCAGTTCCTGGCTGGCTCTCTCTCTCTCACTCTCTCAGGCTCTCACAATCTCTCCCTCCCTCTCCGGCGGACCGGCAGTCCGACTTCCCTCTCTGACAGACCAACACTCCAGCTCTCCCTTAGTCTTCGAAGGTGAAGGTGACGACGGTGATTACCTTTCTCTTTAATCTTTTCTTCTTTTGAAATCATTGTTTTGGATTTCTTGTTTTCAATTTGTTAATGATGTCCTGTTTCTTCTTGATGATGTTATGTTTCTTCTGTGGTTGATTGATGTTGGAAATGGAAATGGAAATGGCATATTGATTGATGTTCTCTTAATGGAAATGGATTGTCTTTCTATAAAACTCTGTTGATGAAATATGTTTATTGAATGGTAGTGGAAATAGACTTCACTGTCTGTCTCGGTTTTTTTTAAACAAAACAGAGAACAAACTTGATAATCTTAATTCTTGAGTACAGTTGTTCTATTTATTAGAAATTGAATGAAGTGCTGCTCCAATTTGACCCATAAAGATTGAAAGGAGGTGCTACTTCTTATTCTTTGGTGTGTTTTGACTTTTAATATTTGCTCAATTGTGTGTGTATTTGTTTTGCTAATCATATTTTTTATATTTGGGAACATTAGTCATATTATTTTTGTTTATGAACCTTTCTAATTTGTTGTATACTTATATTTAGTAGATGTTTTGCTTTGGTTGTACATCTGTATATCATGTTTTGTAGATACAACATGGACTATTTTAGATCCCTGAATTTTTCTGAATTTTTTTCCGAATCCTTCCCTGAATAATCTGAACTGAACCGAATTGAACCTCTACTGAATTATTACCGAATCCTGAATTTGTGACTATGCCTCTACCCACAGAGCCCCCGAATTGATCAACAATTCAGCCCAAATGCCACTATTACATTAAAATTTCTATTTTTTATAAAAACTTAGCCTAACCACGACATGATTATCCGAGAACTCCCAAATCACAATTCAAAAAAAAAAAAAAACACACACCCACACAAATTCCTTCCAAAACCCTAAAAAGCCCAATCCATACCTGTCGATTGAGGGTCGTGGGGTCATGCCGCGCCAAGAACACGCTCAGCAAGTCGTCGAAGCTACACTGCCTGGGGTCATACTGAAGCCTCACAACCTCGTTGTGCTTGGTAGCCCCCGTACACACGTCCTCGTAAGTCGGGTTGTGGATGACCCCCTGCGTGTAACCCACCTCGGTCTTCGTCACCCCCGGCACCCTCTGGAAAGCCAGCTCCACCCCCCAGAAGCAGCCCGCGCCGAACTGCGCGAACTCCTGCCCCGGCGAGGGTATGTCGTCGTCCGGTGCGTGCGCGAGCGAAGCAGACGCCGAGGGGTCCATCTGGGACGTCGGATTCGTCGCCCGGTTCCCGAACCCTAGCTTTCCGAGCCAGCTCATGATGGGTCGGGGGGACGACGGGACTCGGTTGGGATTTATGGGGAAGATTGAGGGCTTGATGGGGAATCGGGAGGTGGATCTGATGAGGAGGGGAAGAGATGACGGTGGTGGTGAGGATTTGAAGGTGGTGCTGACCGTGTGAAGAAGCATTGCTTTTGATTTCCTTTGTTGTTGATTGTTTTTTTTTTATTATTATTATTTATTTTTTAATGGTTGCGTAAGCGAGAAGGCTTTCCCGCGATTTGTGTGGACGGTTTTTGTGTTTTATTTATTTTATTTTTTTTTGTGGGTGACGTGGTGGCCAGCGGATGGTGATTTCGATGCATATGATTGATAGATAGGGCTGGTAAACGAGTCGAGCAGCTCAGACTCGACTCAATTAAAGCTCGCTCAGGCTCGTTCGATTAGACAAACGAGCTGAGTTTGAATAATTTTTAAAGCTCGGTTTGTAAACGAGCCGAGCCCGAGCCCGAACTTATGTTACTTTCACATGTATAAGGTGTTGACAGTGTTGCGATTTATGAAATGTGACTTCTTAAATGCTAAACAAGATTTTTTTTAGCTAAACGAGCCTGAGCCCGAGCCCGAGCCGAGCCTTGATTCGAGCTTCAGCTTAGCTTGTTTAACAAACGAGCCGAGCCGAGCTTTAACCGAGCTTTTCACGAGCCCAACGAGCCGAGCTTGAACATGAAATGAAGCTCGGTCTCAAGCTGAGCCGAGCCCGAGCCAAACCTGCTGCTAAACGAGCCGAGCCTGAGTAGGTCAAAGATCGACTCGTTCGACTCGTTTACCACCCCTATTGATAGATAGATCCTTTTAATTAGGCTCGTCAATGAGTGAGTTTCATACCCCGACCCGGGACTTTGATCCAACCAGATTACATGCGTAATATATCTATATAATATATCAAATTCAATTCAGATCAGAACATATAAATAGGTTAAGACTAGATCCACTCTTACCTGAATCTTATATATACACACATAACCAAATTTTTAGTGATGCCGTATAATGTATATATTAATATGGATTGAAGGTGACAAATCAAATTATTGAGCCATGATATTTGCATTATTGATGATGTTAATTTTATGGATTTTTCGTCTAAAATTGTAACAAAAGGTATCTAGTTTGATCTATGCATTTTACCTCAACGAATGTACACATATTGGGATATATCTAATTAGTACCCGGTAATATCAGCGAGAGGACTGCAACTATTCAGGAGAAAGGAATTAAAAGGAGCATCACCTTCGTATATAAATATATATTGTTTGATTTTGTTACATTAGAGGGACATGTTTATTGTGACATGTTTATTGTTTACCTATGAAATTAATATATGAAAAGCTTGTACATTAAATAATTAAAATATGAGAGGCTTATTTATAAAAGAGACTTAGTCACAATTTAGAGGGGCTCAAATTCACCCGTCCTGGATTGAACCTAGATCCGTCGGGTCCTATCACGGGTTAGATCCAGATCTATCATTACTTGATCTGAATCCTTGTCGGAGCCTTCATTTTTTATATGGAATAAATTTTAGAAAGAATTTTTTAACATGAATATGTTTTGAATTTATGTAGAAATATTAAATCTTTGTAGAACAAAGTTCACGCAATTGAAAAATGAAATATATATTTTAAAATTGAAAAAATATTTTCTATATATTTATTAATCAAATATATACTAGTGAGAATATAATAACCCTGGGTTGCGGTGTGATAGAATTATTCTGTCTCCGATAGTTGTACCGGGATAATGAACAATCATTTTGAATAAATAATTTTTTTTTGTTATTCTCTTTAAAAATGTAAAAGTGATATTTTTATGGTTTGATTCACTTTAAATGAAATGATGATAAATGATAAATAAGATATTGATAATAGTTTATAACTTTTTTAATGATAATTGTTTGTGCTTGAGAATAAATGTGAGAGAGATGTGTGTGATATGATAGATGCAACATATTTTTTTGAATGTGTATGAAAGTGTTAGATGAGAATTTTATTTAAAATTAAAATGAGACATATGTATTTTATTCATTGACATAGATAAAATTGATCCACTTCCTAAAATAATTATCTAATCTATTCTTAAGTTATCAAGACATAATTATCAAAATTTAATATACCAAAACAAATAACTTTTTTTCTTTATTTTTCTCCCTCAATCTATGTTTAATGAATCCATATGTGTAACAAAGTATAACTTTCTTTATTGTATTCTATCATTACCACCAACTTGAATCAACGAGGTTGGTAATTAAATTAACCAGTCATGTTCTATCCCTATTCACATTGCCTTGAAGAAATATGGCGAGTATTCAGGAGCTATCAAAATCAGTAAAACCAAGATTCAACCAACCAATCAAGAATGATGAACTCATATAAACTCATAGTCATACTGCCTTCGAAATATATATCAACTTAACCCTAAAATGGAAAGCAAAACATAACGGATTACTTGTTCGGGAAAAAAATCTGCTTATCCACATTTCCAAATTGACATCAAACCACCTCTACCAATTGAAAAGCAAAACACCATTCATGATTACATCAGTCATGCGGTCATGCCAATAACAATGTACATAAAGGGAAAAAAGAATAGACTCATCAAGACAAACCACTCTACAAACATCATATCATATTATCATATATTTCTTAAGACACCACCACACAAGAATGACAGTGTGCTGAGGAACTTCTGTCCCTAATACCTTCGCTTCTTCTTCTCTTTCTCAGACCTCTCTGAAGAGTTCTTCAACTGCAGAAAACAGCAGAAAGGAATTAAGCCATATCCATTAAAACTATATCAACCACCTCTAATTAAGGGAACCAGGACTCACCATAATGATAATGATCCGAACAAAGACAGCCACAAAATCAACAAAGAGGGTCAAGGCATGCTTCACATAGTCCAAGTCCCCGAGGTGCGCCCTCTCAATTATCTGCTGTGTGTCGAAGATGATGTATCCCAAGAACACCAACAATCCAAAGTAAAGCTGCAATGGGCAAGCATTGTTAGTACTCTCAGAATTAGAAAAGCATGATTTATCAGTATTAACAGGCAATTGTGTTTTTTCTCCTCACAACATTGAAATACGGAAAATTAAGCTCACCTCAAACTTGAAAAGAGCTGTGGAGCCAGAAAAGAACGAGGATGCAAACTGCAGCCAGATGAGAATAGACAATCCAGACGAGAGCAAGGCGCCCAGGTAGAGGTACTCTCGACGCTTCGCCACAACAGCTGCCGCCGAGAAACATCCAAAGGCCACCGCAGTCCCCACAAATGCAGTTATAATGACACTAAAATAGCAAAACCCAAAAGAAAGATGAGACATTCTCCAACAAATTTATGTAAGATGTATGAAGCATCTGTGAGACCAGAGTAACAGCAAACTAGTACCATTGCCATTTAAACTTCCACAGTTTTCTGTTATAAATTCTACTTTTCAGAAACGGATGTAAAACATATGCCATTCAAACTTGTAGGTTCTAATACACCATGACATACTATTGTCTTAGCTGCTTTTTAATAGACACAACATATGCCATTCAGTACATTTGGACCTATTGTAAATAAACTTAGTCCGCCAACTTCCTTCTTTTCTTCTTCATTTTAAATTTTGAGGAAGGGCTTACTGAAAAAAAAAAAAAAAAAAAAAAAAAGAGAAAAGAAAATGTCTAATAGAGACTTGAGGGTCTGAGGCAGATGTCTGCATCCAGATTTAAAAAAAGGACACATAGATATACTATAAACAGAAAATTATTAAAATAAATGCAGAAGGGAAGGGAATCATGGAGGTGAATATGATTGTTAAAAGACATTACATAGGAACAGTTTAATCTTTTCCTCATTTTTCCTTATTCACCTTTTGCATTTGTTTTTTTATTTTTTTATTTTGATGGAATGGTAGGCATGTGCCTTAATTATATTAATTAGGCAAAACATGCCCAAAATAAAACATGCTAGTAGAAGAGGAATCTACTAGTCAAGGTTACAAAAGAAACACTCTCTACTTGCCTACCACGATTTTCACCTTTTGCATTTGTCAATAATCTTTTACCTCTCTTACAATAAACAATATTTCTTTTCCTTCAACCTAGCAATCATCGTCAATTGGCACAATGAAAATTTAAAAGCACAAGAACAGATACTGAAAAACTTCATTTCCATGAAGAGGTCAAGAAATTTGTGTCTTTAAAATAAAGAAATATGAAGAGTCATCCCAGAATTCAAACATCCATATCACTTAGACTCGTTACAGGTCACACACACACATCATACATAGTATCCCAACATAGCACAAAAGATTTCAATATGGTAGAAGGGGGTTCAGCCCAATACCCGACCTCTTCCAATAGCAAATCTCCTAGCAGAATAGGTAGGGAATAGGGTGAAATAGGGGTGACTAAACCAAAAAAACTGTTTATTTGCAAAGAATAAATACATATAACTATACAAAAATATGTGAGAATAAACTGATACTGGTACGTCAGGTCTCATTATTTTACCCAATCTATTCTAATGTATAAGGAACATCCACATGTCAAATCACATTCACCTCCTATAAATTAAAAAACTCAAATGTTAAACCATTTTTTAACATTTTATAAATCTTCATCTACATCTTATCCATATTTTTTTTTATGACTTATTCATGATCAGACAAATAACAAAAACTTCATTATTATAATTTCCAATGAAAATAATAGAAAATGATTTTTTTATTTATATTAAAATAATTATTCAATCCTAAAATAATATATGTCACTATCAAACGGTGACCTAAAAAGATTTTTTTTTTATGATGAGGAAACACAACATTAATCAGAACCGGTTACACAAAATCACCCACACATCTATAAAAAGATATCATTGCGCATAAAGAAACAAGAGAATGGGAAAAAGAAACGCATGCAGGTAAAACAAGGAATGTCGCTCCCCTGCCGTGCACATCCCATACGCCAAGAATAATTAATCATAAAAGAACGGTGGTTAATACCTCGGGTCGAGATCGATAGCCAGCTCAATCAAAGGGCCAATAGAAGCCCCTTCAAGGACAGAAGCAGCCATCAGAAGGCCAACTCTTTTATTCTGCCAATCATATACAATCACATCAAAAACTGATTAACCGATCAATGCATAGAAACAAAAACCCTCAAACAAGAAGCTAAAGCATACCACTTCACGAGGAGGAGAGGCCAGCAACCACATCATGCTCCCAAAGCATGATAAAGTGGTCAAAAGGCCACCAATGTTCCAAAGCATGTGCAAGTAGGCTCCGACGGCCGCTGCCGCCAAGGCACAACACAATGTCAGGTAAACCTACAGAATTTAACGACAAATCAATTTCAACTCGGAATCAAAGAAATCTTAACAAATCGTTCCATTCTTTCAGAAAGCATATAACCTAGGCGCTAATAAACCAATCACAACAGTTAAAAACAAAGAAATCTTAAAGAATCAGTCGATATCCACGATCCAAAACGAAAACTAGCGTATTAAAAAGAAATCATACAGACGAATGTCAAGAAACCTAAACGATCACAAAAAGAAAAACCAGAAATCGATCCAAAATAAAAAAGAATCAACGAAATTTGAAGTAAAAACCTCATCGATCAGACAGAATCTCCGAAAATAAACATGAATCCGTACAAAAACGATGAAATGATGGAAGAATTACCCTCTTGAGGTGGCTCTGGACGACAGGGGATATCTGGCGGAAGTTCTTGAGGGATTCGTAGGTCCATCCGCCTCGAGAAGACGATTGCGCTTCGAAAAACGACGAAAACGAGTCCATCTTCACAGATTTGATTTTTTTTTTTTTTTTGTTCTAATCAAGAAATCGACAGGAACCCTATTTATAGACGACCGCGAAGGACGTTTCGTGCGCGTTCTAGATCGAATCAGAATTGGCTTTTCCTTTTTGGTCCCCATATGATCCCCTTTTTTACGGAAATGTATGTTGTCTACGTGGCAATCATGTAACGGTGGAATAGTGGATCAACGGTGTTGATTGATGTTAGCTGTAGACCTCGGGTTATCCGTGACAGATGTGATCGTGAGAATGTTCTAGAACTGGAGGGGCAGTTTTGGGAGATCAGAAAACTATCTGGCTTTTCCCTCCAAAAAGTCGGTCGTCGTCTGATCAATAACCGATGGATCAAATGATCGATCCTTATGTGGAGGAATATAAACCGTTCAATTGGTGAACCGTATATGTGATTCGAGAAGAGCATGCTTGGGTAAGAAGTCAAGCCAATGGCAGGTTTCGTAAATTTCGTCAAAAATGGTGGTTTTTTTGGTCAATCTAAGTTGACCGGGACCTTCCTATGTGGATGATGAGCAATGCAAATACGTTGCTCTTCTTCGCCGGTGATTTTAAACAAGAATTTCTCTTATAATGCAATCGCGCAGTATCGGCGCCTGCTTGAGCTTCGCCTCCGGTCGATCATTTCTAGGGTTTCACCACCGAAGCTCCAATTCTTCGATTCTCTCTAGGGTTTCCAGAGTCTCCTGCGGCGGAGGTCGGAGGCCAGAGAGGGGAGGAGGGAACCGGAGGGGAAACCGAGGAGGTGGCGGAGGAGGAGAGAAGGTTAAGTTGAAGGTGAAGGAGAATGTGTGGAGCGTCGATAACAAGCTGGCGGAGGCGGCGGCGATGGAGGAGGAGGAGAGGCGGAAGAAGAGCAGGAGGAGGGGGAGGGTTAGGAACCTCCAAAAGAGGGGAAAGAATTCTAGGGTTTTGGTCTCCACCTCCATGTTAATGGAGACCGAAACCGTCTTACAGACACAGGTAGGTTTTCAATCCATGGTGAAAGTTGAGATTTTTATTACATTTCGTGAGTGAATTGTGAATTTCTTGTAGGAACCTGTGATTGTGCCTGTCTGGAACACGTTCTTCAGTAGTGTTAGTGGGATATGGAAGGGGGTAGGGGCCGTGTTTTCTCCGTTCACGGGGGAGATGGAGCCCATCGGAGTCGGAAAGCGTGGCGAGAACCACTACGACTGCTACACTCTGGTGCGGGTCGGGGAGGAGCCGGGGGTTTCTGATGGGGCGCGTTCGCGCATATACAGAAAGGTTAATTGGGTCACTCATAACCCACATGGGGAGATGATGAAGCAGGTTGGGAAAGATGGGAAATTTGGAGATGGGTTTGATTCTAAGGGGGCCTATCGTGGAATCGATGCGGGCAGCGAATATGGGTCGATTGATTTTGAGGCGAGCGATGTTTTGGAAGAGGATTTGATGGGCATGGAACCAGGGCTTGTTTTCTTTGAGGTGAAGACTGGTCCTATTTTTATTAGTAGCCTTGCATTTGTAGTGGAAGTAATAATATTTTTGTTTAGCTACTTCATAGCGTTCAAATGTTTCCGATTGAACAGAGCGAATTGCATATGTTTGATTCCGCGAGAAGTGGTTTTTTATTATGATGCCTTCTAAATAATTGGATAACTTGTTTTGGTAGTTGGAAATTCTTTTGCTGGTTTTTATTCTGGTGATGGAATCTTTAATCTACTATGTCTGTCTGTAGTGTATAAAGATCATATGACAATATGAGTGTGGACTGTGTTTTGCAAGTATCTGCCAAACCTGTAAGCGTAAAGGATGATTTCAACAAATTATATTTCTTACTTGGTTAGTACTGAGCTAGGCTGTTCTTTCTTTCTGCTACAATGATTTATATCATAAATGAAATAATTTATCTGATTAGAAATATATGTTTCGAGGTATGAAGCCTGCTGAAGCTGCAAATGTAGATGAACTACATAAAACTTGAACGCCATGCTAATCAGTTCAGTCAATAATTTTAGGGTATCAAGCATTTTTTGTTCACTGCCTTCCATCAATTGCAAGTACAAACAATTATGAGAACTCTTTTTTTTCATATATGTATTATAAGATCCTTTTTTGTGTGAGTTATGAGCCTCGTGGGAAATGTTATTGGAGTTGATTCTCATGATTCTGTTATTGCAGGATGGATCATATTCAAGAGGTCCGTTGGATATACCAGTTGGAGAGTTTGATAAAAACTTTCCTATTTCAACTTTCAAGTTTGAACAAGTGAGTCTCTTGTGACTTTCAGTTTTACCATTATAGGTGGTATTCGTGTAAACAAAATTCCAAAGGATCATCTTTACATAAATTAATATTTTTAATTTTTTTGTGTTTAGCTGACCGAGAGGTTATTGAACTACAAGGTTAAACAACTGTCATCATTTTCATTCTGTTCTAGTATACTGCATGCTCCTAGAAAGTTATTATTAATGTGTACCTTCATGTTTATTTAAGGGCCACATGCTGGCCTAGGTTGCTATTACAAGTGCCACGGATTGTGATGCATTTTTTGAAATTAACAACTCTTTATAACATTTCGTCTTTCATGGTTGCTGACCAACAAAAACACTTGGTACTTTTTTTTTTTTTGAAACTGATAGAAATTCTACCACCAAAAAAAAAAAACAATTTACAATGCTGTCAATGCAGCCACAATAATGCAAATTTCTATCATCTTAAAGACATCCTCTCTGTATCTTCTATTAAGTGTCCGGTTATTTTATGAACTTTTCCTGTTTGTTGCAATTATTAGTCCCTATTTTTTTTCCCTGGAGTTCTATAATTAGTATTAGCTCTTATTCAACATTGGCTTTTCATAAATCTTTGAGGTAGTGTGCAAATATGAATGATTTATATTTCATTTCCCAGTGTTTGGTGAAAGGATGCCATAAAAGATTGCGAATTGTGCACACCATTGAATTCAATGAAGGGGGATCAGACATCCAGATTATACGAGTTGCTGTTTACGAGGAAGAGTGGATCAGTCCAGTTAATCTCTATGATGAAAGGTTCCACCCCTGCTCATCACCTAACAATTTCCTCTTTTAAGGCAATTCAAACAGTGAGCCTCATTTGATTTTCTCATCCTTGTACACTTTGACATGCACTTATGATACATACCTTTTGTAAAACAAGTTTTTTCCATTGCCGCATATCATATCATGTATATCATGTTTTGTTCTTTAGTTTGCACCTTCACATATCTTGTAATCCATTGAATATACATTTTTTTTATTTCTAATTTTGAACCAATTAAAATATGGCAGAAAGGCCCACTTGCTATGATTGGAAGGCATGAAACATTTTGGGACAGTAGAAGACTGTGTGAGTACGATGATACGTAGACATTATGCAGAGTTTATCCAGAAACACATGCTACCAAACTAAAAACTTCCACAGAGCTTGTATTCAGTTTGGTTGAATATTGTCTGTCATTTTTTTATCAAATGACATGCAACACTTGTATTGGTATATTGTTATCCTCGTCATCATCATAATCACTGTTGATATTTTTGGCCAAAAACATTGACCAGATCTTTAAACTATATCCTGTCATTGGTTTGCATCCATCTGCACATATGGCCCAACAGTATGTCAGGCATATTGTTTGCGTTCTTTCGTGTATATGAGATGTTTGTTACCGCAAGAACTCATATCAATCCGGTCAAATTCTTGTTTTCATCCTCATCCACCTTTTTGTGTAACAGTGATGTGCAGTTCAATCTGAAGTCATTTTCACATTGCAAGCGAACCCAACCATCAGAGCTGACTGGGTCCTGGAAGGTGTTTGAGATGAGTGCGACTCCGATATTCGATGAAGAGGAGATGATTGAGGAGGAAGGTAGGCTGCCTTACGTGTACCTCTCTATGGAGACCCTGAACAAGAGAAGCTTGCCCGAGAACCCTGTTTACTTTGGCGAGGAAGAGATGCTCGACATGCAGGATGTGACTGTCCTCTGGTTGCCTGGAGGCGTCACTGCATATGTGGATGTCAACAAGGATGGAATCCTTTGCATCGGAGTTGGTTGGTACTCGGAAGAAGGGATTAACCTTGTCATGGAGAGAGACTATGGGACGGATGGGAAGCTCAAAGAGGTGCGGTGGAAATCCGAGGTGAAGAGAAGATGGTCTGATCCTTTGCCTCTGTAGATGTGTTTTTTGTTTGTTGTCAACAATGTTATGAAAGGCCTTTTTTTCTGAAAGAGAAATGAATTGCAATGGAACTTTTCTCAACTTTGTGGGCCATAGAACTTTTTCCACTCTTTAATAATTAATCGTCTAATTAGAATATCACCACCATACACACAGAATAAGGCCTGATGAATCCTGCTAGATTAAAAAATAAATGTTTGTTTTGTTGGGATAAGAATTTTAGCCAGTGTAAATAAATTAAAATATGATTTTTATCATTTCAAAAAATTCATTGAGTGCTCACATGTATAATAGATTCTAAAATCATCAACATTTGTTACATCTCTTACGCACAACTAATATAAAAATAAAATTGTCATTTAAAAAAATATAAATATCACTTATCTTCAATTTATCTGCAAATTAAATAATATTGTTTTTACATTTATCAATGAATATAATAGAAGACAATCAAACAAAAAAATAATTCTGACTCAGAATCTATCCCGATATAGCTATCAAAACAAATAATACTATTGTAATTCCAAGCCGGGGCCTAAGAAACCCAGTACAACACAACACTGCAGAACAATTGCAACCAACTATGCAATCATGAAATTCAATAAATGATACACAACAAGGTAGATGCATGTGCATGAAGTTCAACATTTAGACTCATCATGCAAAAGCAGGGATATTATTTCAATATATAATGATATCAAAAGTGCTTCCTTTTTTATATTAATATCAATACACAACATTGACACAAGACAGAAGAAGAAAAGAATCAGCATGCAACAGCTGATACTGAGGATATACAATGTAGATCTGCAGTGTGGGAGGGAGGGTTAGCAACTGTGAATGTTAACTGTCACTGTGATGGTGCTCGAGAATACGAGGATTCTGCACGTCTTCCATCAGTTGCCCAGTAAGTTTGCTTTCACTGCAATAACAAGGACAAAGTTGAGGAGTCTGAACTGATCGCCCGTCTGAGCAGCCTCTGCTTCCTCAGGCTCTCATGACAAGGCGTGAAGAACTCGTGCATTAAGGCCTCTTCTGCTGTGATCCTCAGTCTTGGATTCACTACCAAGCACCTGTCTATGAGATCAAAGAGTGACTCGGGAATCATCTCTAGAAACTCCAGTCGTTTCGTATTCAGCTCACACCACTCTTGCAGTTCCATTGTTTGTAGTGATCGTATGTCAAGAAGATCCTATGACAGAACAGGGGATATTTGATTAGTCCCTGCTCATGACAGCAAATGAAGAAAGAAGGAATATTCAAACAGCAATACCATGGGGAAAGAGGACTCGCGGCTGTGTATCTTAGCCACTTCCCAGAGGTCCTCGCTGCCTCTCAACTTCACGATTTCTCTAATATTCCTGCAAATTTCAACTGATGTTAGTGATGGATCCAAAGGATAATTGAATTTTTGGTGTCGTAGTGATGGAGATTTACTTACTGTTCTGGATCACCAAAAAATGCTGTCTTCCCTAGTATCAAGTAGAGTAAGGACACCCCAGCAGACCATATGTCAACCTTGCAACCTTGGTGAGGTGACCTGAGGAGAACCTAAACAATCCAAATATTTCCATCACCCTTATGAATTTTCTGTTATACATGTACATAAAGAAACTGAACTTCTTGCGGAATAACAGAAGAAAATGAGAACTTCACCTCAGGAGCACGGAACCCTTTAGTTCCAACGCAAGGACCTTCTCTCTTCTGTTTACCCTCTCCTGGAACAACAACATCAAATATTGCAACTAATTCATTTTCGTATTTTTTTAAAAATCATTTTTGCTATATCTTATTTAATATGGAAAGAATGGAAAAAATATCAAGTGCATATCATGCACATTGATTTGAACCATATATTCACCTCTAGCTTTGGACATGCCAGCACCCACAACAGAAACACCACCAGAGTGTAGAGGCATTGGAGTCAGCAAAATTAGCCTTTTATCTATGTTCCCAGGAGGTGCAGCTGCAGCAATTCGCTTCCTATGGGAAGCTGGGGCTGTAGCTGCCTTTTGATTGGGACTTTGCATTGCCTCTTGCACCAAACTGAGAAGTTCTTTCCTGCCATGGCGTGGTACTGGTTCCCTTGTCCTCTCAGCTGAAGGAGTGCGAGTACTCGTTCCATCCTTTGTTGAGGTTATGCCAGAAAGTTCTGCATTTTGGTTTCTGAATTTGCTCGTATTATCTGATTCTTGGAAGGTTTTTGAATGGCTTATACTTCTCTTCTTTACATTCTTGGATTCAAGAGTTTTCTCGTATCCCTTCAGCGTTCCCTTATTAATTGTTTCTGGGTATCCATTATAGATCACTTTCTGAGATGGGGCACATGATGCATATTTTGTGACAGGAAGGGGAATGTGATCTGGGTTTTGACTGGAGTTTAACTTGGACTTGCCTGACAACCCGAAAGAAAGCCACATTAGATCATTTGCCAGTCAGACAAAGCTACAGGCTAAATCAGATATGAGGTTTGACATATGTAACTACTTATATGGTGGTAGCATTGATGGGCACATACTACAATCAACACATAGTTTACATTACATAAGTCCATCTCAGGCATCCTGTGCACAAGGATTTTGTAGTAGTGTAGTACATTAAAGCGCAAAAGAAATAAAAGACCATAATGTTGGAAACATCAGAATTTATTGGTTTGCAATAAAATAAACGGCAAATCTTGACCCGTGGCAGAACATATTTACAAAGAAAACAAGCATCCAATTTTAGTTCAATACCATGATGGCTTTTCATATAGAAAATAAGAAATGGAATGTGTCAGCTTACTTTTTGCGCAATACTTCTGCTGCAAGTCCTGTGGGAAAAACAACAGCAGACTTTAAGTGATACATGATGTTCCTGATTAGAGTTTATTTGTTGGGAAAGATTGAAAGAGATTGAATACCACTGACCAAGGCTAAGTTAAAATCTATGAGATATCCCTTGTTCAGTTTCCGAGAAAAGAGAAAATTCCCAGGCTTTACATCCCTGTGCACTATGCCCTGAAAAATGTAAAAACAAGAATGAAAATACAGACTAAAGGTTCTTTTAGCGTGATTATGTCTGCAAATGGACAGACCTGCTTGTGCAAACTTGAGAGGGCTCTAAACATACAGTACCCATACCATTGAAGCTCAAAAATATTGATATCTCTTTTCAACACCTGAATTTGAATTGAGCATGTCAGAATAAAACGTAACAAACATAAAAGTGTGAGTGCCTCTAAGAATTACCTCTGGCCTGTCATGTTCAACATGCTCCAGAACAAGACAATCAGAGTCACCACTTTTGAAAGAGCCTTCATACTTTATCACAAAGTTTCTACCTCTGCATCAAAAAGATACAGCAGTCAATATTAACTTTCCCTTGTTTAGAGGACCTTTAAAATGCTCTGGAGAACACTTATGGGACCTCAATTTCCGTACCCAAATCTCTCCAGCATCTTCAACTCATTGTTGACATAATGTGAATAAGATGTCACATGGGGACCTGTTGATAACAAGACGGCTTCGTAAGTTTACATGAGACAAAAAACATGCACATGTCACTAAAAATCCAATACACGGTAAGATGATCATTCTTAATAAGAAAAATACTCAGAAGATTATAAGAGCGCTGGCAGTACTGAAGCACATGTCACAAATTTCCCTGGTGGAATATATCTTATCAGGAACATGAAGAATCATATGATTTGAACAGTTAATTTGCCCACCACTTCCAGCCCTTAAATTCCCTTACATGTGAAGCTAAACTGAAAAGAAACAGGAGAAAAGGGAAAGATTTTAACTCACACTTAATAGCAAATGTCTTCCCATCATACTTTCTTTGAGCTCTATAGACAGTGCCATAACCACCTACATATTTTTGGTCAGAGAGGTAATAAAGGTCTGAGTTAAAAGAAACTTTCTATGCGTACATTTGAAAAAATTTAATACCTGAGCCTTCCTCATTCTCTATGACAAAAGATTCAAAGTTAGGCAAGGGCTTGGGGTCCAAAAGACTCTGCATATTGACGTCCTCAAAATCTTTAAAAAGATAAAAAAAAATAACCAACATGTCCTTTACATAGGATCAAACCCCACGCTCATAGATAAAAAAAAGTTCATTGCCTATGGCATTGGTGGTATGCTGATCTTACCTTAGGAGCTTTCGAAGCCTTACTTTCTTCAACAAGCTTGTTACTTTCTTTAAGAAGCTTGTTATTATTTGTACTTCTCTTTGATGTCTTCTTTCTGGGGATGCAATTATCATCTTTTCTAAATTTATCCTTCTGCACAGGAGAGGCATTACTTTTATTATTCCCCAGTGCCTGGAAGCTAGCTTGCATTCCAAGAGCTGAGAGCCTGTCAAGTGTTTTCAGTTTATCTAAAGATGCTCCAGGTTGCTTCTGAAATAAGAAAGGTTCAACTGATGGAAAAACTTCAGGAATTTGATCCACTTGGACTGTCAACAACAGTTATTGTATCAGTATGGGCAATCCATATCAAAAGTGAACAATTTTAAAAATTTATTCATTGAAGAGTTACCTGGTGGCATAGAATTCTCTGGATCTTCTCTGAAAGCACCAGAATTCAGTAGATATCTTTCTTTCTGTTCATTAATTTTCTCCTTTTTGCCCATATCTTCAATAATTTTGCTCTTAGCAGCATGGCAATCATTACTGGCAAGCTCTCCAGTCTCATTTAGTGAAGCCATCTGCTCATTATCAGCTGCAGCAGCTGATGTACTTGATTTAAGTTTCATATTGGAGTCTCTTCCATTGGTTCTCATCACCTTCTGTGATTCATGAATTTGCACATCA
Source organism: Acorus gramineus (assembly GCA_030737835.1). Taxonomy (NCBI): domain Eukaryota; kingdom Viridiplantae; phylum Streptophyta; class Magnoliopsida; order Acorales; family Acoraceae; genus Acorus; species Acorus gramineus. Next base: position 7,925,167 of record CM060856.1, on the reverse strand, counting down.
CATCCTGAATAATCTGTCAACTTATCTGTCTTGTATAACTTTGAGTCCGTTTCACTAATAAAAGTACCACAATGATATTCTGGTAAAGACACAGACTCCAGAAACTCCCTATGTACAACTATTGCTCTTGCATCATTGCATTTAACATCCATTTCATTTGCTTCCTTCTTGTCATCACTATTTTCAGATACACAACCTGATAAGACACACTTATGATCAACAATTGGACACATTCCTCCACTTTCTTTTGATATCTCAGACGTGGATGCCATCATAGACATGTTAACTGACAGATTACATATACTCTGACATTCCGCAACACTGGCATATTCCTGCATAGGCAGATAAAACCCAACTGTAACATACGGTAGGTGCTTAATTCATCAGTTTTTTTTTTTTTATCTACACAGCACATGTGCAGCATAGGAATAAATGTTGCACATGAAAATTGATTCATCTAATTTTGCATATTACATGTAATGAAAAAGGTTGTTCAAGAAAGTAAACTTCTTTTTATACATGATCCAAAAATACTGCAAAAACTTTCCATGAGCAAATTATGCATTTCTACATGCAACATCGATTAGTGGAATGCTGTATACATGAATCCACAAGTATATACTGCAAAGATAGTAACTTGGGGTTCAGATTCAAACATATATTGAATTGAAGAGATCAATGAAAGCAAACCTTCTCAAGAACTTAGGATTTGATTAATCAATAACAGTCTGGCTGCCTTTTCCACAAGAGGGTCTAAAGAAAGCATGAAAAAGAAGTATCTGTATAGTTCGAAAAGTCGAGTGATTGTTGTGAGATATCTTGCATTCTAACATGAAAAGGCCTGTTCGCGAAGGCTTTGGGTCGGGCCAACCCAAATTTTTTATAAGGGCATTTTTATTATTTTGGTTAATTATACCTTATTTATTTAGTCTCTACCTTGTTAGGTTAACAGAGAGACTTATTTTTTGTAAGAGACGGTCGATCTAGGGTTTCCTCTCTGAGTGAAAGGGACGGTATTGAGGAGAGAGAGGTTGACAGTTTTGTACTCCGATCACTTGATATAGTGAATCGTTATTTGCTCTCCTCCGTAGAGGTAGGCATATTTTGCCGAACCACGTAAATTTGTGTGGTATTTTGTTCTCTCGATTATTCTACAAGTGTTGAGATCTAATCCTCCCGGCATCGCTACATCAACAATTGATTCTTATGTTGATATGACAAACTTTATTATATACCAAACTTTATAAGCAAATTATGTCCATAGATTAATATAGAATCATAATACAAACTCTCACATAACTACCAACAGTACCTCTGGAGGAGAAATACGGATCCTCTTCTCTTGAGACGGTGAAAGACAAGCATCTCCCACTCCAGTCTCCTCTGATCAATAAAATCCCAACAAAATTAGACATATTGAAAACACAAACAAACAGATAAAACAAAAGGCGAAATTCTTCTAATCACCAGAACACAAAAAGAGCCTCCTTTTCGTGGTCGCCGGACAAACCGCAGGCATCCTTACGCAACACTTCCTCCTCCGAGAGTAGGTCAGAGAGAGATCGCCCCAGACCTTCCTCGGATCCATAACCCAGAGCGGACGCTGAGGCACACACGGCGCCACGGCCATCATCAAGAACCGGACAACGGCGACGGTCCCGGCCTCGGACGCGGTGACGAAAAGATCGGCGGTCAGGAAGATAGGGGAACCCGGGATCCCGCAGAGGCGCTCCACGAGATCAGGCGTGGCGTGGAAGAGCGCGCATCTCGAGACGAGCTCGGCCGGGCGAGCGGGCCTTCCGAGGCTCAGAAGGACGGCGAGGAGGTGCCACGATTTCTCTCTGTCGGTGAGGGTTTCCGGGGCGGGAACGATGCTTCCCATGGCGGGGCAGATTGGAGTGGACGAGACTCTACTTGTGTACGGATCTTGAGACGGCCGCCATTAAATTAGGGTTTTTTTATCCACTCTCTATTGATGGTGATGGAGTTTGAGATGATGAGATTTAGGGATTTTTCATAGTCATTTGGAGAGGGAGAGATTTGTTTTTCAGATTTTTTATTTTTATTGTTTGGGGAAGAAAGGCGGGAAACCGGCTCGTGTGAGTTTTTTTTCGGGATGGCACGTGTGGGATCTCCCGCGCTTTGTTTCGTCTAGGGTGTTTGCGTTTAATGACGATTTTGCCCACATTGTATTCTTAAATTACGGGAAAACTTTTTTGCTTGACCGTGTTCTATTATCACGTACTACATTTCCATGGTACTCATTGTAATATTAACCAAAGGTGGGGTTTTTTCAATTTCGTTCTTAGTTTTTATGGTCGAAACCTTGCCACGGTTTCCGATGGGTCAACTTCGATGGTAATTCCAAACCTGCGCTAACAGAACAATTACTGAGAATAAAATAACTTTAATATGACATCAATGGTATCAAAACTATTATTAATTTCATCATTGATTAATTATTTATATAATAAATATAATTAAATAATAACAATCCATTATATAGTTAGATAAACATTAAAATTCCATTGTCTTAATTATCTTTTAAGTCTGAATTTGACCCAAAAAGAGAATTATTTATTCCTATAGGTTCAGTTCATTGGAATAGAGATAGAGGATTATAAACATGATTTTTGTAAGAATGAACTTCAAAAGGACATTATCATTATTATTTTATTTATTTTGGTGTCATGATGTATCATATTTGAGATGGGTTTCGCAAATCCCTCCTGAGTCCTGACACAGGCTAGACGAGGTAAAACCCAATATCTCAAACTATTTTTTGAAAGCTGATATACAAACATTTTACAACCACCACTTCTAATTAGTATGTATTAAGGTAGTAAAATATAAAAGAATATACATTCAATTCATTAAAATATATATTTTATTAAAAAATGTAATGCAGAATCTATGTTCAATGATATCTAAAATGTAATGCAGAATCTATGTTCTCATCATCTGTTTTGAAGGATTGGATAATGCAGGTGGCGTCCCACCAGCAGACTCGTGGAAGGATCTTTTCATAAATATTGATTCATAAGGAGAAGATTATCAATCTGTCCATGCAATTTGCATCAAAACATGGCCTTTATAACCTTTTTTTTCTTTTCAAAACCATGCCCAATAACAATCACATACGGAGAAAAATATAGTCGCCTACGGGAAAAAAGAGTCTCATACATAGTTACAACACAAAAACCAAGGCCATCCCATGGAGCCATGGAAATTTTTTTTTTTTTTTGTGGGGGAGGGGAGGATATAAAGCAATGGGTGAAGATTGAACAGATTCTACATGTTTTACTTGAAGGTGGAGAGCCTGGGAAGCTTATCCCTTAAGTAGTACAGCCTCGCCCTCCTCACTTTCCTGTGCTTCATCACTTTTAACTCCTTGATGTTTGGCGAGTACCTAAAAAGGAGTTTAAAAAACTACGTGATCAGTTTCTATCATCAATCAATCATTTGGTGATGAAATAGATAACATATAACCATTTTTGAATGGTGAGCACGTGAGCATACTGATTTTCCCTCAAATGTCGTTTAGAGGTAGTGTAAGACATTTTTGGATGCAACATGAGTGAGTGAAGTTTACCATAGGTGAGATGAACAGCAAACATAATTCCATAAAAGTTTGTAGAAAAGTTATAGTTATGATCCCTATGAAAATCTGAGTCTAAATTAATGTTTGAGTCACCTGTCAGCCATAAAAGCACCACAGGCACTTGTATTACCATTTTTATACCAGGTGGCCTCATATTTTCAAAAGACGGTTTGAACTTTCTTCAAAATTACAAATAAGAATCATCTCCTCGCTGCTTGAATGATCTGGGCAAGTAGATTATACTTCCAATTTTGAGTCAGAGATAAGGCCAAATTAAACTCTAAAGAATGGAGAGTGTTTTAAAGAAAACCCAAAAAATGGTGGAGTTTAAACAAATGGATCAAGCTTGTACACCACAGTCTATTTAATGTTTATTATGTATCATTCAAATCTTCACATAACGGTACACCGTCATGCAAACTTGTGAGTGTGTTACTGAAAATGGTGAGATAAGTAGCTCATGCTCAGATAGCATAAGAGTGACAGCTGTTGCTGCAGTATATTCCGATGCAACAATCATTCTATGTAAAGAATATATCATTTGAAAGAAAGGGTGGAAAGAATATGCTATTTCATATACATGTGATCCTTAATCTTTATCAGGTGGATTTCTAGATTTTGAATCAAACATGTAAAGTGACTATCACTGATACTGAATGTAGGGAAAAAAAAAGTTATTTTTGGCCAATGAATATGGCATGATCTTTCATTATCAGTGCTTGTGACACAAAAGGTATGAAATAAATGAGGGCTGGGTCCTCCCTGCACCTAAATCGTTCGTCAATAGAAATCCTAGCAATCATTAATTAAAGAGAGCTATTTAACCTACATCTTCAGCTAATAAACTCTCTTTTTTAATGAAAGGTGGGATATCACCACCTGACTTATTATAATCACCAAAATCAGCAGATGAGAAACCCGCAAACAAAAAAAAGGGAATACAGAATACGGAAGAGAAGCAGGGGTGGGGATATAGTACTGAAACTTTCACCCCATTTTTACCTTATCTGAGAAAGGAGACATGACCAGCCCCAATATAAAAAATTCCCCAATCCCTGATAAACCCACAGAAGGACTCCTAAGTATTCCCCAAGCACAACTTAGCATCCTTGAAGATCACACCATTTCTAGAAAGCCAACACCCCACTGGGACCAAGACCTGACTAACTTTGCAGACCTTCACAGTGGAATAAACTTTGTCAAAGTAAATTAGGTTCTCAACTGGACTAAAGATGGTATGAACAATGAACCAAAGACTGAAGTTGGTTACTTTATCCCTTGACTGAGTTTTGTCCTTCAACAAAATACAAGCGTCTAAATGCAGAAAAAGAAAAATACAAAATGCCGCAGATTTTAACAGGCATGAAATGGAATATAGAAGGTGATAGTGATGCAGAAGAATTTTCAATTTGCACAGAGGAAGCCAGAATATTGCTCCCAAAATCAAGAAATTAATATTTCAATTTAGAAGCCAACAAAGGAAAGATAAACCAAAACGCGCACAAAAAAAAAATGTAAATGAAACATTACTGAGTATGCATCTATAACGCCCCAGATTTGCACAACACATTGTCCGCTTTGCCTTTTAGTGGGATCAAAGCTTTAAAAAGCCTCATGGTGTGTAAGAGTATGTAGTATGTACTCACATATAAGCACAGAATGTCCACACACCTTAGGAGATGTAAGACTAAACTATGATTCTAGCCCCTCCTCACCTCACTTCACATGGGTTTTTGGACTCTTGACCCAGCCCAACCCCATTCATGAGATCACACGTCCTTGTGTGTGGTTATATCCAACCCACCTTGTAGCAGACATGATCTGACACCAAATGTAAAACTGGGGCGTTACAGCATCCCCGTCACATAGTCCCCTGAGCAGGCTAAATTCTGTCTTCTGTCAATCTGTCATCAACTACATTGACCAACTAATATTAACAGATATGCCTTTCTCTGATTTACTCCATTTCACCTAATGTCACTCTTGTTTTGTTATCTTGTTTTTCTCCATCTAGCATACCAATACTCTAATGAAAAAAAGAAAAGTAATAAAGAATGTTTGGAGAAGTGCTTACACAGGGAAGACGATCTCCACCCCAATGCCAGCGATGATTCTCCGGATCCGTATCGTGGTGTGTATCCCCGCGTTCTGCTTTGATATCACAATCCCTTTATAAATCGATGCACGTCGACGATTCTCCGGCACTTCCTGTAGTACACAGTCAAGATTAACACATTGCATGACATCCAAAGAATTAAAAAGAGCAAACGAAAACCAATAGTGATATACCATCTTAATTTCGACGATGTCACCGGTCCTGATATCCGGCACCGGCCGCACCTTTTCCGACTCCTCAATAGCTCTTCGGTTCAGTATCTACAAATCCAAATTGTAGCAGTTTTAAAGCACTTGATATTCAAAATTTATCTAAGATTTGTTGGTCCGAATATGTACATACCCCCATAATGTCCCCGAGCTTGACCCGAGGCTGCCTCGGAGGCTTCGCGACCGCCTCGGATTCCGGCGCCGACGATGCCTCCGCGTTTTCCGGGGCTTCTTCTTCGGGAACCGGCGCCTCTTCGGCGGCACCTGAGCCCGATTGAGCGCGAACGACCGTCGATCTTGTTCTCCTCCTGGCCACGGAGAACGGGGAGAGCTTCAATCCTGGGACGGTTGATCTGGAAGCGGCGGTGGAGATTCTGAGGGAGCTGAAAGAGGAGGGGAGGGAGGAGGAGAAGACGGAGAGCCCTAGCTTGGGTGAGTGGGAGGAGAGGGTGAGGGATGGGACTGTGGAGATGGAGGAAGAGATGATCATCTTGGAAGCCATGGAAGGAGGAGGAATGGACGGCCTAGATTGGTTTGTGAGGTTGAGGAGGGACTGGGGTCCCGGACAGTTGAAGGGGGAGGAGGAAGCCGGGGAGAGAGGTTCTCATCTTATCCTCTTTCGAACCCCGCGCGTGTTTTGGGGTGGGCAAAGCAGATTCGGATTCAGATTCGGGTAAGCTCTTTGAGGTTTCAGGCTGCGTTTGATTTAGTGGTCGGCAACGGGCCGGGCCCGGCCCGTTGAAATAGGACCCAGGCACGCGTGCCTGCTTGGCCAGCGGCCCGGCCGGGGCCAAAAAAACAGGGGCCCGGCCCTGCACACGGGCTCGGGCATCACGGGCCGGGCCTGGGTTCGGGCCTATGGGCCCAAATGCTAAAAATCTTATTTCTTCTTATTTTTTTATTTTAAGTTTTTTATTTATATATAATGTTAAAATAACATAAAATTTAAAGTATAATGTTAAAAAAAATATTTATATCTATTGAATTTTTAAAATAAAAATATTAAATGAATTAATTATTTGAAAGAATAAATAATTACATGTACCTAACTAGGTTGGCACCTACATAAATGTCAATAATTTGTATAATTAAACCATAATTCAAATAAAAATTATATGTTACTTATTTATTGAATTGCCCCCTATGGGCCTACGGGCCGGCCCGAAAGGGCCACTTCGGGCTGGTTTATGGGCCTAGCCGGGCAGGGCTTTGACCCTACGAGCCCGGGCCGGACGGGCCAGGCTTTCGGGCCGGGGGCTTTTTGATGACCCTTAGTTTGATTGCACCATTTAAAAAAATAAAATTTAAATTTAAAATTAATTTAATAAGAGACAGCTTTTGAAAGCTCAAGTTTTTGACACTTTCTTTCATAGAAATCTATCTATAACTTTGGACCCTAATTTCTTTTCCATAAATTTAAAAGTTTTCTAAACTCGTTTTCAAACAAGTTCACAATCCAATTTGAATTCATATTTAAACGTTGAAGAATTTTTAGCATTTTATGTGAAAAAAAATATATAGAGTTTGAAAAGCGATAGTTTTTTTGCATTATCAAAACGACCTTTGATCGTTATGAAATATTCAATTTGTCTATTAATAATTTTGAGAATAACACACTACTTAAAATTGGGTTTAATTCAACTTGAGTCCATACGAATCTTACATTTCTAATACACCTTCTAGTGTCTTTATTTACACCCCTCAAAACAGTATGCTCACCTCTCTTAAATGAAATCTAAAATCTTTTTAAATTTGTTTAATTTGCACACCCTTTATTTTGCATTTTCCTCATATTCTTTTATGAATTTCATAAAATCTACATCGATTTGTACCCCCTCTCAGAGCCGGTCTTGAGGTAAGGCCACCAATTGCCTAGGGCCTCCATCTAAGAAGGGTTCTAAGAACCATCAATTTAATGGATTTTAATAAAATAAATAGTGGGATGCATTACTTTAATTAATCCCTTTCAACAAACTTTCTCAATCTGATATTCCTTAAAATTTCTTTTTTCCCTAAATCTCTCCAACCATAATTCAATAGACATTTCAATTTTTTAAATTTAATTTTTTTTTATTTTATCAAGTGCATGTGATATTGTATAATATTTTAATTTAAATTATTATGTAATATTTTATATTTATTTAGTAATATATAGATAGATGTGCAAGATTAAAACAACCTAATTTTTTAAAAAAAGCTAAGGTAGCGTTTGGAAACACAGTTTAAAAAATAGCTTTTAGCTTTTACAGTTTTATGCACACCTTTTGAGGGTATAATGATGATGATTTGAGGATGTAATGATGATGGCTGCTTTATAAAACACAGCTTTTGAGATACAGTTTAGAGATAAAATCTAGTAATGATGATGTATTTAAGTTTACCTGTTTGGTAACAGTTTTTAGCATTTAAATGATGATGTATTTGAATTGATGTGACCTCAAAAGCTAAAAGCTGCTTTTGATTTTTGTTGTCAAACATGCCCTAAGTATAGGGCCCCACTTTAAAATTTTGCCTAGGGCCCATTTAAGAAATTCAATTCTCAGGACAAGCCCTGCCCCCTCTTATCAATGTTCACGTGTTAAATCCACATCTGTCACGCACGCTAGAGAATATAGGGACGATGAGAAGCAGATGATTTACGAGGAGCAAAGCTATGGATGGTTCCAGCGAGGAGAAAACGACGATGAGGAAAACCGATTGGCAAAAGAGATCGTGAGAGATGCACGAGAATTTTATCGGTTTTTTGAGAAAATAAAAAATGGCAACAGGTGTACAATCAACAAAACCTACACTCATTTGCAACCCATTCCATCTATATCCAAAATTTAAATTTACATTTGTCACATGTGCGAGAAAATACGAGGACAAGGAAAAACAATCGGACGATCGACAATCAGAGCAAAAAACTGAAAAGGAAGACAATTGCCTCTCCCACACTTGGGAGCTCCCAAGGGCCTCTCCCTGTCTCCCATTTCCCACCCAATTTGTCGAGGGCAAGGAGCCTATTGGAGGAGGTTTTCATTCTCATTCCACTGAATTTGTGGAGGCACCCAATATTTGCTCCCTTTGGAGATGCTCTAAAATATAAAATTTTTACAAGGTGTGCAAACAATACTAGTTAGCCATCCAAACACATGGGAACACAGGGTCATGCAAACAGTTTTAAGGGTTGAAAATAGACAATGTAACTTCTTCTTTGGCTATCTCCCATTTTTATTTAAATTTATGCTCAAATTTTATTAAAATTTTAAGTAAAAGTTTTATTTAGTATGATGTGTCTTCAATCATCGCTTTGTGTTTTATTCAAATAGATATATATACCACTACGAGTTGAGGGAAAAATATTCTTTTCGATTTCATTCTTTGAAATTAGGTAAAAATACAATTCTATCAATCAATAAATCTTATATATATTTTAATTAATATGCTAAATTTTATCTAAAAAATATGATTTTTAAAAAATAAAAAATTAGAGTATTTTTCTATTATTTTTATAATCCATTAAAAATTGTATCGCCCTCAATGGAAGTTAGAGCATCTCCAAGAGGGCTGTGCATCAGCTCCCATTTGCTAAAATATGCCGTGTGTTGTGAAAAAAGTGTACATCAGCTCCCCCTATTTTAAAGGGTCCGTTTATACTCGCTGTAGAGGGTGAATGCTGTGGGGCTCGATATATCATATTTTAACATTTTTTTCAAGTTTTAAACAGTTAAAAAAGTGTTAAAAATTTCACAGTAAAAAAAATATGACAGTTGAAATCATGACCTAAGTTGAATGACAAATAAATAGAGAGCTTTGTAGGAGACACCATCTCTAAAAAGAGTTATGGGAGATGCTCTTGTACTTTAAAATTTAAATTTTTTTTTAAAGAATTTCAATAATTTTTCGATGTTCTTCAATTGTACACCTTTATACCCCGTTTGGATAACGGGTTAAGCTCGGATAAGGATGATATAAGAATGGATAGAAAAAATGACTGTTTGTTTGTAGAGTATAACTTGGTATTACTAAGCTAATTTAAACGAGTATAAGAGAGTATAACAATTCTAAGTAACCCTTAGGATAAGCTATACTCAGTTTATTTATTTCCATGGGTCCACAAGTCAAATCAATTTTTTATACTTTATCATATCAAATCACCTATCAACATCTCTTATACATCAAAGGGCCCGCATGTCAAATCAATTTTTTTACACTTTATTTATATTTTATTATTTACCAATCAAACAACTCAACCTTTATTCTTATGTCTTCCAATGAGAATAATAAAAAGTACAATCAAACAGAAAATCCCTTATTCTTGTAGAATTGTTATCTATACTGATATAGTTATCTATTCAAAATAAATCAATTCCTCCATTTAAACGAAGATAAATGATGAATTCATTCACAGTGAGACAATCAATTTGATCAGTTGACAATGTTCCATTGAGGCCTTACCACGCGACCGATGGATTTGTTGGGGCTTGGGGGTGGTGGATGATTGGAAAAGCAAGCCAATTAATTCAAACCATTGATACTGTGTAATTGGATCACAGATCATTCATTTTCAACTAAATGGGTTATCCGAATAACCCTCCCCAAATGTAAAGCCCGATCATTTTTAAACCCGACAATCTCCTAAAACCCTAATTTTTTTTTTTTGTGTGTAGCAGCAGAAGAGGAGGAAGAAGAGAGATCCCCTTCATCGACGAAACCAAATCACTCTGTTTTCGCTAGAACCATCTTTTCAAAGAAAAAAATTTCGTGATCTCTGATGAAGACGGAAAAAGAGGATCATCGCGTGCCCGACATAGCCCCACGTGCGGCGGCGGCGGCGGCGGATGAAGAAGAAGTCTCCAAGGAACTGGAAGAGAAAGCGAAGAAGTATTTACGTGGAGACGGTGGTTATCTGGAAGTACGTCGAGATGTGTTTCTCTCTTCTTCTTCTTCTTTTGTCCAGTGAAAATTTAATGTGTTGTTGTTGATTTGCTGGATTTCTTTGTTTGGATCGCGCAGACTTTGAAAGACAAGAAGCTTAAGGGACAGCTCGCCGTAAGAGAGGAATTGTATGGCCGGTCGGCCAAAGCGGCCGCCAGAGCTGAAAAGGTTATTAAGTTTTCTTTATGTCTTATTTGAATCCTAATTGGGTGATTTTTATGGTGATTCCATGAATGGGAGTGTTATCGGATCGCATAGTCACATAGTACTTTGAAAACTTCTCTGGATGTTTGGAAAAGTACTCAGAACTTATCAGCTGAATGTACTTTTGTTTTACACTCAGAATCTGGTTTTATATTAGTTTGGATGATTAATCCTAATTGTTGGTGTTTGCTTTCATACCCAACATAAAATTTTTGCATGAGTTTCACTATTTCTCATTTTAATGATGAAATACACCTAGAATATACTTTAATTATCTTATTGTTTTTACTGTACTTATTTTGTATGGTTTACACGTAGTTTACGGAGTGGAACACTTGCCGAGTATCTACTGTACATGAAATTTGTATATGTGCTACGTGGTGTGAGTAGTATCATTACTGGTTCTATTCCATGTTGATGAGTGATTGTCGCATGAGATCCTTGATTTTAGTTTAAATTCCTTATGTGTCTGGAGAATCGCCATACTCTCTCCTTTTCTGTTTCTGATTTGCATATTGATGTTTGGGTAAAGCATGTATAAGGTTTCCTTGGTTGTTTTTGTGTTATATAGTGTGGTTTTGCATCATTGCATACTTTATTGTTTTGATGTTTTGATATGTTTCCATTTCATCTCATGCCTATGTGAATGCGGATGTGCCTTTGGCCTATAACAATTGCCTCATTGTGCTAGAAATGATAATGTATTTATTATTCAATCAAATGGTTTTATCATAATTGGTATGAGATTCCAATTAGGAAATGGGCTATTAGTTTTCTCCACTATTCTTTTATAGTGGAGAAAAGAAAAAGGGGGGGGGGGTATCAGTGTTTGTTTTATGTTACTTTTTTGTGTTCAGTTTGGTTGAATGAATTTGAGGCTTATCATACATTCTTTGAGTTCCTCTACTGATTTGCTGCTTTGTTGTAACTTCAATTCTGACACATGGATGTACTTTTCAGTGGCTTATGCCAAGTGAGGTCGGTTATTTGGAAGCTGAAGGTTTAGAGAAGACATGGAGGTTCAGACAAGAATCCATTCTTCAAGAAGTAGATATTTCAAGTTCAAGAAAGCCATTTGATATGGTTTTACCAGGTGAACTTACCATCTGTTGACATTGTTAATCCTTTAGCTCTTCTTTGTATTTGTAACTTTACTCATGATTGGATTTCGAAAATAAATATAATAGATGAAAGGTCTAACTAGCTTCATATATATGTGCAGTGCTAGGTCCATATACAATGCAATATACAGCTAGCGGGCGTTATATGGTAGTTGCAGGACGCAAAGGTCACTTGGCAATTATGGACATGATGAAGATGGCTCTGATAAAAGAGTTTCAGGTTTTTTTCTTGTTCCTTTTAAGAGCTTAAGTAGCTTGAAAAAATTGATATTTATGCATTTATAATGACGTGGGTTATAACAGGTGATTTCCAACCACATTGGTATATCATCAGGTTCTTCTCTCTGTTCACAGTGAGAGTATTTCTATAAGACTCCAGCATGCCCCCCCTTATACAAGGAACACTGGCCTGTCTATTGAAGTTATAAACTTATAGGGGGAAGCATTAAGATTCTAAATAAGCAAGATAATTTTTTTAAAAAATATCAGTTTCATAAATTTGTTAGAACAAGCATGTACATGTATAGGTTGGGGGTAGAGATTGTTCTAGTTATGATTGTAGGCAGGGGTTAATGATATCTCAATATTATCTGTTGTTAAATCATAATCCCCAAAGGCTCCCCCGAGCAGAAGATAATTCTACCCAACGGAGCCCCTACAGGGAACAAAGTATCCCAAAAAGAAACTACCTTTCCACACAAGGACGACCTCCCACTCACCACACCACGTGCCCCTGCACAAAATCTCCCCCACTTTGATATGAAGCCGAAACACCGCCAGATTTTTTGTTAGCCAGATTGAATGTAAGATTCCGACACTTTAACTGCCACACTTCGATCCCCCGCGGTTCACAAGCGTTTCCCCGACCTTCACGAATCCTCCAACGAAGAGAATGACCCATCCAAACCTGTCGCCATGCCACCTCCAGACCTCCTTCACCATAGGGCACATGATGAATAAATGCTCCACTGATTCCACCCCCACACCGCAAAGCCCACAAGAAGTGTTTTATGTTCAGGGTTCACTTAGACAAATACTCCTTGGTTAGTATTCGCTTATGGTAGACCAGCGAGAGGAAAACCTTCACTTTCAAAGGGACCTGGCAACACCAAATCTCTCTATATTTCCGGGCTACCTCCGGGGCTCCCACTCTCGAACGACATAACCACGAATAACAACTCCACTTATTGTGCAGTAAATTCAGCCACATCACACTCTGTCCAATGACAACCAGTTATAATTACTTAATTTCATATTCTACTGGACTTGTGATTCATATGTTTAACCTAAAATATTCTGAATCTGTCCCAGCATTTGCATTTTGGACTTTTTCGCTCCTATTTCCTAGTGTACATATTAGTCATGCACTTTGTGTAAAATGTAACAGCCCTTTTTTTTGGGTTCAGGTTAGAGAAACAGTACGCGATGTGACATTCTTACATAATGAGCATTTTTTTGCAGCTGCCCAGAAGAAGTAAGTTCATTCTTCAACATTGAAAGAAGTACTATCTGAATTTGTTTCTTTTAAAAATTTAATACCAGTGTACAATGCTGTATGTTCATGATGTGCCTTCCTACTGGGTGTGGCTAATCTACTTGAAAATTATCCTTTGGATGTTACATTATGAATTGTGTGTTCATCTCTATTCTGTTATGTTTTTAGATGTTTTATGAAAATGAATGTGATAGCTGTTTTGCAATAGGTACATGAGTGGCGATCCAGCTGTCAGTGAGGTCAGTGTTGCTGTTACAAGAAATTGTAAAAAGTATACATAAGGAAATTAGAGAATAGCCCTGATCACAACTTGTAGGAGAAAAATATTAGTTATAATGTTTTTATGCACATGCAAATAACCCTATTGCTTGCTGGAAGTCATGCAATGCCAGCAAGGATAGTATGCAGGATAGCTCATAAATGTGATTAGAAGTGCAGGGAAGGCCTTAACTGGGATAAGGTAATGGAAAATCATTTGTGGTGTTAGTTGTGTAAATGGTATAAATAGTGATATAAGAGATGAATTGTTTGAAAAAAAAGGTTTCAGCAGAAGACCTAGAAAAAACCTGGATGGAAGTTACGGATATGGAAACTAGTTCTCACAGTGGCTATTGTTGCAAGGATTTGTGGTGAATGTGAAAACTGACTGGCAGCCCCTTTCAGAAATGCAGCAGTTGTAAGACATTCATTTTTCTTCTGCATTATTAGAAATATGTGATTTGGGCATCATTTTGTCATTTGCCCTTCAGATACAAGTTGCTCACTTGTGGACAAAACCTTACTCCGCTGCCCTGGCATTGAGGCATGGCATTTACGAATGAAACAGGGCATAGTCATTGTATTTGATGAAATTAATTCTATTACTGAGCATGTATAGGATATCTATTTGGCATTCGTGATTACTGTCAATTTTTTTTAATGTTAAACTTGTTCTGATCTAATACTTTAAAGGTGTGTTTTGACCATAAACTTGGTGTCTCTAATAGGTATCCCTATATCTACAACAGAGACGGCACTGAGCTCCATTGCCTTAAGGTCTGCATCCTACTCATTTTTGAACTAAAATGCATGGTTGAATCATTCTGAAATTTTAAATTGTTCTTAATATTCTCTTTATTCTAACTAATAGCAAAAAAATCCAGGAACTTCATCAGAATAGATGAACTGCGTATCCCTAACCTATGGTTGCTCATGCAGGAACATGGACCTCCTCTGAGACTCCAATTCTTAAACAACCACTTCCTCTTGGCAACGATCAACAAATTTGGACAGCTCCACTACCAAGACATCACCACTGGTGAAATTGTTGCTAACCACCGAACAGGCCTAGGCCGAACTGATGTGATGCAACTCAACCCCTACAATGCCGTCCTGGGTGTGGGTCACTCCGGAGGCAAAGTGACCATGTGGAAACCAACAAGCCCAAAACCCCTTGTAAAGATGCTCTGCCATCATGGGCCGGTTACAGCGATGACCTTCCACAAAGGAGGCTATCTGATGGCCACCGCGGGCATGGACCGCAAGATCAAGTTATGGGACCTGCGCAAGTTTGAAGTCCTCCACACATACCCGGGTCATGCCAAGACGCTGGACTTCAGCCAGACGGGCTTGCTTGCAATTGCGAACGGATCTCGAGTTGAGATACGAAGAGATTCTTCATCCGGAGAACAGCATTACGGGCCATACATGAGCCACTCGATGGTGAAGGGTTATCAGATCGGAAAGGTCGTGTTCAGGCCATATGAAGACGTTTTGGGAATCGGACACTCGAAGGGTCTCTCTTGCATCCTCGTCCCGGGGGCTGGTGAACCCAACTTTGACACGTGGGTGGCTAACCCGTATGAGACTCGGAAACAGAGGAGAGAGAAAGAGGTGCATTCACTGCTTGACAAGCTCCCACCGGAGGCGGTGATGCTGGACCCATCAAGGATCGGGACGGTGAAGCCAAACAGGAGGAAGGAGAAGCCCAGCAAGGAAGAGTTGGAGGCGGAGATGGAGTCGGCCGTTGCAGCTGCAAAGGGGAGTAAGCTCAAGAAGAAGACGAAGGGGAGGAGCAAGCCGAGCAGGAAGGCAGCGAAGAAACAGGAGGTGGTTGTGAACACCAAGAGGACCTTCCTGGAGCAGCACAAGGACGGACAAAATCCTCGCAAGAAGCAGAGGATCGCCGAAACGGCTGAGTTGCCCAAGTCATTGCAGCGGTTTGTTCGCAGGAGTTGATTTGCAACCCTGATTTCTCGTTTTCCTGGAGGTCGATGTTGCATAAGTCGATTAAATTTGGAGGTATATTCAGGCACAGATCGAGAGTCTCATCTAAGATGGTGTTGATTTTTTTAGTAGTTATGTATTGCTGAATGTCTCAGCAAGTGTGGGCAGTTGATGCTTGTGCTCCTGAAAATTTTGGTCTCTTGTTTTAATTGAATTCCTCATGCGATTCTTGTGTGCATCATCAATTTAACAGTTGGTGATAAAAAAGAACACACCACTGAAATGCCCATCTCAAACAAGATGCAGATCTACAGGTGTAACCTCTGTAAACACTACTGCTCATCAAGGGAGCACATGTTCTGAAACTGATTGTGTAACCTCTGTAAGCAAGGAATGATTGTTTATTGTAGCTTGACTATCCCATGTGGGTGCCTAGCCTTCATTTGTGGTTACAGTTAGGATTAAAAAAAAACAGTAAGGAAAAAAAAAAGGCTTCCATCATGGTGTACTGAATTATTTTGATTAAAATCTAGCTCATCAATTTTCCAACTTTCATGAATTGTCCAACTTTTAACTTTTTGGCTTTATTCATTGACATCTTAATCGATGTTCAATTAAAATATTTTAATTAAAAACTAACTCATCATGATGTACTAGCCAAGTCAGGTATTTATCTTAATAGGGGTCAATTTTAACCACAATATTTACATTTTTTTTTTGTCTAGATATATTTTTCAAGTTAAAGATTCATTTTCATTAATTATAAAAGAGAGTCAAATATCTCGTACTGCAAGGTGTACATAAAAAAAAGGAAAAGAGGTTAATTACACTTTTTACAATTATTTGAAAAATCTTTCAGCCTCGTTTGCAATATTAAAGTGATAAGAAAGAAAAAATATATGACAAGACAAACACAAAAGGTAAAAAAATTATCCAAACAAATATAAAAATATTAGCTAAACATAATATCATCTAATTAATTTTTATCGTTATATAAATATTTTATGTCTGAGTAAGTTGTATCCATAAATCAAAGTAAACAACAATAAAAATAAAAGTGAAATATAATTTAAAAACTGTTCAACCAACTGGTTGAATTGTGTTTTTTTTAAATGACTACAGGTTATTTGAATTAGCCGATGAAAATAGTCATCATTTATTAAAAAAAAGACTACTATGAAGTTACATAAACAATTTTTAGTTTTTTATATTTTGTGTTTTTGTTAATTAAATATCTATTATATCATATTGATCGGATCATATTTCTGATTCAATGGATTATTCTATTATAAAAAAATAAAGAGAAATAGAGATGAAAATAACAAAAGATGGAGACATGCACAAAGAAATATAGAGAAATTATAGTTCTTCAATATTTTTTTTTATTCGTACCTCATGTATGACAAGATAATATTATTTTATAGGATTACAATGAAAAAAATCAAACGACTCACCAACCAACATCCATTGCTTACATATACATTTACAACATTAATATCACACACTAAATGGATGGCTATTTAAAGTGGTAAACTGTGTGATCATCAATATATTCAATTTTTTTTTTTTAATATTGGTCTTAATTAATATTCTCTACTGACTGTCCCTGGCCACAAAACGAGTTGCCAATGAAGATGCTGTGGGCACGAAGCGAATGACTGATTCTTGATGAATTAAATATTGAATAATTAATTATTGTGTGCAGTGAGAGCTTTCAATACCGGGATGATTTTTTTAACGGATGATTATATTTGAGCCCTTCTAAATTATAAATAAGCTTTCTCTTTTAAGTAATTCTTCACATTTTAATCATTTAATGTACAAGTCCCTCATATATTAACCTCTCACATCAAAACCTCTCTCCACCCCTGCCCGTCTCCCTTCTACAAAACTCTAATTAACATATTCTAATAAAAAAATTAATATAAATATAAAAAGAATATGAAAATTCATTGTTTTTGCACATATTCACACAAATCCTCAAAACCCTAAATCCTAAAAAAAAAAACCTTATATATACACATGATAAGGGGTATGTTTATTAAAAGAATATTAATATTAAAAAAAATTAAAAAAATTAGGTGAACTTATTTATTAAGGAGCGTACTTATGAGAAAAATTTAAATGGATCTTTAATAATAATTCATTTAAAGAAGACTTACTTACAAATCACATGGCTCAAATAGACTAACAGAGTCACCCTTTTTTAACATGTAATTTTGATCCGCTATGAGACGGATTTAACGTTAAAAAAATTAAAAACTCCCCAGTTGTCCATTCATGTATATAGTCTCGTAATTTCATGTTTTTTTTAAAAAACAATAGTTTATGATTGGTTTTTGAAAAATGATTGACAAGCCCTATTTTGTAGGCCCTCTCTTAAGTCTCATGATATGGCATAGTTTAGATTACCTAATATACTCTTTAAGTGTGTTTGTTAATTTTCAACGTAATTAATGAGACTGTTTGTTAATGGGATTTAGCTACATTTTTTTGAATGTAACTAACTTATTAAATGATTTTGTTAACAATATTAGTTACATTAAAATTGTAGCTAACTTTAGAGCAATATATTTGTGAAACAAAGTTTCATTTCAAAATATGAATAACTCTTAATATGATCTTAGTGGAACTATGAGTCATATTATTCCATTTGTTTTTTTTTATGTTTATCTTTTTTTTAGTGATTACAACAGTACATTAGTTTTAATGATTTTTTTTTACATTTGAGTGTAGGAAATACAGTGGACTCAATTATTTTTTTTGTGGAAGGCAGTCCGCAGAAAGATTTCATTGTTGAAGTTAGGCAGCAATGTGCAGAAGCAATTGCGCTAAGTGTTGAAATGACATTTGATACAGAAGAAGATGTGCGATAGTTTTATAACAATTTTGCTCGTAGTCAAGGTTTTGGCATTGCAAAGATCCACCGAAAAAATCTACCTGCACGTAACTTAAATAGTTAGTTACATTTGTTGTGCAGTTATTTTTAGTTAGTTACATTTGAAGGATAATTGCCTTTAACATAGTAGTAACATGAAACAAACTGAAAATACATATTAATTAAAAAAGTGAATTCAAAGAAATTTACATTAACATATAATTACTATGAATGGATGTTAGGTACATTGTGCATATCAATAACAACAAAAATAATATAATGATAAAGAAATATACATAAATCATGACATGCATACATAAAAAACTAACAAATTATTAGAATCATTGAAGAAAAGTGGTTACATTCTAAAAAAAATTACATTTAGGAAAACATACTAAATAGTTAGTTACATTTACTGAGCATTATATCTACAATTAGTTTACATTTAAATATAGTTACATTGCACATAGTAATAACATTAAACAAATAAAAAATATATGTAACTTAAATCTAGTTACATTCATCTGATTGTCAGTGACATTTTACAAACAAACACAAACAGAAATTGGATATATATTTTTTTTTTAAAAAAAAAAAAAAAGTGTTACTTTTTTTGTCCATTCAAAAAAAAAAAAAAGAAAAAAAAAAAAAACATCATATTCACGTAATCATAAGATATTGAAATATAACAATGAAATTTTTTCAAATACCAAAAAATGGTTGTGTACCCATTTTTTGTCTGGTGTTGAATCCTTGGGAAGAACATTTTTTTTTTTTGGAAATTGATTATGCAAAGAAACCTTTGGTTTTTTTTTGTTTTAGACAAAAGGGAGATTCTTTGTTGGTCTCTGATTTCGATTTTTTTTTTTTTTTGGAAAAAAAAAAAAAAAAATTGTTTGTGTTGAGTTGAGAGGGAGGAGAGGGAGTTGGAAAAAAAAAAAAAAGAAAAAAATCACGACCACGGAAGTGTTTTTTTTTTTGAGGTACTTTTTTTTTTTTTTTTTTTTTTTTTTCTTTTTAGTAAGTAATGATATTTTGATATTTTGTGAACTCGTGAGGTTTGTGAGAGGAATATATATTGACTTGTGTGTGTAAACTCTTTTTTTTTTTTTTGGTTTTTTTTTTTTTTAATATATATATCGTATTTAAAAAAAAAAAATTTTCATTTTCATGATTATTTTTTTTTTCAATCAATTCATTTATATAATAGATATAGTATATGGCGTACAGTTATCCACATATATATATATTATCAAGATAAAATTTTTTTTTTTTCTTTTTTTTTTTTTTTTTTTTCATTTAAAATTTAAACTTAAATAATGTGAACAGAAATCCATTAAAATTCGAATTGACTACCTCTCTCTTAACATATATTAGTGTATCTTTGAAAAAATAATTTTTAATTTTTTTTTATACATTATGATAATGTAGTAATCCTGGATCATAATCATCATGATCGTCAGATCCTGATCGGAGGGATAATTGAGATCATCATAGAGCATAATTAAGAGACGGTTGGTGGGGTCACTGAAGCACGCGTGGCTCCCAAAATCCGGAGAAACGACGGGTCAACAATGTACACCCTGATAAACGGTTGGTGGGGTCAATAAGCCCCCGTTTAACAGTTTCATTTGAAAACGACTCTGAAAATTAATTCTTTGTTTAAATCAGCTTTTGCGTGTAGTTTTTTTTTTTATGAAGCATACTTATTTTAGATTTCTAAAAAAAAAGTTTTTTTTTTTTGTATTTTTGGTTGAAAGTTGTTTTTCGTTTTTAAAAGCATTGATTATGACTAATGATTATTAAAAGCATCATAATGTTTTTCTGTTCATTTTGTCTGTCGTTATTATTCAAGTCACTTTTCTCAAATCAATGCTAGAAAAAATACTAGATGGGATATACCCCAATGTCATCCCTTTTAAAATGCACATACTACGTGCCACAGACTAAATCACACTTAATTAGCAGCACGTCCGACGACAAAATGAAGTTTCAATTACATCACATTAACAATGGTGCTTAATTACATTCAATACACTTGAGTATAAACTTCACTACTAATGAAAAACATGTATTTTAATAGATAAATGTACATACTTGTATTACATGTTAAAAAAAATCTTAATAAATATGTGATCAATGTCAAATATACCCTCAACACCCGGTATGAGATCCATTCAATTTTGAAGGGGGCAAGTATCTACGTTTTCTTTTAGTGCTTGCATCAATCAAATAGTTTAAAATTCATTAATGAGATAATTTTAGTCATCACACATAGATTCTATTCATTTGATAAAAATAAAAATAAAAACAAGCACAAACATATGATCCATCATCTGTCACGCACAGATCAGATTTCATCTCTCTTCAACATCTAGTCACTAGTCACTACCCTTTTCCGCGTAACTTAAAACACTGAACAACCGATATCAATACTTCCTTCCCTCAACCGAAGACATTAATGCTTTCATTCCATAAATCAACACATTCATAAACAAACATAAAAAAAAAACAAAGGGTAATTTGCACTTTTAGCCCCCTTAAAATGAACATTAGCAAAAATAACCCCGCCTATCGAATATTTGTAAAAACTAGTTCCGTTGACCCGGTCAGCGTTGATGTGACCTTTTTTTTTGAATTTTTGTACTGGAGACGGATTATATATAATCAGTCTCTAGTGTTCTTTTTTTTACTGGAGACCAATACAAATTTTCAGAACACTGGAGACGGATTATATATAATCAGTCTCCAATGTATTTCTACCTTAGTTTTTTTTTTTTTGTTATATACATTGATGGTTTTCTCAAACACAGTTATAAAAATGCATAGATAATAAGCATCTGTTAAGTCTCATAAATACAATCATCTAAATATTTTCATAAATCTTTTTTTTTTTTAACTTTGGCATCTACATCAAATGGTGAACAGGGGTGGAGTGATTGTATTTATGAGACTTAAGTTTTATTTCATTTAAGTTGTTTCTTATATGTGTGTTCGATCAAAATTTTCATATCTGTGTTTGAGAAAACCATCAATTTATATAACAAACAAATAAAGAAAAAAAACATTTAATGTAGAAATGCACTGGAGACTGATTATATATAATCCGTCTCCAGTGTTAAAAAAATTTATACTGGAGACTGATTATATATAATCCGTATCCAATACAAAAATTCAAAAAAAAAAAAACTAGCGCTGACGTGGCAGCGCTGACCGGGTCAACGGGGCTAGTTTTTACAAATATTCGATGAGCGAGGCTATTTTTATGAATTTTTATTTTTGTGGGGGGTTAAAAGTGCTAATTACCCGAAAACAAAACAAAGAAAGGTCAATCCATCGAGAGGCACACCACCACCACCAAACACTTGCACATTGAAAGGCCAGCCAAGAAGAACCCAACACCTGCCTCGTTGTCTCAAGCTGTTCACAACTATATTCCTTCCCTTTATATTCTCCCCACTCTCTCTTCCCCCCCTTCCATCCCTCTCCTCTCTCTCTCTCTCTACACTTCTCTCTCTAAAAATGGCCCTCACTCGTCCCACTCTCCTCCTCTCCCTCACCCTCGCCCTCCTCTCCACCTGCATTGCCCAGTCCCCCTCCTCTTCCCCCACCACTTCCCCGTCTCCCGTTGCCGCCTCTTCTCCTCCTCCCGCCGCCACCCCTCCTCCCGCAGCCTCACCTCCTCCCGCCGCCACCCCTCCTCCAGCAGCCTCACCTCCTCCCGCCGCCAGCCCTCCTCCCGCAGCCTCACCTCCTCCCGCCGCCACCCCTGCCCCCACCATCTCCTCCCCACCGCCGGCCGCCTCCCCCCCCCCCCTCACCGCCCCACCCACCCCTTCCCCGTCGACGCCAGCCCCAACCCTGTCTCCTTCAACCACCCCGTCCGGCTCGCCCACCGTGTCCATCGGCGCGGCGCCCTCGTCGGAGCCATCTCCGGCTTCCACGCCCGGCTCCGCTGCATACGCATGGGGCGCCGGCGTTGGGTTGACGACGTTGTTGGGTGGCGTGGCTTTGTTGCTTGTGTAGAGAGTCGGGGGATTCACAATAAATTGTTTGGTCCGGTGTTTGTGCGGTTCGATTTTTTGGGGTCTATTGTATGTACTTATTATGTAAATTAAGTTGATGCAATGTGATTCATTGGTTGCAGTTGTGAATTTTTTTTTTTTTTTTTGAGCTTCATTTGTTGGTGAGTTTTATGTATTAGTAGTGTTAGTCATGTTGTCAGCTTGACCTTTTTTATGAATAAAATTACATTGTTATTGTTTAGAGCACTGTTACACGGTAGTCCACACAAATAGGCCTGTCAACGGGTCGGGTTCGGGTCGGGTCGGGGTGGACCCGGACCCGACCCGTGACAGGACCCGGCGGGTCCGGGTCCAACCTAGGACCCGGCGGGTCCGGAGAAATGTGGACCCGGACCCGGACCCGTCGGACCCGGGTCGGGTCCGGGTCCGACCCGACCCGGATAATTGGGTAAAAAAAAAAAAAAAAAAAAAGAGAAGAGCTCATGTATTTGTTTGTCTTATCATTCTATTTGAAATTTTTTGTAATAAAACATTATTGTTAATGAGGCTATGTTTGAATATAATTTTATACAATTCAAAAGAAGTAAATAAATTATTAAACAACATCCAAAACAATAATCACTAACGTAAAAAACATATTAACCTAAATAATAAACATAACTAACCTAAACAACATTCAAAACAATATTAACCTAAACAACATTCAAAACAATAAACATTAACATATTAACCTAAATAATAAACATAAATCATGCAACAAACTAATTAATCATACAAATTCAAATGCTAATAAGTTAATTGTCCAAAACAAACCGATTTATAGGCTTATTATGATTATGATTTATGAACTTGTAGATACAAAAATAAGTTAAGTAAGAAATAAAATTATGTATCAACTAATACTGATGGTCTTATAATATATGAACATATATTAAAAAAAACAGTCGGGTCCAACGGGTCCAACGGGTCGGGGCGGGGTGGACCCGGACCCGACCCGTTTGTTTGTTCGGGTCCGCCGGGTCGGGTCCAACTCGGGTCGGGTCCGAATCGGGTCGAGTATATTACACGTGTAATCGGGTCCGGGTCGGGTCGGGCCCGGGTCTGGCCCCGACCCGTTGACAGGCCTACACACAAACAATCCATATATGCATCCATAGCATATATCATCATTGGATATTTATATCATCATTGGATATTTGGATGAGATTGTCGTTAACATTATTTTATTGATTATGTTGTTTCTATGTGACATAATAAATCAAACATGTCTTGAAAAAGACAAAAGGAAGGTTTATCTTCTGTGGAAAGGCAGAAATGCTAGGCTGGATTTTGAGGATAGCATGTGAGGTTATGGAGGTGGTGGAAAGAAAAACAGACGTACAAAATAAGATGATAAAAAATAAAGAGAAAGTGGAGTGGCTTTGAAAGTTACTTTTTTTATTTGCTTGTGGACCACTCTGCCTTCCATTTTAATGGTATAAATTTGTTACTGGCCTGTGACATGATGCACGTGATGAGAAGGGAAAGAAAGAAAGGGAATTAGTTATATATATATATATATATATATATATGATCCGTCAAGAATAAAAAGATTCTCATAGGTTCTGACTTTGGGTTTTTGTTCAGCCTTTACACACGCTATCGTATTCGTATATAGCCTTCCTGTGTAATTTTATTTTATCTAGCATATGTTTTCATAGATCAAACATGCGTTTATTTTGCTAAAACAACATGCTGTTTTGCAATTTTATTTGTAATCGTCATCGTGTCATGTCATTGATATAATATATAAAATCATTAATAATATATATATGTTACACTATCCCAATATATAATGTATTATGAAAAATTTAATAACATATGCATTTAATTAAAAATTCGAGTATATTTTTTATTTTATTTTTTTATAAAAGAACGTATTTCACTAGAGAATTATTTATATATTTTCAAAAAATCAACATCTGTACAGGTTGTAAGTAGAATTAAATGTAACATTTCTCTTTTTTTTAACATAAGAGACATACATTTTATTGTGATTTATATATTTTTTTAATATACATTTTTAATTGTATGAACGGCAAGAAATAAAATTAAAACATGTTGGCACTGTAAAAATAAAAACATGTACAAATGTACATAAAATTATTCATTATTTAATATTTCACAAAAAAATAAAATCAACAATTAATTAATAAGGGAAGAAAAGATAAAAATTGGAAGAGTCCTTCTACATAAGCCCCATTATTTAAGCCCCAATTTATTAGTGGGGGTGTCAAAACGTATGTACCCTCATAAATATAGTTTCTTTTCAAGGATTTTTGTATATGTACTATTGTTATATTTTAATTTTGTTAAAATACTCTTGTTAAAATTCTTTGTGTAAAAATACTCGTGTTATTATTCTTTAATTGAGTGTGTCTGCCCCTCGGTCATCTTCGGTTTGATTTGATTAGATATCACCGTTACACCACATAGCTTTTTTTAACCTCTTCATCCTTTTCTCACTTCTTTTTCTCTTTTTTTTTAACCTCTCCACCACTTCAAATCTCTCTGTTTTTTTAATCTCATCATCTCTTGTAAACCTCTTTCTCTCTTTTTCTAACCTCTTTATCTCTTCAACATAAGGGATTCGACAAGTAAAGGAAATCTAGGGTTTTTTTTGGGTGAAAGGGGATTCAGGGTTTTTAAGATTTTTTGTGGTGAAAGGGACTTTAGGTTTTCAAGTCAAAGGCACATTTGTCATTTTATATGTTAAATCATTTAATCATAATTTAGTTAGGGTCACATATAACCAAATTTTGTAATTACATAATATATATATATATATATATATATATATATATATATTCATCTATTTTATATATATATATATAAGAGAAAATCCATGTGACCCTTAAGAGTCCCTGATTTTTCCTAAGTAGCCGTAATGTGTTTTAAAAACCAAATCTCAAATGGATATACAAGCCAACCAAACAGTTTTCGATACAGAGGACGAGATCAACCAAATCGATCGATCAAACAATCGCTCCCAAAACAATAAAACCAGCAGCCAAAACTACTGCAAACGAAGAGGCACCACCACTACTCACTCTCTTGAAGGTCGACGACGACCCACCCGAGGTTCCCGGAGGGAATGGGTCGTCGGCCCTCGATGTCGGCGTTGTTGCTCCTTGAGGGGCGCCAGCCGGGGACGCCGACTGCTGGCCTCCGTCGACGTTGACTCGGAGCTTCATCCCTCCAAGACAGTGGGACAAGAGGCCGCAGATGAAGAACTTGTGGCCGGGGGTGGAGAGAGGTATGGTCGTGTTGCCGCCCTGTCCGGTTGTAATGGCGTTCGAGTTGGTGCAGTTGTCGTAGCCGGGCTTCGTCACCTCGCTCACTGTGTGGTACGAGTTGTATTGGAACGCTGTATACACATCGTTTCAGATAAGGGTGCGTTTGGCACTAATAAGAAAAAAAAAAAAATTCAAGAATATTAATTTTTTTACAAAGTAAAATTAAAAAACTGTTATCAAACGTATCAGTTTAAATGCATCAATATTACTTAGATTATTTAGTACATTAAAATCTGTGTTTCATAAAGCAGCCATCATCATTACATTACACCTTTAAAAGGTGCGTATAAAACAACTAAAAATTAAAAGCGGCTTTCAAACTGTGTTTTATTTTGTTAGCACGTGAAATTTTCAATAAAGTATATACTCTATGTAAGTTTGTCAATCGGACTGATATGGATCGAATAGGCCCATATTCGTATTCGTATCCGATATTTGAAGGATATTGAAAGTAAGTATTTGTATTCGATCGAAAAATCTGGATTCGGATACGGATAATTATTTGAAATATCCAAAAATTCAAAATGAAGATGAAATGATTAAAATATCCAAAGATTTAATACCCAAAAGAAAAATTATATATCTAATATTTGATTTATGTAAAAAAATCTAATAATTACCGAGTATAAAACATAAAACTATAAGTATATACATAAAATATTGCATGCTTTAAAATAAAAATAAAAACTCATATTAATCCTAAAAATATAAATATATAATTAAATAAATAATAATAATATAATAATATTTTCGGATACAGATATTTTTCGGATCGGATACTAGCATATTTGTATCCGATCAAAAAAATTTCAGATACGGATACGGATTTTTCAGATATCAGATATTTTTTGAATTTTTGGATACGGATTCGGATCGGATACAGATATTTTTTTAGATAATTGACAGACTTAACCCTGTGTTGTTTCTAGAAAGCTGATAGGCAATCACTATCGCTATTGTATTAATAAAATCAAAGTTACAACATCGGAAGAAAAAGGGGAAAGAGAGGTAAAACTGAAAAACAAAAATCAGAAAAAATATATACTTAGTTATGTTATGTTAGTATAATTTTTTAATTAAAATATAAAAATATACGCATGTATAGTTTTTTGTTGGTGCTATGCATAGATTCATTCAATCCATGTTTCAAATTTTTTTTTATCAAAATATATATGGATGATTGAGCGTATTATTTTTCACACTGAACTCTCTATTTTAGTCACACGGAGTTAATGGGGTATCCTTTAAAACTGATGAGATAAAAAATTCATGTAGCATAAATTATCACAAGTTATACATGTTTTGTCATCTATGATGTAATACCATTAAACATCAATGGAATCATTGGCTGTCTAGATAAATCATACATGTCATTATTAAATTGTGAATTATTGATAAAATAATATGTGAAAAATTAATAAACATGTTTGGTCTCTATGCTGATCTCGGCTGTCCTGTGGGCAAGTTGGCTCATAAGAAATGGAAGGATCTTAAGGTGCCAAAGTTATACATTGAGAACATGTGGGAATCGACAGTGCATTTTATCTGGGAGTGGGGTTGCTTGTTGGCGGGAGCTAAATAAATCAAGCTCATTGAAGGGGTGATCAGCGTGTCCTAGGTCATGTGTTTAGGTAGATTCTACGTTTGAAAAATTAAAAATATCTAAACGAAAATCCAAACACATTTTTAGCATTTAGCTTTTCAAACTACTATTTTTCTTTTTTATGTCAAAAAATCTAGTGATCAAAAAGCTAATAAAACAATTATTTTTAAAAGCTAATTTAAAACATAAGATTTTAAAAATCTTAGCGTTTTAATCTTACATCTAAACGCAGCTTTAATCCTCATGTCCTCTTTTCTTTGTAGCTACTAGCTAGTCTCCTCCAAGAAGCTCTTATCTCTTTCGATTTGATGGTCGTTGGAATCTAACAGATTGTTAAATATTTATATTATGTTTGATTTTTATTGTGGGATTGTCACATCACCATATTAAAAATCAAATAGTTGTAAATGAATATGAATTAAAAAAAGAAAAGAAAATCAATTTCACTTAATTCATGTAAACCACATGATGAGTTAAACACGATATAATTATGATGAATCCATTTTTTCAAGGCTTTTCTTTGTCATCTTTTCTTTATCTTTTCATTGCTTTTGTTTAAATTTCGGATCATAACTTCACTTTCAGTTACAAGAGAAGGTTCATCAATTCCAAAAAAAAAAAAAAAAAAAAAACAGTTTAATATTCCTATGATTGGACTCGTGTTTTATTTTTTTTCTTTTTGCAAGTGCAGGAATTTTTCATTTTTGTCACTATTCTTGTACCTAAAGGTTAAAAAAAATTCAAAACAATCAATTAAGGCTCCAACTTTTGAGAGCACATTTTACTAGTACACGGTAGGGGGAACACAGGGTAAGACCCATGGTTGGAGGAGCAATGTCTCATGGAGTCAGAGAAATGTGAAAAAAATGATAAATGACAGGATGCGACAAAGGAGTATAAGATACCCAACGCATATCTAAAAAACGTGTTTGCCTTGGTATTTGCGTCCGCCCACGGCCTCTGACTCCACCACTCGCTTGACCTGCTCCCAAACAGAGCCTAAGACACATATAAAGATAAGTGTTGACACTTACACAGAACGTCGCCTACGACGAATTTCTTGCCGGCGGCCCATGCAGGAAGGTCGGCGCTTATGTCCCAACCGGCGCTGTCACCCACTGTGTACACCGTCGCCGAGCATGTCAGACCAAGACATGAAATAGCAGCCAAGAAGAAGAAGAAGAGACTCCAAATATTCTCTATAATAAGCCTCGCCATCTTTGAAGAGTTACTAAAACTCCTCTCAAGAAAGAATTAATGATAAGAGGCCATGACTTTGTAAGTATTTATGTGGGTGGGGGATGTTAGATAAACAGTAGATGACCAAACCAACCCCTTGATGAGTTTGAATTGTATGTATGGTTTATTATGTACCTTTATAAAACAATGGCTGAGATTGTCCGAGACAGGAAATATTTATTTTAATGTTTTTATATGTATGTTGGAAGTCCCCGTTTTGGGAAAAGTTGGATAGGGTGGTTGTCTTGCTCAAATTGGCTGTTAAGCTGCTATAACAAACACATATCCTCCTCGTATTTCGGACGAACTAACATATCTGAAGACGGTTTTTTTCTTATCAAATGTTATGTCTCACGTATACATGGAGATCTATTTATTATTATTAAATGAAGACTGAGTGATTAATTATGTTAATATATGCTCATATAAAGAGCCTTGTTACATAGTCCACGTACCTCGATATCTATCGATGGTCGTTACATGTATTCAATCCATCATTTAGTTATATACATTTTTATTAAAACAAGTAACTCATTAAATATCTTTTAATATTAAAAAAAAAAAATCAAAACATACACGGATTATTCGCGGATTGTCTCTTACATTATTCATATATAAAACATGTCTGATTCCCTAATAATTGGAATATATATGTGTGCGCGCGCGTGTTAGCTTAAGATATTTTATGATCCTTTACTAATTTGCTTAGGCTACACCACTTTATCAAACACCATGTTTTTTTTTTTTTTTCTTTTTCGTGCTACCAAACCTAAACCAAAAGTGGATGCCAAAAGAAGAAAATGTAAAAACCCTACACATTCGTTATAAATGATTCAAAACCTTTTTTTTTCTGATGTTGATATAAAATTAAACATAATTATATTATAAGGTGATATCATTGAGACTCTCCTATGAATATTTTGAATACTTGAATGGGGTAGAAGCCGGTGCAACTGACATATGCTTAGGGGGAGAAAACATACAAGCCTTGAAAATGTGAAAACTATGCTCTATTATAATAAGCTGTAGGCAATCAGCCTCATCTTAAATCATAGGGTTTAACTAACTCCAAATAACCTAAGAATAAATCAACATAAGTTGTACCTGCCACTAGAGCATCAGAGATTGAGATGCAATGAATCAACAATGTGGAGATTATACTTACAAGACATCAAATACTCTGGCAACTAGCTCAATAGATGGCATTTTTTAGAACTTTTTCTTTCTTATTTTTATTTGTCAGTCTCCTGAACAAGGAACCATCAATTCAAAGACATTAGTCTACATAAAGAAAATCATTTAACGATTTGAATAATCAAACTTCTCTCTCTATCCATCTATCCATCTCATAAAAAATGCAGAGAATTGTGAATATCTGTGAATATCTTCAGGAGGCATATATGCAATTAGGGAGCTCTTCTTTGTCTTCTTCTTTGTCTTCTACGGCATTCGAGACAGTCAGAGCACAGTGTGTTGGACTTAATCCTATCCTCACTGCTAGCGTGAAGTTTGCTAGCAGGAATACTCAAGTCTTCCACAAGTACCTTACGGAGCTTCTCATTCTCCTCGATCAGCTCTTCAATAACTCTCTGGTGTTTTAGCAGCTGATTGCAAGAGGAATTCCAATCGTTAATCTGTCACCCATGCTTGAAATATAGATGCATTTGTATATTATGATTGGCACACTTTTGCATTGACATAACAATTTGACCCTCTCCCAAACGTATAGGAATATCATCTAGAAAAGCATCTAAAGATGTATACCAGAAAAAGGAAGAGAGCCCTCTGCCTAATTCTAAGACCAAAAGTGGTATATAAAAGAATTTGCCATGCACTTTCAGTGAGTGACAAAAATCAGAAACATTTTTGAAATGGTAAAATAGAAGCAAAAATGTCATAATGATACGCATGTAATATTGTTTGCAATATGGATCTAAATTAAGAGCATTGGGATCTTACCAACTGGAGCATGTTGTTTTCTGATCTTGCATTCCCAGCCTAGAAATGAAATTAATATACAAGACGTCATATGTATATCATAAATATAGGATACATTCCAAGCAATCATATATAATGAGAGTGTTCAGGTAGAGATCCACATTGGAAGACCATTTTTTTGTCACTTAAGTTGTCCCATTAACCATCAATCTCATCGTCATAAGTTTCCAATCCATGATGATATCACAACAATCATTTTGATGAATATATTCTGAGATATGTTAATATGGTTTAAAATGCCATGGTGTATTGGAAGCTACAAGTATTCCTAGATAGCATGCTATGAAGTATCTATTACTAACCCCACGCATGAATACACATGAACACAAAAATAGCTTTATGTAAAGAGAATGCAATTATCAAGGAGACATCTATTATCACAAATAAATAAATGGCAATTGGTTTCATATCCTGTACATTCATGTCATTTAAAAATGTGTGCAGAAGTCATATTCTTTGGAACAAATATTTGAACATACGTGTTAAAACTTATTGGATCAGGTGTTTCTAACAATTCATGCAGTGCTGTGCACTTGCACCTGTTTATGTCTATGCTCATCAACCATTAAACAGTTGTTACTTCCATGGTCAGAAAAAGTATTTCTTTTTTCTACTTTTACCTTCAAGGGACAGACAGCCGACATATCACATCCAAAAGAACCATTGATTCATGCAACATCAGAGCTAAGACAAACAGTTGGACTTCAACAAATGGTTTACCTTCCATAAAGATTGACACATGAAAGCTACTTTTACCTTTCATTTATAATTAATAATTATAGGATGATTTTTAGTTTTTTTCCTTGGATTTTTATTTCATCATATTAGTGTTATCCTGAAAATTAAACTTGTATTCTAGCACACATACCAATTCATCAAGTTCTACTGCATCTTCCCCTTTCAGAATCGGATTCTGTAAGAAACTGTGGATAACTTTTTCAGTGTGACTACTGAGAGGTTTCTCTGTAGTACTAGGTAAAAAAGACTGCCCAGAATATTCAGCAGTTCCACGTCCATCATTTCTAGAACTTTGCAATGTACTTCCAGCAATTTTAGATGCCAGCTGCATGACATTTCCAGTTGACAGTTGAACATCAGGAGTTTGACCCAGCATACCCATACTGCTTTGAATAGACCCTGGAACGATGCTTTTGATATTAGACATGTCCGGCATCATTCCTAAATTTACCATCATCTTTACCATTGCTTGCTGGAAAAATTATAAACAACATTAGAGAACAACCAACCATGGTAAAAGAAAATGCAAAAGCCTATAAACACGGCCACACATACCCCAATACAACTTTGAATCCGGTGAAGCACGTGAGGCTTTAAAGCAATACCTGTCATGATAGTGCATAATTTTAGCCTTTCAATTTTTAATGTGTCACTTCTAGCTGAAAGTTCACAAACTGACAGGCATATATGCATGAGAGGAATCCTGCATTATGCTGCTCGTGATTATGAAGTGTCAAATAATTATTTACATGGAATATAGTTGAAGTGCATCACATAAAGGAGTCATAGATTAATTTTATGTTCAAATAAAATGGGCAGCTTTTCAGAGATTTACGAATGGCTCTTCCTGTGCATGCCTAATGACACATGTGAGTGAATTGGAAAACTGGAGAAAAACTGACAGCAGCAAACTTCATTAAAGAAATATTAATATCCCACTTAGTTGAGGGTAAAATGCCTGCCTTTGCACTTTTAAATTTCACGATCCTTTCAAAATTTCATTCAAATTCTTGTAATCATTTCAAAAAACCTGCACTACTACTGTTCAGAACTTCAAATTTGAATATCTCCCATCTTCCTAGTAGTGAAATCAAAGACTTTCACTATACATGTTAAAACCATCTCAGTCAGTTTTCATTAGTTTCTTCACCTCTGGATTGGAGGCTACTACAAGTTTCTTCAAGCAAACCCATTTCTTCTGCTGCTCTGCATGTATCCTCCTCAACATCTTCATTTCAGTCAGGGAGCAATCTATGTCCCTGAGTGCATCATTTATGAATCCAAACAATATAGCAAACCAGTTCTATATTTCAAAAGAATCATAGCCTTATAGTTTTAGGTCATCTTTAATCAATTTACAGCCGTATATGTTTATCCTCTTTTTTGTATGAGAGTGGTAAATGGCTTTCAATGCAACTGTCAATACCATCCTAATCGATTGGTCCATTAGTTAAATGTACCCATGGCTACAAAATTCTTCTTCAGGTACCTAAGACCTTCTACTTTGCACTTTTGCTAAAATGTATTTCAATGTACACATTTCACCACCACCACCAATTACTTAATGTGAGTCCTGAACTGCACTGCCTTCTGATAATGGTGTCTAATCCAATTCTCCAAACAGTTTAGACAGTGAGTGCTACCAAAAAGACATAGAAAAAGATCACCAAATACTGTTGGTGGCATATTCATTAACATTTCATATGAACAGATCATTGAAAAATTCATATCATGGATTTCACAGGGTCATTTACCGGCATCACAATCTTCATCCTTTACCCAACCTTGGGACTAGATACCTCTTAAAGATATACTACTTGGATTATATCAGTGACAGTGTAACTAAAAGTTTCCATCAGATACAAGCTAGCCAGAACATCAGAAAAAATTCCATAATTGCTCCATGTCTTTTATACCTCATGATTTAACATTGCAGAGCTCTCATCTACACAGTTCAATAGGAAGAATATAACAGGACTGCAACATGATTGTTCTGTCTTTTGATGAGAATAGATACATGCTGTCATCCCCTTACAAATTTGAGCCTCTACAAATATTTTTAAAAAGAGTGCTAAAACCTGCGGCGGTTTTTTAATTTTATTAAGCCAATGTTATCATCAATCGGTAAATCACATTATTGAGAAGGACAAAACTTCAAACAAGCTATAACTTAAGCCTGGGTTAGCGTTAAAATGCATATCCAATATCAGCTACATCTCAGCACCATCAGAAAGGGAAAAAGAGCACCACTCAAAAAAGTTTCTCAACATAAAAATACACCCTTTGAAATTACAATAACAAATCCATGGCTCAATAATAACTACGCACCAATCTCAATGGTCTACATTCAAACACCAATAACAAAGAATCAGCACAGAAGGTACAACATATAAATAAGAATCAGAACTTGCATTCATTACATCCAAAAATACATGTCAAATAAACCAGACATTACATCAACATAAAAAGCACAAGAACGTAAATATGGTAATCCAGTGACTAAAAACATACCAGCACCAAAACCATGGCCAAAACCAACTCCACAGCCGACACCCGCCTCGATGTTCTTCACACCCAACCTCCTCAACTGATTCATGTTAAAGGCAAAGTTTTGGGTTCACATCCATCAACATCAAACGATCAAGAAATACGAGACCCACACTTACCGAGCCATTGACGTGTCGTCCGACACCGGAAAAGGCATCGGTCGCCCCTCTGGTGGCACTCATTACTTGCTGAAGCATGGGTATCGCACCTATTCACAAAAAAAACCAAAATGTCAATTCTCTCAGACAATGAAACCAATCAATGAACAGATTGAGACGTTGTTGTTGGATTACATGGGTGATTGTTCTTGACGGGTCTGTCTGGGCTTTCAATGGATTTCTTCCCCCCAAACAGACCTCCCAAATCCATAGAGAGAGAGAGATGGAGCGAGAGACAGGGAGAGAGAGGGCTTACCTAAATAGATGGGACGACCGACGCCGATACCAATCCCGCAGCCGACGCCAAAGCCTGTAAAGACCTGCCCAACCTTCAAACTGAAGGGATTCTCCATTCCCCCCCCCCCCCTCTCTCTCTCTACAAGTACAGTTTTGTGTTTGCTATATTTAATGGAAAAGAAAGAAAAAGTGATTGTTCTTAGTTTGGGTAGTGTATAAATTCACACATACAAATACACTTTGTGAATCGATCACGAAATTCGGTTTTCGATGGTTTGATTTGCTCTTCTACCCATTCTTCTTGAGGAAGCAGAGGTACGACCGCTGCTTAGAAATGCCTGAACATTTTTTGGGGGCTGTGAGAAACTGAGGTCAGATGTTCCGCCGTAACCATCTATCTTAATCCCGCTGTCCTTTTGTTTAAAAATTTAATCCGATAACAATATTAGGATTAGTTTGATAATTCTATCTCAAAAATAAAATTATTCCAAACTTGAGGGTTACAATAAAGTGAGAATGAACGTCAAATTAAAGAATATGTTCTCCTGTCAACAATTTTATTTTTGATAGAAATCACGTATGATATAATAAAAAAAAGAAAAAAAATGCAAATAATCCTGATAAATTATTTGAAATCCATATAACTTATTTTTTTTGAAATCTATATAATCCTTTTAAAATATCTATATAATAAATTTAATTTTTGTTGACAAATTAGAATTATTTTACAAATATTCTGTCTGATTAATCCTCGTTGAAAATATAATATACTAAAAATATCTTACAATATGTTAAAAATAGAATTTTACCTCTATGATAGGTTTTATAATTTATCAAGAGTGGTACAATCATCATGTACTGAAATGTTTTTGTTTTTTTAACAAATTATGAGAATATTTTAGTATATTATGTTTTAGTTAAGGTAAATAAAATAAAATATTTATAGAATATTCATCACCTGTTAACGAAAATTTAATTGAGATTATTTAGATTTCATACTGTTTGGGAGGCGTTTATTTGGAGTTTTCCCTTTAAAAAAAAAAAAGCCACATTATCATGTCATTTTTAGTGATAGATTATGTTTTATGTTTTTACCGCTAGTCTAGTTTGAAACTTTGAATCATCCAATTAATCAATAATTATTAAAATTATTTCAGTGAATTACATGGATCAATCTTAAAAAATGTAAAATGTTTTCATCCAAGTATACACCTAGAGATATACGTGACTGGAAACAATTTTGCTGTTTGGTGCTACAGCATACAGAGATTTTAGTAAATTTTTTCAATAGTTAAATGACAGTGGCCACATTGGATAAACAACATGACAATGGTTGTTTCAACCCTATAAACCATCATAGACCAGAATTACTCCTCTTTTCATTCCAATGGAGGATCTTTGAAATAACATACGAGCAGCATTTCCAGGAGGATGCAGCAGCTGAAATTTGGGCATGGAAAAAGCTTTAAATTCACTATAAATAAAGGATGCTTTCTTCTCCATATCTTGAACAGGGTTACACACCTGAAGTACAAAAAAACACCTAGCCAACTTAGTATATGAAGTCTCTAACAAAAATATATACTCTAAGTGTGTCAGTATATACTCTATTATTAAAAAATGTCAAAGCAAAAAATATGAATTTAATTAATGTGAAAACGTGTTTCATTAAACAAATATTTACTTTAAAAAACCCAAATGGCTTAGGTTTACAGATATAACTGCAGCAATGCCAAGTTGTAATATTTTTCAATCATGAAATGGTTATGGAGTGAAATGATGCAATGAAATGCAGAGCATTCATACAATTTTTAGTAAAGGTAAAAAAAAATGTTGTAATAGGACAGTAAACCATCAAAAAAAGAAAAATTTAGTAATAGTAATAGGGCAGGGTGACACATAAGAAAAAAAATTGAACAGGGCCATTAATTTGAAAAGAATGAGATATAGCATAATGTGCTATATTTGATACACATGAAATCATGATAACTTAATATTTGTATTCATTTAATTTAAATTGACATGTGTAAATGTAAACTAGTTGGGGTGATCAGGATTTAAGAGCTTCAGGAAATATAAGTATTATTTAAATTTAAAATTATGATATCTAAGATAATTAACTTTAAACAATTTAATACAAACAGACATACTTTTATAATATATGTCAGAATCAGATTTTTTTTTTTTGAAACAAAAAGTATCTCTATCTGCATTTTTTATATTCAAATATCAATCAATTTTTTTTATTTTTCATACACTAATTGGACATGGATGTCTTTTGCGTAATTGACTAGCTTACCTAGAAACTCAGAAATTTTCTGATGGGAACCTTTTTTCTCTATTTTTTTATAGTTAATTTGATTTGTTCTGTTTTATGGATCTCTCATTCTCTCCCACTTCATATATTAGATTCATGAAACAGAAGAAATCCAATATAAGTATAAAAGAATCCTCCCCATTAACTGGAGAGTTCAAATCCTTTCAGACTTAAAAAAAATTAATGGTGGTGGGTTTCCTAATAAACAACACCCACGCCCCCCCCTCCCCAAAAAAAAAAACCTACTTCATGTCACGCATGTCAAATTGACTTCTTTGTATAATATTTTCTGTTACTAGACTTTCCCTGTTGTGGTCCGTTCTAGATTATTATTCCTATTTTGCAAGTCATACATACATGCAAGTACCCGCAATTCAACCAACAAGACCTGTTTAGCAGATCTTACACTATGATACATATGACATAATGGGCTTATTTTTCAGAATCTTTTCCCTGGTTCAGCTCATCCTGTCAACATTATGAAAGCTTGCCATATAATCATGTTCAAAATATTATACTGAATAAGTATATATTTTTTCAATTACTAGTGCACTAGTCTCCTCTTTGTCATGAGAGTCATGAATTTCAGGTCCAGTCAGCATGCCTTCCAACATTTGCTGTTTGTGACTTTCATTTCATTGCACACATTTTTTTTTATATCAACACTCTTTCTTGTCTGTCATGTCTATCAGAAGCTTCCTTTGCCCACTCTGTCTATTTCAATCTATCTACAGTTGCATTAATCATTTCTATAACATCTTTAGACATGGTGCCTCATTAAATCATTCTTCACCTGACCAATTCTCCTTCAATTAGGAAGATTTTATCTTGTCATATTAATGATAACTAAAACCAGGTATCTTGTTCTTGTCCATCAATTTCAAAAGCCTCTAGTTTTGAACTGGGGTGTCAAGCATGGCTTGCCTTCTATACAAAATCATAAAAGGCACTTGTTTCACAAATACATCTATATTTTTAATAATAATAAAAAAATCGTTTAACTATTTATGTACAAATCCAAATGCATATTTACATGCACACATGACATAAAAAACACTAAATGATGAAAATCAAGTACGGCAGATGATACACATCAGGGCATGAATCAATAACTAGAGATGAAACAATAAGAGAGCACATCTTAATCTTAGAAACCTCCATTTATAAAAGAGTTGATGCTAGATATTCATATGTAAACAAGACACAACATGGATGCCAAAAAGAACAGGTAAACTATTAGATCCCTCTTAAAATATGCACCTGGATGTGGAAACACTTACCACAACAACCAGCAAGTGCTTTGACATTGTGATCAACTTGTGCCCCTCTTCTATTTAACAATACATATCACAAATTGTTGCAATTCCTACACCATTCGTTATGCACTGTTTAATCCAAGACAGCATAGCAAGTTTGCAACAGTGATCATTGGAGAAATGGTAAAAGCAAGGACTAAGCAAAGGGATTTTTCAATTACCTCAAACCAAATCTTCCACCGACAAGGTGCTTGTGCTTCGCCTTGTGACACAGAAACAGTTATTTGTGAAGACCAGCAGGTCCAAACACGGATAAATATACAAAAAGAACACCATGAAGGAAAAATAAACATGTATGATCGCAGCTGAGTTTTTACTGTACCAACAAACCTGCACATACTTCAACACCAAAATTGGGATGAAAGAATGCCTTTTGAGGACAGGATTTCTACAGTTTAGTGACTTTAACAGGACAACGGATGGTTAGTGGAAGCAATTAATAAATTAAATGAGCTCTAAATAAAGTCCACTTTAACAAAAACAACACTTGATAACAAGCTTCTCACTGATAGAACAATGTCAAAACTTACTGAGAGATACAACAGAGTCCTCTCTTTCTTCCCTTAAAGAAGCATCTCAAAGTTTAATCTAACCAAGAACAGCTCAAACTGTAATAACTCACCCAAAATGGAAAAACAAAAAGTAGGGGAGATCATCAAGCTTTCTGGTAATGATGCAGCTTGTACAGTAATACCTTCCCTTCGGAATTTCCCACCGCCATGAACCCTGAGTTGGGGCTGAAATCCATGCACTGTGGGCGCCCCAAAGTCAACCTAGGCGCAGGCCAGTTGGAGAACACACTGTAGGAAGGCAAATGAACCAGCTTCAAGCTGTTCTTTTGCATGGTTGATCCGATGGCCAGTATCTGATTGTCATGGTTAAACTTCATATAATCAATCTTGGTAGTCAAATTCTCGATTGTCTTCACTGGCTTCCGCTTCCCTCCAATAAACTCTTCCCTGTTATACACATTCACAATTCCTGTACTCGACCCAGCAGCAAATAAGGTGCTATCGACAGAAGTACAGAGAGCCGAACCAGTGAGACACCCCTCGTCGATGCCTTTATGTAAGCATTCCCTTTTTCGGAGGTCCCAAGTGTAGACATGCCCGTCTCCACCGGAGCTCATAAGCAACCGACCATCATCAGCGAAAGCTAAAGAACGGGCAGTGCCGTTCATTTTTACCGTCCCGATCAATTTTTTGTACCTCGGACACACTAACAAGATGTACCCCTCATTCCCGATGAAAGCAATCGTCTTTGAATCGGGGGACACTTCAAAGGATTCCAAGCTCTTCTCTTCCCTACCCATCAAAGGTCCCACCTTGTCGATCGCCCCCTTCACCAAATCAAGGCTATAGAAGTACTTCCTACGGCCCCCCATTATGACCTGTGACCCGTCAGGGAGGAAGGAAGCATTCCTCACCGGGCAGTCCTCAACAAAGACGCTCTGGATCTTCGGATTGCGCTTCCCGTCAATCTGGAAGAATCTCATCCGTCCGTCTCTCCCCGCGGTGAGGAGGAGCTGCGCGTTCCGGTGGAACTGGACCGAATTGATCGGACCCCTCGAAGGCTCCTCGGAATTCGCGTCCACCAGCTTCGAGTACTCCAACAGCCCCGGGAGGAGCCTCTGCCCACCCCTCACGACGGCCTCTCCATTGCTTCGCAAGAGCTCATCCTCTTCATCATCGTCGGACTGCCCACGATCACCCGATCCGATCCGGGCCCAGTCCGTGCCGGGGTTCAGCTTGACGTGCTGCGCGCGGAGCCTCGAAACGTAGTCGGCGGCGGAGATGACCTTCTCGTCCTCCTCCCTCCTCAGCTTCCTCAGCCGGTTCGCGCCGTTCAAGATGTCGACTTCCGCCGTCTCTTCCTCGTCGTCCACCCAAACGGGCTTCCGCGTCTCCTCCTCTTCGAGTTCGCTCTTCACATCCTCTTCGAAGACTGCCGTCTCGTCGTCCGCGGAGCGGTCGATGAAGAAGAGAGGGGCTTGGTCCTTCCCCCTCACTTGGGATTCGTTCCCGAACTCGAGAGGGGAATAGATGGAGCCGAAGAGGTCGTTCTGGAGATTCTTCATGTCCTCCTCTCGCTTGGCCTCTTCCAATTCGGACGACTTCCCTCTCTTTCGCTTCCTCCTCTTCAGGGCGGCGGTTTCGGTTTCCCCTGTCGATTTCTCACCACTCTTCTTCTTCTTCTTCTTCCTTTTGTCGAATCTCTTCTGTTGGTTTGTTCAAGAGGACGTTTTGGGAGATCAAACTCATCTTCGATGGAGAGTATGCGGGAATCAAAATCGGAGCTTTTTTTTTTTCAGAGATTGATTTTGGACTCGATGATCTTGTGAATCAAAGCATACCAAAAGTTCTGATGAAAAAAAAAATTAGGGTTTCTGAATAGATTGGTCTGGGTTTAGGGTTTGGGTGACGGCCGGAGCCGAGGTTCACCTAACAAAGAATTTGGACGGTTTGATTAAGTTTCATCGGACGGTGACGCGTATAATCTGTTCGATAGGGATCGGACGATTGTAATCGTATCAGGAAAGAACACGATTTAATTATTGGGTTTTGTCATTTTTAAGTTCCCAACTATTATATGATTTAGTGATGTATCCATCAGTTTAAATCTTCAGATTTAATTGATATATTTCTTTTTAATCCCTTTCAAGAATTAAAAAAAAAATTAAATAATTTAGTGATAGACCCCTACTAGAGACTAATAAGAAACATATCTTTTAAATCTAAGGACTTAAACTGAAATATAAAGAAAGAAGGAATCAATCTCTAAATAAACATGTTTAGAGGGACTTAAAATTAAAAATCTCTTAATTATTTTCATCTTTTTGAAAAAAAAATATAGATATTTACTTCCATAATGTAATTTGGGCTGATTAAACCAAACTCTTTGTTTTTTTAGTTTTAAAAATATATATTCAATTTGATTCAGTTATAAATTAATAAATCGATCTAATGCTTTTTAAGTTTAATTTTCACATGAATGTCTGAATTAAACATAAAAGAATCTTACTTGTTATCCATATTTTATAATTACTATTCATTTTTCAAAGTCTCCATCATATTCATTTTTATGACTAAGATCTACTACTTATCATTTGTTATATTTTTGTATAAGTTTTATTTTAAAAATTATTTATTTGTGAGATATGTTGCTTGAATTTATATGTTCCAGTGAGACAAAAATGTAATTTATAAATTATGTTCGATTTGATTAAATTCAGATTGATTAAATAAATTCAATTCAATTAAGTCCAATTTACTATTCCTTTGTTGTTAGGCTAAAGCAAGAAAAAAGAAATAAAAAACTAAAGTCTTTTGTTATATAATATCTCTGACTATTGAGATTTTAATTGTTTCAGTGCTCCTTATCTACATGTCACCCACTTTTAAAACAATTATGTTTGTAACACTCTTAGAGATATTGAATATTTAAATGCCCCTTTTCTACATGTAACACTCTCAATGAGTATTTGAATTCATATATTTAGTATTTTATGTCTTTAACATGTATTTACATACGATTTATCAAATAGCAAGCATACTATGTAATTGGATTATTTAGTATGCTGCTGCTGTTGCACTACTATGTAACTGGATTATTCAGTTTGAGTGTTTTTTTTTTTTAATTTCTCTATAATGTAATAGGAATTGCAAACTATTTTTTTTACACTGAAATTTTGGATTAAATGATAATCCATTTTATGAGTGTGTGTTGGCTTTGGTTGCCAGAAATGATATAATAGTTGGTGGCCGAGCAAGTATTGTCTGGCATAAGGAGTTTAATGATACATAAATTTTTCTGAACCTGGTATAAATAGTTTGAAGAGAAGATATATATTTTCTTAGTATAGATTGAGTTTTGTTTGTCTTCTAAGGTGATCTGGGATGCCTGATTGGGTTATTTTCATTTTTTAAAATTAGTTCATGCTATGTTTTCTTAGACACTTCAAAAACAATTCATTATCTGTTTTATGTTTGGTTGCAAACAATTGAATAATAATAATAGGTTTCTCATTGTCAATTGTGAATCATTCATGACTCATGAATACAAATGGTGTTTGTCAATGGAACTTGTGAATCAACTGTGACATGTGTTGGTTAATATTTTTGGAAATTTAAATGGTGTTGGTGAATGATTATGATGCTAAGTGCCTTAGTATATGCTAAAGTAGTAGTTTATGAATTGAGTGGTAGGGTTTGATGATCCATGACTTTCAGAATTGCATAGTACTTAATTGCAGTAGTAACTTTTTATATACATTGGGTTATTATATTGAATTGTAGTAGCAACATCTGATGAAATTGAGTATTAAGTTCTGTTGAATTCCAATAACAACATTTGATAAATTGCAGTAGCAAGATTTGTTGAATTGTAATTACAAGTTTTGAAGAATTGCAATAACAAGTTTTTACGTATTACAATAATAGGTTTGTACTTTAATGAGAGACTGCAAAAATGATTAGTAGTAACCTCATTATTGAGATTGTAAAAGTGACACTAGAAACGACTGGCACACATTTTTTGTGTAGTTATTACTTTTTCAAGGGCTTCAACAAATGTGGAGACTCTAAAAAACTCTTTCTTTGATGTTCATATCAATGATTGTTTAATTTATTTGTTCTTTTAAGTATGCTTTTATTTTTATGTGAATTGTTGGAAACAATGTTTATGTCTTTGTTGTGAGATTTGATTATTAGATCGTGATTTACTGTTTTGTTAGAGTAGGTGATTGTATTGGGTGACATATACAATGCCAGAAATGCAAGAAATATGGCTCTCCTGTTTTATTGGATGGTAGTGTTCCTTTGAAGAGAGCACAATTGACCCAAAATTTTTAATGACAATTGAACATTGTTCCCATTTCTAGAGTTTGAATATTAAAAAAAAAAATCATTCTTTAGGATTCATAGAAAGAATTGTTTTTTCAAATTAATTATGTTTTGAACATTATATCTTAATTTTTTGTCATCATCAAATGATCCGGGTTGGTGATTTCGAAATCCAGTTATGACCACTCATTTCTTGTGTTTTTTATTTGGTGAATGATCGGCATGAATAATTCAGTATTTCATACAAGTCTTACATATGATGTGAAAAAATATCTTTGCTCATAGAATTTTGACTTTTTTAAATATAATTAATCTTAAAGGTAAAATCAATCTAATTAAATTATTTAGCATCATTGTTTTCAAAAATATGTTTTTTTATGTGCATTTGCACAATTTTATTTTTTTTCCTTTGTGTGTATATGTTTTTTTTAGAAAAAAGCGTATGAAACATTGACTACAATGATATGTTTTTTTTGCATGTTTAACACCATCATTTTTATCCTGTGATTGGTTAAGCTATTGGTGTTTGCCTAAGGTTCTTAAATAATTGTTAAGGACTTTTGACCTAAGGTTAAGCGATTAAGGTTAAGTTATAATAAGATCGGGTTAAAGGACTTTTAGCATAAGGTTAAAGACTTTTGACCTAAGATTCTTAAATAGTTCTGTCCTGAATAAGAGCTGAAACACCATTTATTATAATCAAAGATAAATCTATGACATATACTATACATATATACGTATTATCACAAAATCAATTCATTCGAGTTTCTATTCAAATATGTATTTCATTGTACAATCAAAATTAAAATCTTATATTGGGCAACATATAATTTAAAACATAAATATCAGGTATCTTCATAGAAAAATGTGAATTTCTTGACTAAATGAATGAATTAATAGACATTACGTTTTTTATATTTAAAATCACAATTATAAAAATGTTATTATAATTAAATTATTTGATATGAATATTATTAAAACAAAAATATATTAGACTTTGTCTTGCACACACATACATAACAAGAAGGATAAGCAAAAGGGCAATAACATCCAGTTAAATTAGACCCTTTTGATGGTTCACTCATTTAATTTTGATCTTTTGACGATGTTCTTTGAAGACATCGATTATCGACCGTTCGATACGAGAATGTTTATGATTGGAAAAGAATACCAATCAATCAATTCAAACCATTGATATCTCATTTAATTAGATCTGAGACCATTCATTTGACTGTAACCCTAAAAGCAAAGTTCATTTATTTTCGTGTTCTTCCTCTCGTTCTCCACCTCCATTGCAA
The DNA here is from genome assembly GCA_030737835.1 of Acorus gramineus. NCBI lineage: Eukaryota > Viridiplantae > Streptophyta > Magnoliopsida > Acorales > Acoraceae > Acorus > Acorus gramineus. Next base: position 7,880,766 of record CM060856.1, on the reverse strand, counting down.
ACCAATCGGTCGAATCGAAGTTTTAATTTATTTTTCCATTTCTTCCCCTCATTGTCGACCTCCGTTGCAGAACAATTGGTCGGACTGAGGAGGAGATCCTTCAGCGGTCGTTGCGTCCTCCACCGTCAGATCCCTCCCGCCCCCAACCATCACCACCAAAAAAAAAAATGGCCGCAGAATCTCTGACGGCCTCTCGCAAAGGTTTTTCTCTATCAATCGAATCGATCTTTCTCTCACACACAAACACATTCGTCATTGATTATTTTTTAAAATTTTTTTAATTAATTATTTTATATTTTGTAGTCGTGGTACACTTAAGGGCGACTGGCGATGCTCCGATTCTTAAGCAAGCCAAGTTCAAGGTCTCCTCTCATCCCATCCTGGTTTCATTGTTGTCGCTCATGATTCGACAAATTCGATCTAAAATTAGTCTTTCCGTTTTGAAATTTTGGAAATCCCAATTCGTAAAGAATTTGATCAATCGCTTATTTATTCATGTGCATTGAATAATTGGTAGAGCATTCAACAAGAACTGATAAATTGCACATTGTTTTGATGTATTCAACTCTGTATTTCTGTTGTGTTGTTGGGCGTAAGATTGTTTAATTCAGAAAAAAGAAGAGAAGAATTGATTTATGTATCGGTTCTTTATTGAACTGTATAGTATGTTAGTTAGCCTGAAACGGAATGAATCTTGTGAGTTGAATTTTAGGGCACATGAGTTACGTAAGTACGATGGAGGTATTTGTTGATCAAGTATCCTCTTCTTAAATGGATGCTTGTTGCGGAAATAATTTCAAAATTTTAATATGGAATGAAAACCTTTTGTTCTTTTGTTGATTTCTATTTGTAATCTTTGGAATTCAGTATAATGAAGGGGTCCCACATGTATCCATTTTGATATTATTATATAGTTATATGTATATTTGCTGTGGCCTTTTTTTTTCATTGGAAAACTTGTGAATCAATGTTGCCAGAATGTTCGCAACACAGGCCCTAATTAAAGAAGTTGAATGTCATCATCCCCGTACAGTAAATTTTCAGTGGTGTGGTTGTGGAGTGGAAGAAGAAGAGATACAATTGCACATCTTGGATGTTGGTCCTGAAAAAACTGTGATATCTATACATGGGGTGGCATAGATTTCCTTACACCTTTAAACTGGAGAAATGTTTCTCTTCATTTGATGGGAGGTCTTACCTCTTCCCCCCCCCCCCCCCTTTCACTTAACTAAAATATCCATGAAATTATATTGTAATGTCATAACCTGTGAGTTATATGTTATTTTGGTGAATTCGAATATATCATCAGAATAATGCTTTGTCAGATATGTGCATTCAGTTGATATAGTCTCCACTTCTCATTGGATTTTTTTTTGGCTTATGTGCCTCATTTAATATCAAGACTTGGTGATATGTTTATTGACAAATGTTTATTAAAATATTTAGGTGAAACTTATCTTTATGTGTGATATGATTGTTCACAGTTATTCTCTATCAGACTTAAAAAATTGGAAGATATAAAATCCTTAAATAATCAGGTCTACATTATTATTCCAGCAAGGTGTTTCACTATTGCACTTGAAAATAAGAAATGTCAGGCAAGAATCAGTAGTGGATTAGGATTTCCAGATTCACTCTTAAACCGGTCAATGAGAGCCACACATTAGGAACGCAATGCATGCCAGTAATTCTATATAAACAGTTACTTATTGATATTATTAAGGTTGGTCTACTAATTTCATACTGATCATTTTTAAATTGAGCAGATTGCCGGGTCTGACAAGTTTGGGAAAGTGATTGAGTTTCTTCGCAGGCAACTTCATAGGGATACATTGGTGAATCATTGATGCTGGATGAAATCAAGTCTTTACTTAAAAATATCTCTTTGGTTTTGATCACTCTTTTATTTTCTTGCAGTTTGTATATGTTAACAGTGCATTTTCTCCGAATCCAGATGAATTGGTAATTGACCTGTACAATGTAAGCTTTCTTTCTTTTCACTAAAATTATGTGTGCATATCTGATATAAAGCTCATTTGTTCTGCATCTGTATGGATTTGGCACTCTGCAATTTGTTCTTGTGAGCTGCTCATAATCTGAAGTTATTTTTGGCGTACACCCCCCTAAAGAATCCCCTGCATCTGAAGAAATCCATGTCTAAAATGTATTTGGGAGGTCCCCTGTAGAATATAAAAATATGATGCAATATTTTTTATTGCCTGATTATGCCGTGCCAGCCTTAGCATGCTATTCCATATGTCTAGAGGAGGAATGCGTGGTTAGAATAATAACAGTCATTGCCCAATTGTCAGAAAATTAGATCCTTGTGCCTTTTATATAATAATTGAGTTGTGTGGATTCATCTCTTAGAATGTACATACTTTTACTCACTTTATCAGTAGAAGATATTTTAATTGTTAAATAGAGTCACTGTTTCATCAGATGATGTAAATGAAATTGATCTTGTCTGAATGATATTCATTGACTGAAATCATTTTAAAATGATATTATGATATTTTGTTGATGTGCTGTTTTAGCAGCCCATTGGATTGGTTTCCATGCTATTATATGCGACGTAGATACTGGAAAGCCCCTATCCCAATAGGAACCCCATTGGGAATGTGTTTCTGAACCACTGCAGGAGTTTATAGGGTACAATGTTGGACCCCCTCCCAAAAGTCCTCGGAAAATTCCCACGTCTTTGAGTTAAGATTTTATAAATGGCACCATAGCGGCAAAGCTAGAGGGTGGTTCATAGCCATGTGCTCCAATCCTCTGAGCTACAGTCCCCACCACATCTCCACTTTGATTTGTTCAATATCATAGGAATATATGAATGTCAAATAATTTCTGAGTTGATGATGTTTAAAGGCATTTCACTGCCATGTCATGAAGTGAGTTTCTAAATATTGAAGGGAGCCCAGCACTATTCAGTTATGGGAAACATCCCTCATTCTTGTGCAATGGACTAGTATTAGATATATTTTCCAAGTGAATTTCGTAATCTTTTGTGAAAACTTTTTGAGATCTTAGGATAACTTGAAGAACTTTTTTTCTCTGATCCTTATAAACTCAAGAGGAAGTCTTTATAGCATATTCTGTTTCATGGTTGATTTTTCATTGTGAATGGAAGCTTTAGAAAGTTTGTGCCAACACATAATCAACCTTAGGAACTCCAGGAAACTCAAGTGGTAGTTACATAGACTGGCTTAAGGAGCATCTGAACCTTCAGACTCTCAACTTTCAACAACATATATCATACCTAGTCTGGGTGTTTGTTTTGGTGATAATACACATTATCAACCAGTACCTTGTATCCACATACCGTTTTAAACTTTTCCCTCTATAGAATACATGATTATCTTAGAAGGTTGTCCGCTTTTTCTTCAAGCTTCCATGTAGGTTTCTTCAAAAAAAATTTGGTACACTTCCAAGATTAATTTACATCTTATCAACTTATTACTTTTTTGGAATGTTTCCATTTGATGAGTTGTTCTCATACTAGTTTATTTTCCCCATCTCTATCTCCCATTTTATTGCTGGTAGCTATTTCTAAAACATGTAACTTGATCTGCGATCGTAGTTTGAAGTGCGGCCGCATGTACCAGTATGTGCGGCCACACATGCTGATGTGCGTCCCCGAGGGGCCCCCCTCTTCCGGCGCATGTGTGCCCAAGTTCAAACTGAATTCGAACGGTAAGAAGGCGTTCGAAGATCAATTCGAATTGACTTCGAACAGTAAGAGGGAGTTTGAAGTTCAGTAAGTTCAGTTCGAACTGATTTCGAATGGTAAAACCTACCTCTAGGTTTGAATTGTCATTCAAACGGTAATTTAAACGGCAACATACCGTTCGAACAACAATTCGAATGTCCAGCCCTCTGGATGTTCAAAGTTAAGTTTGAACGGGGGTTCGAATGACTGCCTTACCCTATGTGTAATTGCGTGTTCGGTACATATGGTCGCATATGCCATGTGCGGACCACACTGCGCATGCAGTCCGTATATGGTTTTGAACTATGTTTGCACATGGTCACACAGATTTCTGAAATTTTTTTTTCCAATAAGCAGAATCTTCTTTTCTTATTACACATGACCAATGTGACAATGATGCGGACATGGTATCCTTAAATGTTTTGACAGTGAACGAGGGATGCGGATACGTCTCAATGTTGGTCATGAACACACAGTGTCTAATATCACTTCAAAATTACAGAGTGTATAGTTTTGTAAAAGGTCATTCCAAAGTAAAAGGTCATTCCAAAGGATCTTCCAATAAAAAAAGAAAAGAAAAATAAAAGGTCATTCCAAAGGATCTTCCAATAAAAAAAGAAAAGAAAAATAAAAGGTCATTCCAAAGGATCTTTGATGACGATTGATAAGATGGTTTTTTTTATTTCTTAAATTCCTTTTTTGTTATAATCAGTAATGGATCACACAGCACTGGGTCTATCAGTCCAAAGTTTCAGTTTTTAAGAATGTAAACATGCACCAAGAAATTGATCCTTTTTTAAGTTAAAGAGTAGAATCGTTATTAACTTCTATGCAAGAATTGTTTGACATATATTCAAGCTGCATTGTGAGATAATTAAAGGATTTCTTTCTTGCTACTTGCAGAATTTTGGGTTTGGTGGGAAATTGGTTATCAATTATGCATGTTCTATGGCATGGGGCTAGGAGCAAGAAGGTTTTATGTTGTTCCACCTTAACCCATACATCTGGTAATTGATCAAACATTGAAGTTTTTTTGCTTTAAACACCTCTTTTTAAAGTGTATATGGGTGTATTTACTGGATGTTCAGCTTTTTATTTTTGGTTCATTCCCAACATTTGTGAATATGTTTGATAGACTACTTAGGTAGCTCTGTGTGCTAAATTCTGTTTGGTGTTTATAGCGCAGCAATGAAGGCCAGGCACATGCCATATTTCATGTTACTAGGCTCACCATTGATGCATTTTTGTGGCCTCGAACATTTAGTGCTTCAACACGAATGAAATTTCAATGTTATTTATGTCATGTGGTGATTGAAAAGATTGTAAAGGTTTGCAATCATGGATGATTACTGTTCCATAGGGCCCTGCAAATAGCATTGTATGGGTGATATCAGGAAAATTCTTAAATTCAATATCAAATTTCATTGTTGATAATGATATTGGAAATAAGTGCGGTTAGCAATGATTGATGATAGTACCATGTCATCATTGTTTACTTAATTTCTTGAATCCAATTGTAATAGAATTGGGTATGGAAGTTGCAAGGAAAGAAGTTGTTGATGAGTGTGATGGAATATCTCTGAAGAATTAATGTGCAAATTGAAGTTTTATGGTTTTGCCCAAGGTATTCAAGGTTGATGACTAGAGTTTCTTTGGGGCCCCATCCATTATTATGCTGTTAATAAGATAAAATAGATGTGACTTTGTGAGAATAATGACATACTGCAGTTGGTATTATTAGTGTATAGGTTGCTCAGCTCTTTATCTGACGTGACAATATGAGGGGTCTTCTTTAGGTTTGACATGATTACAAATTGACTCTGTTGAACTATAAATGAAAATTGATCCGCAACCACTTTTTTTTTTGGTTCATTAGCATTCTAGTTTGTATGATGATTTAACTCATCAGATATTCTGTAGAACCTCTTTATAATATTGACCCTACTAGAAAATGTTTTAATTAGTGAAGATAATTTAGAACAATATGGTCTTTCCTACAATATGGCTGGCTGAGAAGAGTGGAAATTAGTGAGTTTGATATGATATATCATGCATTGATGGTTTGTTTTGATGACAAAATTGCCTGTTCCCACTGAAATTCTGCTTGTGACATGACACCATAATACATGTGCCAACAGATAGATATTCTATGAGTAGTTATATTGTAAATATGTTGAAACCGTTGAACCTGTTCGGTCCGTGGTCCGGATTCAGACATCATGTTAATTGTGCTGAATGGGGCATACGGGGGATGGGATCCAGTCTGTAAACTTAATAAGATTTAATTTTTTACGGTTCATTGATGGAGTTGTCGCACAAAACCAAGGGAGGTACGTCCAAGAGTCCTTCGGTCAGTGGTGCCGACCCACGGGTTTGCTAAAGTACATTTTTTTATGTAAAACTGATTTTCTCATAAACTTTGAGTTTAAAACTGATTATGTAAAAAATTGTCTTTCATCAGCTTTTTTCGATCGCAGTTTTTTGGATATTAGTTACCTGAAATTTATTTGTAGGAAGTTGTAATTGTAAAACTATTTGGTTGTATGATTGCAGAACCAGTTTTATGTAAACGTAAAAGCTGTCCAATCACATAATCAAACGTTGCCCAAGAGTCATACTCAGTTGATTCAAACTAACGGCATTATATTTTTTTTTTTGTAATTGGTAGATCAAAGCTACCTCAATTGTATTAATAAAAAAAAGACGGCAGTACATGTGGCTTATTGGATTTCGATTGGCTTTCTCTAATGGGATAGCACAAAATGGGACAACACGAGAAGCTTTGCTTTGTGAAGAACGTCCGTTAGGGTGTGTTTGTGCACAAACATAAAAGAAAAGGAATGAATTTGAAGTAAAAGAAAACTAACAAAAAAGAAATCATTTTCCTTTTCACTGGTTTATATGTTGTTTGTATTAGTTATAAGAAATGGTGGAAAATACAAACTGTTTGTATCTATGATGAAAAATAAAAAGTATTTTTTGTGTTTATGATGAAAAATGACATAAAATAAAATACATTATTTTTGTTATAAAAAAAAGTAATGAAATGTGATAAAAAAATATAATATATTGTTTGTATACTAATTTAAATATAACATAATATAAAAACAATCTAAATTATCAAATATTTTAAAAAAATAAAGTTTTGAAAGACGATCAATAATAATGATATGTCACATAACAATAAATAATTTTTTTTGAATAAATTTTTTTCTTACTTTATTATAAAATAGAAAATAAGAACAAATAAAAATACTCAATATCATCAAATATGTAATATTAAAAAAAAATTCACTTTTCTTCTACTGTGGGGGGGAAATTTTTTTCCCCATCTCCTAATAAGACAAAAAAGAAAAGAAAATGTGAGGAAATTTTTTCCCTTGGCACAAATAGTAGATCTTTTGGCCATCAAAAAGAAAGTTTTTAATTTCTCTTATTTCCCTCACTTTTCATGTAACACAAACACATTAAAATAAAAATAATGGTATGATAGCGCGGCATGTAAGAATAAGATAAAAAAAAAATTTAAAGGTTATTTAGTTTCCATCCTCCTAAACATGCAAATTATTTTAAAAAAAACCCTTCAAAATACAATATTTTTATAAACCCTCTCAAAATGTCACATGACTTTGTAAAAAACTTAACAATCAATAAACTAAGAATGTTGAGGAATATTTTACCATCCCCATTAGTAAAAAAGGTCTTTTGGGGGTAAATATGGTGAAATATTATATTTTGAGACTACTGATTTCTTTTTGTTTTTTTTATCAAATGAAGCATTCTTCTTAAAGCTTTGTTTATGTAAAAAATGAATCTCCAATACTCTAAGAGATTTCAAGAGGTTGAAGAAGGGTATTTAAAATATTTTTCATTAATGGGGAGAGTAAAATAATCATTGCACATATGTTAAGATGGAATATTCCTTTAACATTCTTTAGTTTGTTGTTTGTTAGGTTTTTTTACAAAGTCAGATAACATTGTAAGGGGGTTTATAATAATATTATCTTTTCAAAAGTTTTTTTAAATAATTTTCTTGTTTTAGGAGGGGTAAAAATTAAATAACCCGTAAATTAAATAAATCAACAAAAATATAACCATTTGTCGTTTCAAATCCCACACAAAAAATAAAAGGTTGATGTGTTGCCTTTTAAATGGTTCAAAATTTGGGTTATGAATTAATCAAACTTTCGATCACATGATCAACGCTTAATCGATTTTAAGTTGGACATGGCAGGTGAGCCCTGGTCTCCAATAATTTGTTTAGTGGAATTTAAAAAATTGTACAGCGAAATTCCTCTTAACACACTTTCTCACTCTTAATACCCCAAATCAAGCTTAAAATTTTTCTCTTTCCCGAATCTCTCCAACTAACAACAAAAGTTAAAATTTAAGACTCTCACTCTTTCCAACTTATCTCTCTCCCACTCCCCTCAAAACAATTTCTTTTCACTTTTTCTCTCAAATTGATTTCTCTCTCTCTATGGTTGAATAATATAGTATTCAACCCCTCTATTAAAGATATTTTTTTTATAATTTTCTCATTCTATTAAAATTTATTTTTTTGCTATTTATTAAGCGTGTATGATAATATAGAAAGTTTTAATTTAAATGATTGTATAATATTATGTATTTATTTTGTAATATTTGTAATTTGAAATAAAATGATTTGCAATTTTTAAACAATCTGGTTTTTTAAATATATCTATATACAACCAGTGGCGGAGCCAGGATATTTTCAAGGGGGGGCCTAACGTGACTTATGTAAATATTTTTTAAAATTCTATCATTATATTTTTTTTTCAATTTTAATAGCATAGCTTAAAAATGAATATGTATAAAATAAAATAAAAATACTCATATAAAACATATATCTGAATAAGTTTAAAAGATAATCATAAAATTTTAAAACGATTTGTCAAATTTCATATCGATGATTTACAAAAAAAAAGATGTCAAAATCTAAATTTAAAAAGTAATACATACCTTTAAATTTGACCTCAATGAGAGTACACCATATACATGGATGTTCCAAATGAATGTGTTGGATTGTTTTTGTTCAGTGAATTACATATGTTGATGGGGTCCATGATCTATAGTCCTAATTAAAATCATTTTATCACCTAAAAAATAAAAGAGTTTAAAAGTAAATAAATAAAATTCAGGGGGTCAGGTGCTCCCTTGGCCCCTACGTGGCTCCGCCACTGTATACAACTCCGTTTTAAAATTTCGTTTAGGGCTCAAGCACAAAATTCAATTCTTAGGACCGGCCTTGCACGTGAGCAATCCCATGCAGAGTCATATGAATTTTTTTTTTCTTTTCTTTCATCGTGTTAGATCCAAGTGTATTGGACAATTTGATCATTTAACATACTCGTGATCATTCAATCTTATAATTTTGAGATACGTAATTTAATTGAATCATAAAAAAATTAAAATTTAATTGGATCCTAATTTTAATTATGAAATATGACAGATTAGTTATAATGGCTATCTTAAAGTGCCAAGATCAAACGAAAACGAGCGCATTGGACAATCAAATAGTCCAATGAATGTTGGACCTAACCTGAACCTTTTTTTGGTTATAAATACTGGTTCATTTTGATAGAATCATCTATAAATGCATGTGATTTCAAATAAAATGTAAAAAATTACAATTTTTAAAGTGATCGATTTGTAAGGTTGGATGCATCATTTAATTTTTTTATTTTATTTTTAGTGCAACTTGTTGGAATCAGTTCTTTACCTTTTCATCTTCAATACTCAGGGCCATTTGAAAAACAAAATTTTGAATAAAATAGTTTAAATAGAATTTGATTATTGAAAAGTGCATTTTCTATGCTTTTTTAAAAAATAATCTTTTTATACTAAAAACTATAAATAATTTTTTAATTAAGCTAACTTTCTGAAATCTATTTAGTAATGTGTTTGAGTTTTCTATTTAATTAAAAGCAGAATCACCCCAATCGTGTTACCAAAAAGATCCAATTGGAACTGAAGTTTTAGCATATATGTTTGGTCTTATAGTTGTGAAATTGAAGCCTTCCATTTGTTCATACAGTAGTAAAGTTGTTGAAGTTTTCCATTTGTTTTTTTTTTTTAGTCATGAATTAAATGTTTTTTGTCATCAATCAAGTAGATGGAATTGGCATGGGTAAATATTACTCTTTAAGTATTTTTCATATATCATTTTTACAAGTTACATACAAAAGTTTTCTAAAATCTAAATGAAATAAGAATGAAAAGATGGAAAAAAATTATTTGCGACCGTTTAGGTTCATGTCTTAAAAGTAAAAAAACGTAGACAAAAGTTTTTGCGACAGATTTACACAGTAAATAAGTTTTTGCAATGAATTATTTGCGACGATAGAAAACCGTTATAGAAGGTATTTGCAACGGTTAATTTGATAATGTGGAACCTAAATAGTTACAGATTGCGACGGTTACGAAGACTATAGAAGACGGTTTAGAACCATCGACAAAAATGAATTTTCTTGTAGTGCAATCCCAGACACCGTCCTATCACTCCACCTCAAAAAAAAGAAAAAAACACAAAAAAAGGCTTTGTTCATCTGGCTCTAACCAATGAATGTGTCCAGAAATTGAATTTTAAGGGGAAAACAACCTGACATCAACATCAGGGTCCTGATTATGGGAAAGATAGAAAGGTAGCACTGTTTTCTTGTTTTTGAAGTTCGACCCTGTACATGACAATTGATCACTGATGATGTACTCCTCCTGTATAGTTTTCTTGTTTTTGAAGTTCGACTCTGTACATGACGACCACTGGTGATGTAATTAATTATTACTCTACATATAACGCGTGACGTTTCATGGATTGGTGGTGGAACGGCTTCTCATGCATGGAAGGGCCGTTTGTTTTACGTGCCTTAAATTATAATACGTCAACCATTTATAGAAAGTTGGCAGGCTTTTGGATTCAGGGAGCTTTACAATGAAACGGCAAAAACAATAACAAAAAATATAATGTAGGTTCAAAATCATTAAAATACATTAAATCAATGTCATCTCCTAATTTGCGCACCTTTATGAAACATGCATTACTTGTTATATTTATTTATTTGTTACAGGGCTCTATTGAACCAACAAAGTAGAAGGTGTCATCTACTCCTCAGCTGACTTGAAGATAATCACTAGTGGCTAGAAGTCACTCATCCACTAACAGTCTAATAGCTAGGGTCCTGTTAGTCCTGTAAAGTTATAAAAAACCAAGCAATGTGAGACACTCTAGCCTGTTTTACGAGCGCATCTAGCTAACTGGTTCGAACTTTATATTTAATTATTGGGTTCTTCTAGCCAACTGGTTTGAGCTTTATTTGATGTGCACCTCTGTAAGCATTATAATTGTTAGGATTTCACGTTCACGATATAGTACTCATTGTTAGATTCTTAACATTCTTAATTAGGATTTCATACATACCAGAATCCATTTGATGAGATGAAAGAAGTTGAAACAAAATTACGGATGCCAAAGTAGGATGATGAAACCGAATATTCCTCTAGGAGATGCTTCAAAGAAAGATGAAAAGAAGAACACTTTGGTTTCCACTCTCTACTCAATTGTTCTTTAGACAACTTGATTGATGGGATACAAGTATGTATTTGTGAGTGAGAGGGGGACCAAGTTCTTAGGTATTTATAGACAACTCTGCTCATCAAGAGATGTAACCTATAGTTTGTGTCATTAGTTACTCTTATTAATATGAGACATAACTTATGACATTTAGGTTTTTCATAACCTATACACTTTAAATCCCATTAGTTACCCATATTCCTTGAATTCCAAATGGTAACTCTTGCTCTATGAATATTCATTCGTAACCTTTCTCTTTTGGTTACTCTCCTTAAGTTAGATGTTACCACATCTTTTAGGTTACAAGACTTTTAAGCTTCTCAATTGAAGCTCATAACTCTTTCTTTTTTGAGTAACCACCAAGCCACTTTAAGCTTCCCAATAGAAACTCATGGCTTTATATTACCCATTTGAGTAACCTAAGATTAATGCTCTACATGCATGTCCAAGCGTATAAATATGACTATGTGGGACATCTAATGTGAAGATTTCTAACACTCATTGCATCCTGTTTTCCACCAGATGGTTTTTGTATTTACTTTTATGAATTCTACTTGAGATATGGCTTTCTATATCGATCTTCATGTCCATATATAGTGCCACTTTCATCTGATTATGTTCCATCAGGTTCCCCTCAACATCCATTTACATGGCCACAAACCAGCCTCATCCATTACCATCATCAGAGGCGGGTCTAAAGGCTGATTTTTTTTTAAATTATTTGTGATGTATATTAAAATAATGTTACTTATAGTCTCTTTTTTAGTCTCAATTTCAATTTACACGTGTTTTAAATATTTTAAAAACAATATATATCTCATTTAATGAGATACATCATTTATAAAAAAAATGAAACATATACTCTAATAAATTGAATCAATGCATTTATAATAACAATAATGATTCCTAAGCCCCAACTTCACAGACCCCATCAAAGGCCCCATGAGGTGGCATGTGTCTAATACCTGTTATACCCTTAGTTAAATTTTTTTTTTTATAATTGATCTCCACAAAATAAGGAGACAATTATGATTGATTAAATAAAAAATAAAAAAAGATCTTTAAATAAAAAAAGTGAAGGTGAGTCTGGACGGACACAATTTTCTTTCAGAGTAAACTCTTTTTAATCAAAATTCTATTGAGATGGTCTCTTCTCTTCCAACCTAAACTTTCCAAAGATCTCCCAAAAAAAAATCCAATTATGCAAAAGAAGTCAATTATAGGCGGTGATCAGATCAACATAGAAAGGAGGAGATGATAAAAATGATGGAGGATGCTACAAAGCGTTTCAAAATCCTCTGTTTCTTTGTTCTATTGTTTCTAAGGTTAGTTACATTTAATTTATATATGATTTGTATGATGTTAATGTTACATTTCTGACATCGAATAAATGTAACAGTCTGAAATGTAACATTTATTTGTGTATTGCATTTGTTTAAATGCATGTAGTAATTTATATTTGTTACATTTATTAATGTAATAGTCAAATACATATATTTATTAAATGTATCACACAACAAAAAAAGTGTTTGACATTTTTTATAAAATGTAACTGACTATTGAAAATAGAATCTGTTTATAAATTGTTTAAATGTAAATGTAACAGTTTTTATGTAAATGTAACAAATCGTTGTGAGAGATATAAATATTTAAGAAATGTACTTGATGTAACTGTTTCATATAGTAACTATATATGTTTTTTTTATTTAAATTTGAATACAATAAATACCTGAATTTTTTAATGTTCAGTTAATAACATTCTTAAAAAAAATAATTTAATGTGTATAATAAGAATATAAGTTTGAAGAAGAATTTTGATTAAAACAATTTAGATAATTTTTTATGTAATTTAATTTTAATTGTAATTTAGATAAGGATTTCAAAATTTAAAATTTGAAATGGATTTCAAGATTCACTCATAACCGAATAGAGAAAATGTGGGGATTTGGGTTAATGGGATAGATTTTTAATGAAGGGCATATTTGTATTTTGACATTTTACCCTTTTTGAAAAGTCAACTAACCAATTAATAAGAACCAATAAAATAATGACACCTCATGGGGTCTATGAGTGAGGCTTATTTTTTGGGGTATGGGTATCACCACTGTTATAGAAAATGTGAAAAATTTCTATCAAAATACATCTCTTTAATGTAAGTATATGCTCCGATGATTTTCTGTCATCCTAATTTATTCATATATCAACATTGATGTTCTTTGTGGATCGAGAGACTGGTTCCCCACTTTTCAATGGCATTAAATTAGCAGCTCCTTGTCTTTTTCGTTTTGGTAAGTTTCTTGTCCTTTTTCTTTATGGGTGTGTTTGGTAAATTTTTTTTGAGAATTATAGCTTTTTAAAAAAGCTACAAATTGTTATCAAATAGATCAGCTTACATGTATTATCATTAATTATTAGATTTTGTCAATTGACTGTGTCACGAAATTTGTGTTCTATAAAAAAAGTTTTCATCATTACATCCTAAAAAATCGTGTATAAAACAACTAAAAACTGATTTTCAAAATGTGTTTCCAAAAGCACCTTATGAATAAAATGAGGAATCCAACTTATAACCTAGTCTGCAATAGAATAGCTGTACATTGCTTTATGTCTGATTTTAAAAACAAGAAGCCTATTCATTAAATATGACATTTAGATTCATAGTTGTAGGCATAGTTTTTTTGAGCCAATTGTTGACATTTTCCATTTTAAAAGGTTTCAAAATGGACAATGCTTGAATTGGAGATGAGAAAGAACATATTAAAGAAAAATATAGAAAAAGATAAAAGATCGCGCACATGGACAGAGGAGAGATGCGGAAAAGGTTTCTATCTCTTCTCTCCCAATGCAAAGTCTCACCAAACTAGATCTTAATGTGCATTTGATCTTCATCGAGTCGGATTAAGACAACTCTAGCGATGCATTTGCTCCAATCAATGATCGAATGTCGTCCTGCCAATATGTCTGCATTTCGCTAATTCTGTTACAACTACTAATTTGGACTTTGAAATTAATATAAACATAACCATCTCCCATAAAATATACTTAAAAAAGAGTGGTGTTTATATTGAGACACTTTTGTGGAGTATATATAAAATCTACTTATCCAGAATATATATTTTATTATAAATAACGTAAAACTTATGTATTCAATTCATTTAATATAAAAATTAAATAAGCACTTTACAAAAATTAAAACCACATAAATAAAAATAAATGTATTATTTAAAAAAAATGATTTTTTATTATTAAAAATTATTTTTTACGTTTTTCAAAAGTCATGAATGATTGGAGTATTTGAATATAAGTTTGGGCCCGTTTAGCATAGTGTTTTGGTTACTGTGGAGTTGGTGGCAGCTAGTAGACACGAACGCTCAGACAAACACAATTTTTTACATTTGTGTCGAACAAACTGAAAAAGCTTGTCATATTCACATTTTCGTTGTTTTGGCCCACATTCACCACCTCATTAAAACACAGCTTTGCCAACCACTAGTCCCCCCCTCCCTTGTTGACACACCGCGGACGTCCACCACTCCAAACCTAAACGGACCCCAAAATAAGTATGGATTACAACATCTCTAAAAGAATTTTGAACCCAAACAAACGCGGCCTAACTATAACATCTCCCATCAAGTAAAAAACGAAGAAAGGGGTTAAAATAATTTAAAAAAAAACAACAAAAGTAGTTAACAATGAAAAAAGAAGTCGGGAATCTGGATCCAATCAAGTTTGATATCATCTATGCCATCAATATCGAACTATACATAAAATAACATTTTATTCAACCATTAATTGTGTAATTTAATTCTTAAACGATGTAGTTTGATACCGATCATCCTGATTAAAGCCAGTCTTGAGAAGGACGTTTGTGATTCCTCAGCGGTCTATCTTGTCTGCAGACGGCAGATTCTAGATACCTTTTTTTTTTTTTTTAAAACATAGGGACATGAAAAGTCAAATACTTGCTACATCCCACGTGCAGATTTGAAAGTGGGACATCATACTTATTACTTCATTCGATTTTTATCATTTGGGAAATATTCAAATAACCCCGTGACCTCCTTGAAATCCATGTAACCCCCCTGGGATTTTCTAACCCCTTGCTTGTGGTGGAGTGGAACATAAACAAAGAATAGAAAAGAATACAAGAAAATAGTAAAAAAAAAATTATTTATTTTGTTAGAATAAACTTTGATGGTTATGTCTGGATAATTTAGGATAAAATCTGATAATTATTCTAAAAAAATGCTAGAATTGTTTATCAGAGCTTATCTATACCAATAGATAAAAATATAATTTTTTATCATTTCAAAAAGTTTATCTTCCCTGACACTCTCTGCACACATTTCAAAAACTGTCAGATCTATCATATCATACACACATCTCTCATACTTATTCACAAACACAACTAATTTATGCAGGCGTATTGTTGTCATTTAAAAAGTCATAAACTCTTATCCATCTCTTATCTACCACTTATTCTTACTTTATCCAAGGTGAATCAAACAACAAAAAGATCAATTTTACGTTTCCCAATGAGAATAACAGAAAAGACAACCACACAAAAATTTACCTATTCAGTATGGATTGTTATCTATTCTAATATAGCTATCAAGGGCGAATAACCCTATATCACACCCCAAATGGGGGGTAAAAGTCCATATAAACCCCTTAAAAACACTTATGTAAATTCAAATATCTTCATGAGTTAAATTTTTATTGACAGATAAAGAATATTTTGTGAATATTTTATTTT
This sequence comes from Acorus gramineus, assembly GCA_030737835.1. Classification (NCBI taxonomy): domain Eukaryota; kingdom Viridiplantae; phylum Streptophyta; class Magnoliopsida; order Acorales; family Acoraceae; genus Acorus; species Acorus gramineus. The sequence continues at coordinate 7,864,707 of CM060856.1, read as the reverse complement.
GTTGACCCTAATAGAAAATACAGTATAAAAAAAACCTTCTTAATTTGTTAAAAATATAAAAAATCTTATGTATATGACCATTTTATCGCTCCGCATAGATTATAAAATACTATTCAGATGGGTAACATCATTATTTACAGGGAATTTTCACATTTTTAATACATTGGAGGTTTTTTTTTTAATATATTATGTTTTCACCCATGGTTAATCAGACATAATATTCACAAAATAATCTTAATCTATCAACGAAAATTTAACTCAAGGGGTTATTTAGATTTAATTTGGTGTTTTCAAGGGGTTATATAGATTTCAGACAATTTATATGAGGTTATTTGAATTTTTTCCTTAACCATTTTATGCTATAGATAATAGTCATATACCTCTTTAACTTTGAACTATATACTTTGTTAATTTTTTTATATTTATTATAAATAAATTCATTTAATTTAGAATGGATATACATTTTTCATAAATATACATATATCATTAAACGGATATATTATTTTTAAAAAAAATTAAAACATGTTTGAACTACCATGAAAATATCTCTAACATTATTCAATTTCTTAAAGCGATTGTTAGGACGAAAGGTCTCTTAGTTAATGTTCATTCATTTTTAATTTATTACAAAGTTGGTTTGATAAAAAATTAAAATTTTAAAGATGAATTATTCTAATTTGAAGATTAAATGTGCGATACTTTTATTCATATTCACGTTTGCCAATTCTTGATAAAAAAATATATGTTATTTTAGTCTTTGGGTAGAATAAAAATTCTCATTTATTTCAAAATAGGGATTTATCTTATTTTTTTATGACAAACAAGATAGTTATTTTACCTCAATTTATCTTTAAACTCATCCCTTTATCCCAATACTTAAGGATATGTTTATTGCAACTTTAGTTTACGATCAATAGATTATAAATTTTAACTTTTTTTTAATAAACAATAGACATGTTTGTTTTAATTATTAAAAAACATTATATAAGTATTAGTCTGCGAGTTTGTTGTGTAATTATAAAAAATACCTTTTAAGCTATAAGAGAGGAGTATGCGAGGAGAGGAGATGGAAGACATTTTCCATTAGCAAAGGACATTAGCGTCCAAAATAAAAATGATTTATAACACACTATAAACTATGATCTCATAAATACCTAATACACAACTGTAGATTCTAACTTTTTAAAGTTGTTTTACTTAAATAAATTTAAACAGACATGCAATAACTACTTATTTTAAGTTAAAAGATATAATCTTCAATTTATAAGTAGTGTTTTAAAACTCGACTTGACCCACCCGGTTGAACCGATTAAATCTTCATCTGCTTTAAATTCTGGTTTGATTTACCCTTAAAACTAAAAACTTATAAAACCACTCGCCCACCGAATGAACCGATGGTTCAATTGAACTGGCGACGAGTTGAATATGTCGAATAATTCTTTATTAATCATTTATTAAAATATGAATTTTAATAAAAAAATTTAAATTTTATTTACCAAAATCATGTTATTATTTAAATAAAAGTTTTTATTAAGCGTATTTAAAATATTATATATATTTTTATTTAATAAAAATATTAATATATTTATTATACATATATATTATAATTATGTGACAGTTATTAAACATTACTTATAAATTCTAACAAATATGATTATGCCCCCCGTTACCTCCCCACGCCCGCAACACGTGCACCAAACGAAAGTTCCGACCACGTCATCAGGTCTGACGCACGATCGCAATTTCTTCCGCATCGCAGGGGCAATATGGGAAATACCACCTCACGCGGTCGCACACGTCTGTCCCTCCAGGAACGTCGGCGTCTACATATATATATATAACCCATATTAACAACTCTCCCCCAAAATTCGATCTATTCTTTTCCTTGCACGAAAAGCCTTTCGATTCCGAATTTCCCTTTCCGAAGGCGAAAATCCGATTTCCTCTTCCATTCGCGGTCAAAATCCCTACGAATTCAAGATCAGACCCTGTCGGTAATCGGAACCTAGACTCACCGACGAAGCCATGAATCCCGAATAGTAAGTCTTCCTCACCGATCCTCCTTCGATTCATCGTTCGATCCGCTAGGGTTTACGCGTTTTCCTCGTCAGATCTGGTTGTGATTTTCGTTTCGAATGGGATAATCGATCCTGATCTAATCGATCCGGCCTTTTCGTCGCGGATTTTGATGCGCGGGGTTCAGATCTGACGGTTTTGGTGATTTTTTTTTGTTGATTGGTTTATTGATTGTGTGTAATTTGGCGATGGAGCTCTGGTTTTTCCCCTGATTTGGATATCTATGGTGATTGGTGTGGGATTAATTATTCTTTTTAATTGAATGTTTGGAAATTGAAGTGATCTTCTTATTGATAGATTAGATTATTATGAGATTTTTTGTTTGTTTGTTTGGCTGAATGGATTGAAGAGAAAAGATGGTGCTCGGACCTGATAGAGGCGAAATGTATTTGATATATATAAAAAATTTAAATTGTATGCCCATCTTCATCTTTCATCATCTGGTGCTTTGAATATCAATCAATCAATTCAAACTATTGATATCACATTTAATTAGATCTGAGACCATTCATTTGACTGTAACCCTGAAAGCAAAGTTCATTTATTTTCGTGTTCTTCCTCTCGTTCTCCACCTCCATTGCATACCAATCGGTCGAATCGAAGTTAATTTATTTTTCCATTTCTTCCCCTCATTGTTGACCTCCGTTGCAGAACAATTGGTCGGTCTGAGTAGGAGGTCCTTCAGCGGTCGTTGCGTCCTCCACCGTCAGATCCCTCCCGCCCCCAACAACCATCACCACCAACAAAAAAATGGCCGCAGAATCTCCGACGGCCTCTCGCAAAGGTTTTTCTCTATCAATCGAATCGATCTTTCTCTCACACAAACACATTCGTCATTGATTATTTTTTTAAAAATTTTAATTAATTATTTTATATTTTGTAGTCGTGGTACACTTAAGGGCGACTGGCGATGCTCCGATTCTTAAGCAAGCCAAGTTCAAGGTCTCCTCTCATCCCATCCTGGTTTCATTGTTGTCGCTCATGATTCGACAAATTCGATCTAAAATTAGTCTTTCCGTTTTGAAATTTTGGAAATCCCAATTCGTAAAGAATTTGATCAATCGCTTATTTATTCATGTGCATTGAATAATTGGTAGAGCATTCAACAAGAACTGATAAATTGCACATTGTTTTGATGTATTCAACTCTGTATTTCTGTTGTGTTGTTGGGCATAAGATTGTTTAATTCAAAAAAAAGAAGAGAAGAATTGATTTATGTATCGGTTCTTTATTGAACTGTATAGTATGTTAGTTAGTCTGAAACGGAATGATTCTTGTGAGTTGAATTTTAGGGCACATGAGTTATGTAAGTACGATGGAGGTATTTGTTGATCAAATACCTCTCTCTTCTTAAATGGATGCTTGTTGCGGAAATAATTTCAAAATTTTAATATGGAATGAAAACCTTTTGTTCTTTTGTTGATTTCTATTTGTAATCTTTGGAATTCAGTATAATGAAGGGGTCCCACATGTATCCATTTTGATATTATTATATAGTTATATATATATTTGCCGTGGCCTTTTTTTTTCATTGGAAAACTTGTGAATCAATGTTGCCAGAATGCTCGCAACACAGGCCCTAATTAAAGAAGTTGAATGTCATCATCCCCGTACAGTAAATTTTCAGTGTTGTGGTTGTGGAGTGGAAGAAGAAGAGATACAATTGCACATCTTGGATGTTGGTCCTGAAAAAAACTGTGATATCTATACATGGGGTGGCATAGATTTCCTTACACCTTTAAACTGGAGAAATGTTTCTCTTCATTTGATGGGACGTCTTACCTCTTCCCCCCTCCCCCCGCCCCCCCTTTCACTTAACTAAAATATCCATGAAATTATATTGTAATGTCATAACCTGTGAGTTATATGTTATTTTGGTGAATTCGAATATATCATCAGAATAATGCCTTGTCAGATATGTGCATTCAGTTGATATAGTCTTCACTTCTCATTGGATTTTTTTTTGGCTTATGTGCCTCATTTAATATCAAGACTTGGTGATATGTTTATTGACAAATTTTTATTAAAATATTTAGGTGAAACTTATCTTTATGTGTGATATGATTGTTCACAGTTATTCTCTATCAGACTTAAAAAATTGGAAGATATAAAATCCTTAAATAATCAGGTCTACATTATTATTCCAGCAAGGTGTTTCACTATTGCACTTATAAATAAGAAATGTCAGGCAAGAATCAGTAGTGGATTAGGATTTCCAGATTCACTCTTAAACCAGTCAATGAGAGCCGCACATGAGGAACGCAATGCATGCCAGTAATTCTATATAAACAGTTACTTATTGATATTATTAAGGTTGGTCTACTAATTTCACACTGATCATTTTTAAATTGAGCAGATTGCCGGGTCTGACAAGTTTGGGAAAGTGATTGAGTTTCTTCGCAGGCAACTTCATAGGGATACATTGGTGAATCATTGATGCTGGATGAAATCAAGTCTTTACTTAAAAATATCTCTTTGGTTTTGATCACTCTTTTATTTTCTTGCAGTTTGTATATGTTAACAGTGCATTTTCTCCGAATCCAGATGAATTGGTAATTGACCTGTACAATGTAAGCTTTCTTTCTCTTCACTAAAATTATGTGTGCATATCTGATATAAAGCTCATTTGTTCTGCATCTGTGTGGATTTGGCACTCTGCAATTTGTTCTTGTGAGCTGCTCATAATCTGAAGTTATTTTTGGCGTACACCCCCCTAAAGAATCCCCTGCATCTGAAGAAATCCATGTCTAAAATGTATTTGGGAGGTCCCCTGTAGAATATAAAAATATGATGCAATATTTTTTATTGCCTGATTATGCCATGCCAGCCTTAGCATGCTATTCCATATGTCTAGAGGAGGAATGCGTGGTTAGAATAATAACAGTCATTGCCCAATTGTCAGAAAATTAGATCCTTGTGCCTTTTATTATATACTTTTACTCACTTTATCAGTAGAAGATATTTTAATTGTTAAATAGAGTCACTGTTTCATCGGATGATGTAAATGAAATTGATCTTGTCTGAATGATATTCATTGACTGAAATCATTTTAAAATGATATTATGATATTTTGTTGATGTGCTGTTTTAGCAGCTCATTGGATTGGTTTCCATGCTATTATATGCGACTTAGATACTGGAAAGCCCCTATCCCAACAGGAACCCCATTGGGAATGTGTTTCTGAACCACTGCAGGAGTTTATAGGGTACAATGTTGGACCCCCTCCCAAAAGTCCTTGGAAAATTCCCACGTCTTTGAGTGAAGATTTTATAAATGGCACCATAGCGGCAAAGCTAGAGGGTGGTTCATAGCCATGTGCTCCAATCCTCTGAGCTACAGTCCCCACCACATCTCCACTTTGATTTGTTCAATATCATAGGAATATATGAATGTCAAATAATTTCTGAGTTGATGATGTTTAAAGGCATTTCACTGCCATGTCATGAAGTGAGTTTCTAATTATTGAAGGGAGCCCAGCACTATTCAATTATGGGAAACATCCCTCATTCTTGTGCAACGGACTAATATTAGATATATTTTCCAAGTGAATTTCGTAATCTTTTGTGAAAACTTTTTGAGATCTTAGGATAACTTGAAGAACTTTTTTTCTCTGATCCTTATAAACTCAAGAGGAAGTCTTTATAGCATATTCTGTTTCATAATTTAATTTTTCATTGTGAATGGAAGCTTTAGAAAGTTTGTGCCAACACATAATCAACCTTAAGAACTCCACGAAACTCAAGTGGTAGTTACATAGACTGGCTTAAGGATCAGATCCTTCAGACTCTCAACTTTCAACAACATATATCATACCTAGTCTGGGTGTTTGTTTTGGTGATAATACACATTATCAACCAGTACCTTGTATCCACATACCGTTTTAAACTTTTCCCTCTGTAGAATACATGATTATCTTAGAAGGTTGTCCGCTTTTTCTTCAAGCTTCCATGTAGGTTTCTTCAAAAAAAATGGGGGTTCGAATGACTGCCTTACCCTATGTGTAATTGCGTGTTCGGTACATATGGTCGCATGTGCCATGTGCGGACCACACTGCGCATGCAGTCCGTATATGGTTTTGAACTATGTTTGCACATGGTCACACAGATTTCTGAAATTTTTTTTTCCAATAAGCAGAATCTTCTTTTCTTATTACACATGACCAATGTGACAATGATGCGGACATGGTATCCTTAAATGTTTTGACAGTGAACGAGGGATGCGGATACGTCTCAATGTTGGTCATGAACACACAGTGTCTAATATCACTTCAAAATTACAGAGTGTATAGTTTTGTAAAAGGTCATTCCAAAGGATCTTTGATGACGATTGATAAGATAGTTTTTTTTATTTCTTAAATTCCTTTTTTGTTATAATCAGTAATGGATCACACAGCACTGGGTCTATCAGTCCAAAGTTTCAGTTTTTAAGAATGTAAACATGCACCAAAAAATTGATCCTTTTTTAAGTTAAGGAGTAGAATCGTTATTAGCTTCTATGCAAGAATTGTTTGACATATATTCAAGCTGCGTTGTGAGATAATTAAAGGATTTCTTTCTTGCTACTTGCAGAATTTTGGGTTTGATGGGAAATTGGTTATTAATTATGCATGTTCTATGGCATGGGGCTAGGAGCAAGAAGGTTTTATGTTGTTCCACCTTAACCCATACATCTGGTAATTGATCAAACATTGAAGTTTTTTTTGCTTTAAACACCTCTTTTTAAAGTGTATATGGGTGTATTTACTGGATGTTCAGCTTTTTATTTTTAATTCATTCCCAACATTTGTGAATATGTTTGATAGACTACTTAGGTAGCTCTGTGTGCTAAATTCTGTTTGGTGTTTATAGCGCAACAATGAAGGCCAGGCACATGCCATATTTCATGTTACTAGGCTCACCATTGATGCATTTTTGTGGCCTCGAACATTTAGTGCTTCAACACGAATGAAATTTCAATGTTATTTATGTCATGTGGTGATTGAAAAGATTGTAAAGGTTTTCAATCATGGATGATTACTGTTCCTTAGGGACCTGAAAATCGCATTGTATGGGTGATATCAGGAAAATTCTTAAATTCAATATCAAATTTCATTGTTGATAATGATATTGGAAATAAGTGCGGTTAGCAATGATTGATGATAGTACCATGTCATCATTGTTTACTTAATTTCTTGAATCCAATTGTAATAGAATTGGGTATGGAAGTTGCAAGGAAAGAAGTTGACGTTTGCTGATCAATATCTCTGAAGAATTAATGTGCAAATTGAAGTTTGATGGTTTTGCCCAAGGTATTCAAGGTTGATGACTAGAGTTTCTTTGGGGCCCCATCCATTATTATGCTGTTAATAAGATAAAATAGATGTGACTTTGTGAGAATAATGACATACTGTTGTTGGTATTATTAGTGTATGGGTTGCTCAGCTCTTTATCTGACGTGACAATATGAGTGGTCTTCTTTAGGTTTGACATTGATCACAAATTGACTCTGTTGAACTATAAATGAAAATTGATCTGCAACCACTTTTTTTTTTTTTGGTTCATTAGCATTCTAGTTTGTATGATGATTTAACTCATCAGATATTCTGTAGAACCTCTTTATAATATTGACCCTACTAGAAAATGTTTTAATTAGTGAAGATAATTTAGAACAATATGGTCTTTCCTACAATATGGCTGGCTGAGAAGAGTGGAATTTAGTGAGTTTGATATGACATATGATGCATTAATGGTTTGTTTTGATGACAAAATTGCCTGTTCCCACTGAAATTCTGCTTGTGACATTACACCATATTACATGTGCCAACAGATAGATATTCTATGAGTAGTTATATTGTAAATATGTTGAAACCGTTGAACCTGTTCGGTCCGTGGTCCGGATTCAGACATCATGTTAATTGTGCTGAATGGGGCATACGGGGGATGGGACCCAGTCTGTAAACTTAATAAGATTTATTTTTTTACGGTTCATTGATGGAGTTGTCGCACAAAACCAAGGGAGGTACTTCGGTCAGTGGTGCCGACCTACGGGTTTGCTAAAGTAACTTTTTTTTTATATATATAATACTGATTTTCTATGTGGGATTAAAACTGATTATTCTTCGTTTTTTTTTATACTATTTACTTGATATTTGTTTGCAGAAAGTTGTAATTGTAAAATCGTTTGGCTGCATGATTATAGAACCAGTTTTATACAAACGCAAAAGCTGTCCAATCATATAATCAAACGCTGTCCAAGAGTCATACTTAGATGATTCAAACTAATGGCATTACATGTGTAAATGTAAACTAGTTGGGGTGATCAAGATTTAAGAGCTTCAGGAAATATAAGTATTATTTAAATTTAAATTTATGATATCTAAGATAATTAACTTTAAACAATTTAATACAAACAGACATACTTTTATAATATATGTCAGCATCAGATTTTTTTTTTTTTGAAACAAAAAGTATCTCTATCTGCATTTTTTATATTCAAATATCAATCAATTTTTTTTATTTTTCATACACTAATTGGACATGGATGTCTTTTGCGTAATTGACTAGCTTACCTAGAAACTCAGAAATTTTCTGATGGGAACCTTTTTTCTCTATTTTTTTATAGTTAATTTGATTTGTTCTGTGTTATGGATCTCTCATTCTCTCCCACTTCATATAGGAGATTCATGAAACAGAAGAAATCCAATATAAGTATAAAAGAATCCTCCCCATTAACTGGAGAGTTCAAATCCTTTCAGACTTAAAAAAAATTAATGGTGGTGGGTTTCCTAATAAACAACACCCACGCCCCCCCCCCCCCCCCCCCTCTCCTCAAAAAAAAAAAAGCCAACTTCATGTCACGCATGTCAAATTGACTTCTTTGTATAATATTTTCTGTTACTAGACTTTCCCTGTTGTGGTCCGTTCTAGATTATTATTCCTATTTTGCAAGTCATACATACATGCAAGTACCCGCAATTCAACCAACAAGACCTGCTTAGCAGATCTTACACTATGATACATATGACATAATGGGCTTATTTTTCAGAATCTTTTCCCTGGTTCAGCTCATCCTGTCAACATTATGAAAGCTTGCCATATATTCATGTCCAAAATATTATACTGAATAAGCATATATTTTTTCAATTACTAGTGCACTAGTCTCCTCTTTGTCATGAGAGTCATGAATTTCAGGTCCAGTCAGCATGCCTTCCAACATTTGCTGTTTGTGACTTTCATTTCATTGCACACATTTTTTTTTTATATCAACACTCTTTCTTGTCTGTCATGTTTATCAGAAGCTTCCTTTGCCCACTCTGTCTATTTCAAATCTATCTACAGTTGCATTAATCATTTCTACAACATCTTTAGACATGGTGCCTCATTAAATCATTCTTCACCTGACCAATTCTCCTTCAATTAGGAAGATTTTATCTTGTCATATTAATGATAACTAAAACCAGGTATCTTGTTCTTGTCCATCAATTTCGAAACTGGGGTGTCAAGCATGGCTTGCCTTCTATACAAAATCATAAAAGGCACTTGTTTCACAAATACATCTATATTTTTAATAATAATAAAAAAATCGTTTAACTATTTATGTACAAATCCAAATGCATATTTACATGCACACATGATTAAATCTGCTTTAAATTCTGGTTTGATTTACCCTTAAAACCTGATGATATAAAAAAATTTATAAAACCACTCGTCCACCGAGTGAATCGACGGTTTTTATAAAATGGCGACGAGTTGAATATGTCAAATAATTCTTTATTAATCATTTATTAAAATATGAATTCTAATAAAAAAATTTAAATTTTATTTACCAAAATTATGTTATTATTTAAATAAAAGTTTTTATTAAGCGTTTTTAAAATATTATATATTTTTTTATTTAATAAAAATATTAATATATTTATTATACATATATATTATAATTATGTGACAGTTATTAAACATTACTTATAAATTCTAACAAATATGATTATGCCCCCCGTCCCCTCCCCACGCCCACAGCACGTGCACCATACGAAAGTTCCGACCACGTCATCAGGTCCGACGCACGATCGCAATTTCTTCCGCATCGCAGGGGCAATATGGGAAATACCACCTCACGCGGTCGAACACGTCTGTCCCTCCAGGAACGTCGGCGTCTACATATATATATATAACCCATATTTACAACTCTCCCCCAAAATTCGATCTATTCTTTTCCTTGCACGAAAAGCCTTTCGATTCCGAATTTCCCTTTCCGAAGGCGAAAATCCGATTTCCTCTTCCATTCGCGGTCAAAATCCCTACGAATTCAAGATCAGACCCTGTCGGTAATCGGAACCTAGACTCACCGACGAAGCCATGAATCCCGAATAGTAAGTCTTCCTCACCGATCCTCCTTCGATTCATCGTTCGATCCGCTAGGGTTTACGCGTTTTCCTCGTCAGATCTGGTTGTGATTTTCGTTTCGAATGGGATAATCGATCCTGATCTAATCGATCCGGCCTTTTCGTCGCGGATTTTGATGCGCGGGGTTCAGATCTGACGGTTTTGGTGATTTTTTTTTGTTCATTGGTTTATTGATTGTGTGTAATTTGGCGATGGAGCTCTGGTTTTTCTCCTGATTTGGATATCTATGGTGATTGGTGTGGGATTAATTATTGTTTTTAATTGAATGTTCGGAAATTGAAGTGATCTTCTTATTGATAGATTAGATTATTATGAGATTTTTTGTTTGTTTGTTTGGCTGAATGGATTGAAGAGAAAAGATGGTGCTCGGACCTGATAGAGGAGAAATGTATTTGATATATATAAAAAATTTAAATTGTATGCCCATCTTCATCTTTCATCATTTGGTGCTTTGTTGGTGATTCAATTGACTGAGGGTCTTGTTCGGGTGAATAAATTGAAAAATCCTACTTTATCTGGATATGAAAGTGTCAATGGAGTATGAGAAGGATCTTGTATGTTCTCATGATGTAAAGTTAAATAAAGGATTTTCTAGATATATATCTTATTAAAATGGGTTCTTATATGTTGTATAGAAGTGGGTGCATGATGTAAAGTTGTAGACTATGTCTCCATCTAAACTGTTGGACTGACCATCCTTCTCAAAAGACAGTTCATTATCCAAGTCCATCAGAGCCATCGAATATCTAGGAGGACAATTACAGTTTTAGGATTTGTCGTTTATAATTAAATTTGAATATAGAATTTCAGTGGCAACTAAATAATGATAGATCATCTCTTGCAATTGTCCGTCCAATAGCTTGGATGGACAGATGCGGTTTGCATGAGTATGCCTCACAAATTTAGAAGTCTGGTAAAGTATGTGTAAGATTTAAGCGTTCGGAAAATGTTGGCAATGGATACATTTTTCTTACATAGGATTGAATGATTTTATAAGACCCGCAAGGGTAATCATCTGAAGAGAGCAACAAAGGCTATAAGATGGTAATCGGTGCATTGCATGTGTCCTTGGGAGGTCTTACTAGAACTTCTGGGCAAATTACTTAGAAGCACGATGTAGTAGAAACATTCGACACTAACTTGATCTTGAATAGATGTAATCTATTTGGGGCTAGTTGGCAGCGGGATAAGATTTTGATGATAGATTATCTTAATTTCAATGGATAAAATTCATCATTTTTGTCTTTATTCTCATTTGTCAATTTGAGACAAAAAATGGAGATAAATGTTGTTTTACCCTCTAGATGGGACAAAAAAATTCTCATTTTCATTTTAAAATTGGGACAATTTTCCGCACTTTATTTCGATTATTTTTTATAACAAAGTTGACCATCAATTTTTTGTCCGTTTTTACATTTGTCAAAATTGAGACTATAAATGAAGATAAATGTTGTTCTACCTATTAGGTGGAACAAAAAATCCTCATTTTCATTTTAAAATTGGGACAATTGTCCACATTTTATTTTGATTATTTTATTTTATAACTAACGGATAAGTTCCTCCCTCATTTAATTCCACATTTATCCTTTTATCCCACCATTTATCCGCTTTCCAAATTAGCCCTTAATGTTTACCTTGATCAAGTTAGGGTTTCTAGACTTCTGGTTTCCTTTTAAAATATTATGTTGGCATGTGAATTAATGATTATGCTTGAATTGAATTGGTGGGATATGTATATATTATATATAGTCATTTTTTGTTTCGCATAACTTAATTTCTCTCTTACTGAATGTCTTGTGTCATCTTTGTCCTCCTATTCATAGTTACTTATGTAATTGTCTGGCTTTGTGATAAACTGATCGTTGAAAACCCACTTTTTTGTTGATAAATTTGACATTACATCTCCACTTTTCACCAAGAAGAAGATTTCTGAAAAGGGAAATTTTGATATGATTTGAATGATCAATGCATTTTTCTGAAAGCTTAACAAATTGTAATATTTCTGTCATCAACATAAGTTTACTTCTTACACTACCCCTTTTTTTGAAAAATAATCCACACTACCTTATGGGTCAACATATTGTGGTTTTATTTTTTAGTATTTACAAGAAAGTTTTTGCATCAAATGTGCTAGCCTATCCTTAATACAAGAAAAAGGGAGGGCAAATTTTTCTCATGTCTATCAAAGGGTTCGTAATTCTATTTTATGTTAAGCTATTTTATTTTCTGTTTTGTGTTCCCCTCTTCCTCCTCTTGCTTCTTTTGTAAAAAGATCCCTCGCCCTCTTCTATCTGGGTTCCTTAAATAATAAAGGTACCCTATCAGTCTTCCCATTCCCAAAAAAAAAGTTTTCTCATTCTCTTCATGCTGTTGGGCATCTGAAATATGTCTAGTTCCTTTCATATGGCAATATTATTAAATTGTATATTTGTAAGACCATTTTTTTGGGTAAAATGCATATGGCTTTTATTGTTTTTGTTTTCAGCTACTTTTGATAATAAACTGTTATACAAAGATATATGCTCATGGATTCAATCTTTTGCAGTGATTATTTATTCAAACTTTTGCTCATTGGAGACTCTGGTGTCGGCAAGTCATGTCTGTTGTTGAGATTTGCGGTAAATATCAATGATTAACTTCATTTATGTAATTACTTGCACTTATTCAATTGGCATGCGGATTGAAAGTAATCCCGCATTATTTAACTGATATGTGGCATCGTAATTCCTAATGCTTAATTGCAACTCATTTTGGTGCTAAACATGAGCAAGTGGTGCCTGACATTTCTCTTATGAAAAATTCTAAACTCCCCTTGGACATCTTCCTATCTCTTATGGACATGAAGTTTACTATAGATTGCTTATTCGATGATATCTGAAGTGATAATCAAATTTCACATAATTTGTCAACTGGTTTTTATATATAATATTCTCCAATTATTAGCGTTAATATATATAGTGGTTCAGTTTTATGATTATTGACCTTAGATTGATGTTGGATTATTACATTATTTTGATGGAGGTCCGTCTTTGAGCTATATTCACTACATAATTGTAGAGTATGCAGTCTTATCCCTAACAACAATATGAATTTCAAATTGTTCAGGATTTTTTCACAAATTATGCAAATTGCTAAAAATCCTTTTGTGTACGAAAATGTTGAAATATCTTGGTTTTGTTGGGCAGGGAAAAAATGTTTGTTAAACTAAGCTTAAAAGAAAGTGGATACTCTATCTTTCTGAACTTTGAGTTTGCCTTCAATTAAGCGCGAGAAGAAAATTTGGTTCAATTATGATATTCTTGCTATTTGGTTTGGACATTCTGATTTATTTGGAATTTTTAATATTGAATCATCTACATCAATCTAGTTTCTAGTAGTAGAACAATGTTTTTTTTTTTTTTTTGAATAATCCAGTAGGCATACGATTTTAATAAAAAGTAGTAGAACAATGTTTATTCACATTGATATATGATGCGCTCTAATTAAATATCACATAACTTTGAACCTGTTTTCGGAAGCTGTATTGTTTGTCAAATGGATATGTGTGGAAGGCCATAGAGTTTATGAAAAAGAGGTCATTTGTTTGTTTTCCAGCATGATATGTAGTTATATATAGGGAATGTGGACCTCTGTCATTATTCTGCCTTTGTAATGCAGGATGATTCATATCTGGAGAGTTACATCAGCACCATTGGAGTTGATTTTGTGAGTATCTTGAGTTCATGGTAATGTTTACATCAATGCATCCAGTGCCCACACCAATAATGATATCTATTTTATCTCTACAGAAAATACGTACCGTGGAGCAGGATGGGAAGACTATTAAACTTCAGATTGTGAGTTTCATTTTTTCTGGCACTCTTGAAGATAAAACTAAGAAACTTTACCTTTGGCATGCATCTCATACATAGCAGATGTAATTTTGGTAAAGGAAATAGTACTGTTTGTGTACAATTGTGTATTTCTCCAAGGCCAGACCAGCTGTTTATTTAAACCCGTATGAGATTCTGGTTTTGGGGACTTGATTCCATTGCATCCTTTATAAGGCCAAACCACTTTGGTACCCTGGAATTCCTTACGAGTGTTACACTTTTTCTTTGTCACAGTGGGATACTGCTGGACAAGAACGTTTCAGGACAATCACCAGCAGTTACTACCGTGGTGCACATGGAATCATAGTAAGCCTAATTTCGGAAAGTCGGTGTCTTCACTCTTCATTCTTCTTTGACGCAGCCAAATAATGGATTTAGCTAATTGTCATTATATTTTGCTAGGTGGTCTATGATGTTACAGATCAAGAGAGCTTTAACAATGTCAAACAATGGTTAAATGAGATCGACCGTTACGCGAGTGAGAATGTTAACAAGCTTCTGGTTGGGAACAAGTGTGATCTTACTGCCAATAAAGTAGTCTCTTATGAGACAGGCAAGGTATTTTATTTCTATCTTGTAGGTATTGCTGTGTTGTAAAAACACATCTTTCTCGATCTTATATTCAATTGCTTGATGGGCAAGGTTTTTTTTTTTTTTTTTGGGGTTTAATTTATGCTTTGGACAAATCTATCTATTTTTTAGTTGGCTGGGTATTGATACTTTTGAATGAATGATAAGGTATTAGAATTACAGAAAAGATGGTAATATTAGTTTACAATGCCACGACTTCTATGCCATAAACTCTTTCTGAAAATCATTTGTTCCATTTCAGTTCTTTGCATGGTCTATTTATGAGACTAGTAATTATTTTTCTTGGGCTAACACAAGGACGTGGAATGAATCGTACATGACCAACCATTCTATTTTGCTAGGCATTTGCTGATGAAATCGGGATACCATTCATGGAAACCAGTGCTAAAAATGCAACCAATGTTGAACAGGCATTCATGGCCATGGCTGCAGAGATCAAGAACAGGTGAGATATGGCATCTCTATAGTATTGATATATATACTTTTGATCTATTCACGCATCAAACCATCTGCTTATGACATTTTGTGAATTCCTCAACAGGATGGCGAGCCAACCAGCCATGAACAACGCTAGGCCCCCGACAGTGCAGATCCGCGGGCAGCCTGTCAACCAGAAGACCAGCTGCTGCTCTTCTTAAGCCACTCTCTGGTGGGTTTGCCCCAACATGATATTGTGTGTAGAAGCAGTTGGCTTTCTTATTTGATAAAAAAAAAAACACTATGGTCTACCCCACATTTTACTTTTTATGATTTGTCACTTTGAACTGTTGTTTGGAATTCCATTCTTTCCAACTATTTGTTTCTTTAATATCCTGTACAAATCATGGATATCCCAGTAATAGTATGTTGGTTCCTCTATTTATTTATTTCCACTGGGTTACATGTCTGACACTGCAACAATGATATTGATTTTATTTCGCGTGACTGATTTAAAATCTTCATTATTCGTTCAACAGTTCAACAGTTTTATATTTTTGTTTTATAAAACCTAGAAATTGTGGATTTTGTCCTCAATGTTTGCAACTAATTTTAGATGGATGTTTGTTAAGCAAGCATTGTTTTTGCCCTCAATATGCTAAACCAAAAAGTAAAAATCTGATTTTAGATTTCTTGAAATTTAGGACCAATTTGGTGTTGATTTTCATCAACTTCATTCGGCGTTTATTTGGGAATGAAGTATTCTTTTATTGAACTATAATCATCAAACTGGTCCTTGGTTTCCCTTTTATTAATTTGTATCTACAAAAGTCACTTGTCTCTCCGTCTCTCCTTAATTTATCTTCTAATTTTTTATGCCCTAATACGATTTGGATTATGGATTCATCACAAGAATCCACCTCCAAATCAAATCGGTTCTAGAAACTACCTTAGAGTGGGCCGGCCCCGCTCGTTGAAACAGGGCTCAAGCCCGAGCCCGGCCTGATCGGGGTGGGTCTGCAGGCCTAGATTTCAAACAAGTTTTTTTTTTCTTTGTTTTCAATGTGTATTTGTATATTAATGTTTAAATTTTGAAATAAAAATTAAAAATATAATATCAAAATTAATTGAATGTGTTATATATATTGAAAAAATATTTACTTCTATTAGATTTTTAAAATAAATTGAATTAATTAGTTGAAAAACTACATCATTACATCATATTTTATACAATGATAGATCGATGGGGGGCATGCGACCACCTCTTTCACCTCTTAAAAGTGACCTCCAGCGGTCGGCCTGAACGGGCCAAATTCGGTCTGTCTGTGAGCGGGCTTGGGCCCCCAGAAGCAGGACTAATATCGGCCCAGCCTCAGAACGGGCCGTGTCGGGCTAGTTTGTGAATGGGCCGTGCCAAGTTTAGGTCCTACAAGTTCGGGTTGGACGGGCTCGATTTTCAGGCCTCAGGCAAATGATGACTCCTACATTTGAAATAGTTGATCATGGTCAATGAATTGGTCAATCGGATGTCAACATAATCCACTCTTCAATGCATTTGGGGATCTGGAAGCCAAATTTATTGTCAGTTTAATTTGCAACGTCTCTTAGAATATCTTTTATTTCGTTTCTTTTTTGAACCATCTTGCAATTATATTCATGGCTTCATGGATTAAAAACATCCCACACACTGTTTTGAAATGAAGAGTTTATCATTAAATTTCACAAGGGCATAAAAATAAAAATAAAACGGGGTGGCGAACATTTTTCTTATTTTAAATCTCAAATGGACTTTTGGATTTGTGGTAAAATTTAGCCTCTCAAGTGATGGATAGGTAAAGGAAAAAATTGAAGGCTAGAGTTAAATAAAATATTAAGTGAAGTGTGATTCTTAGCAGATAAAATGGTCAACATAAATCTACCTTCAACAGCCAAAAACTGATTTACTTTTTTCTTTAAGCTGAAAACATTTTCCAAAACAATTCATTTTTTTTTTTTTTTATCGAGGGCAGTTTGATCGCTTTTCCTCACATATTTATAAATACCAAAAAATATCATCATTTTATTACATAAATAATACCAAAGATACCATAGTTTGTGAATACCAGAATACCCCATAAAAAACATTTTACTTCATATCATTAGACTATATTTTGAGAAAACTAATCCTGTGACAATTGTGTTATAATAAACAAAAAATAAATCAAACTACTGTAGACCGGACTCTTAATTGTGTAAACAAAACCAAAGTGAAATCAGAAGGCAAAAAAAGTGAACACAGTATGAATGCAAAATGAGTAACCTTGTGACTATAACAGAAAAAAAAAAACCATCTACGAACAGAAGCAATCAATCGATCGATCATATACGGTATATCTAGGGCTTCTGTCTATGCAGTATTTTTTCTTCTTCTGATAAGGTCTTCTTTTACTTCACAAAACAAAAATCCCCCCCAAATAGAAATCCTATTTCATATGCACAAATAGAAACCTTTTTTTTTTTTACTGTATCAGAGAGGCAAGGGCAGCTCAAGGCACTCCATGGTAGAGCTTTGCATGCTCTGCAACGTTCTTTCTTTTCCCTGTTTAAAGAACATAATGTAGTCAGGATATTTGATTTTTTTCTTTTGAGAAATTCAAGTTCAAGCTAACTGTCTTGATTACATCTTACAAGTCCCTAGCAAAAAAACAAAAACAAAAAAAAAGTCCCCACTTTAAATTTTCCATGCATTTTTTTTAAAATAAATTTTTACATTGGCAAGAAAATTTTTATTTTATTGTTTTACCAAATAAATAGTGTGGATAAAAAAGAAATAGGGACCCGAGATCACATGCATGCACAAGCCAAACAAAAAGAATGTGACATGGAAATGTTTGCAATTGTTAGGTTTCCCATAATTTCACCACTTTGGGATCTCATTTCACAGATAGGTTTTTTTAAGTTGTGCCTCCAAGGACACTAGGTGAGTTGCATTAATTATTTTATTTTTAGAAATTCACAGATTATGGTTTTGACACTCAATGCCATCAGTTCAACCGTTTAAATGATTTAATTTTTTTTTTTTTGTAATTTCAAAACTACCCTTAGCCTAAAATGTATAACACAAAATAAAAATATATATTTTTCAAAATATAAGGTATAAAAACATTTTATTTTATGATAATTAAACATAGATGTAATAGAAAATATGTTGTGCATAATTTTATTTTTTTAAAATTTCAAAATCAAAATAAAAATACTCTACTCCACGATCACTAAAATGGTCATGCATGTAGTTTTTAGAAAATCTTACAAATACAAAAAAAAACAAAATACATGTAAGGAAAGTAAATCTTGTATAATACCCACCAAAAAATGTGTATAATACAATTTTGAGAGGGGCAATTTTAGATTTATAAAAAAAAACATTAAATCACTTTGAAGAAGTGCATGATGACATTGAATGTGAAATAAAGAATTTGTGAATGTGCGCTAGTTAACAAAACCTTTTCCAAATTAAAATATAGATGCGTGGATTTGTTTACTTTCTGTACCTTTCAGAATAGTTGCTTCAACAACAACTCACATACATCTTATATATGATTTATTGAAATCAACACATGCAGTCTCTTGATTATCAAAATATGCACAAAAAAAGAATAAAAATGAAGAGCACATCTGAGTCTCCAGCCATTTGCATGAACTATTATAAAAACAATAGTTGATTACATAGAATCATAGCTAGACAATATATTAAGAACTCCTAAAAGACTTATGCCACCTCCCATGTCTCTTCATTTTCTTATTTATAACATTGCATTACTTGCTCTAACAAAAATCAAAGTTACCTAGAGCTTAACTCTCAACTAGTGGTAGAAAGCACATCCTCTAAAAACATCATATTTGTTTTGTATCACCACAAGTCACTTAATTGTATTATTAAATTAAGTAGAACAGGCTTCATGTACTATGAATAGGGTTCTAATCATGATATAAAAAAAAACCAAAAGCACTAAGATATTGGTTCACTGAATAATGACATCACTTATATGAATTTTCATCAATATAATAGCCATTAAACCTTACTTATACTACAACTTGATTACCAATAAAGGATTTCTTGATGTCTAAGATATAAATTTTTATTGGCCATTCGAGGAATTGTAAATATAACAAATCATTTTATACTTAAAAATATAAAAGTCCTTGCTTTCATATGGTATAAAAATACATGTAAAAGAGAGAGAGAGAGTATTTTAGTCTTTCCATAAAATGTAACGGTCTTAAAAGGAATATCAAGCTAATCCTTTTAACATAGATAAGTTAATTATATATAATAAGAGTTTTTTTTGAAAAAAAAAAATTTATAATAAGAGTTATGCAATGATTTCTAATCATTACTAATTTGTTAGTATAAAAATAAATAAACGATTAATTTGCAATATCATATCGAATGAGATGTTTTCGACATGTATTACACAAGGGAGTTTTTCACTAGTCTTTTTAAGGTAAAAGTAAACTTTCAAAATTGATATGAATAATTTTGATTTTTTGGGATATTATATTCACTTCTTTCTAGTTACAAGCAAGAAATCAGTCCCCCAAAAATCATTTCACGGCCTTTAAATTTTTTGCTTATTAATTAATTTTTTCAATTATCCGACAGACATAACCCATTAAAAAAAAAAACCCATCAAGATGCAATCTCAATCAATATCAAAACAGATTTATGCTTTTTTGATAAATTTTGAGCTTCTTCATTCACATCTTCAATTAAGATTTCAAAGTTCTAAATTATGGATAAATAAAATTAACACTTCTGTTTGTGTGTGTATGTGTGTAATTTAAATAAAAATTTAATGCATATAAAAGAAAAAAAAAGAAAAATCAATTTCAGCCAATAAATTAAAAAAAACACTGATCAAAGTTTGATGAACCAAATATATGAATGTATTTATTTCATCACCTTCATTGAAGTCTCTACACCTCCGGTTCCTCCATGGCATCTGAACCCGCGTGCATGAAGTCCGCGAGCGCCGTCACTGGATTCCTATTTTTTCAAAGAAAAAAAAAACCCCAAAAATCAATCAAGAACAACTAAAACAAAAAAAAAAAAATCAAAAGAGAATTCAAGAACACCAACAGAAATTCTTCCTGCTGAGGCTTGGATCCCCAGTCCGCTCGAAGACCACCACCGATCCACGCCCATTTGTGCTTGAACCTCAAAACACCAAAGAAAAAAAAAAAAAAAAGACCACCAACAACAAATCTAAATCATCAACACCTTCAAAAATCGTTACAACAACAGCAAATTAAAAGATGGATTTGCCTTACCTTCCACGACCTGAACGGAAAGCGCACGTGCGTAATACGCGGAAATGGCGAACGCGCACGAATTCCGATCTCTCTCGTATCAGCCTCCATATCGCCTCATCGTCTTCCGCATTTCGATCTCTCCTCCTCCTCCTCCACCACCACCTCCTCCTCCACCACCTCCTCCACCATCTCCTCCTACGCGAATGCTCGTCGTCGCCATGAAAGGAAGGTTTGAAAGAAAAAAATCGGACGAGTAGGGAGTGGAGAAGGAGGGAAGGCCTTGCTTGGGAAGAAAGAAGAATGAAAAGCGTGAGAGGGTGGTTTGGTAAATTTAAATGGGCTGTAATAAATTGGAGGTTTGGGTTATTTGGGATCCGGTGATTTTCGTTGGGATTAGAGACTGGAGAGACCTGTCCGTACTTCCGGACGTGTGCGCGCGGTAACACGAAACTGAATTTTTTTTCCATGTTCCGCACGTATTCGTTCATTGTGCTTGTCCATCCTACGTGTCGACTGCACATTAATAATTTGGGGGATCTTTTGTGGAGCACTCTAACGGCGTGTAATTAATAAAGTGATTTAAATAAACTATTAAACTTAATTCATGAAAAAAACGTGCATTTTTTAAAACAATTTTTTTTTTTGTTTTAAAAATTATAAATAATTTTTTAATTAAGTCTGTTTCATAAAACACGTTTGATAACATGTTTGAATTTTTTATTTAATTAAAACATAGAATCAACTTCAAATCTTGCTATCAAATGATTTTTAAGTCAGGCAGACTCTAACTAAAAGTTGAAAAATGTGATAAAAATATATTGATTATTTAGTTTCATCGTACAAGCTTGCACAATAAGACAAATATATAGGCAAGTAGTATGGGAATAGATTGTAGAAATTTGATGTATACAACATTTGTGTGGTGTATCAATGCATATGTAAATTGAAGTTTATAGGAAGTGATGATAAATGTGATAAACAATGCATGGGTAAATGAAAAGATGTTATTATGGAAATTGTGGGTGATATAAGAAATTAAAGTTTGGGATAATAATAAAATGGATGAGGTGATTGTTAATAGAAAGTATTAGAGATAGAACTTGTACATGTGTAGATCACGTATATGCAAGCAAGTCAAATGTGTCATACACACAATTACAAGCTAGGAATCGCACTACATTCATTAAAAAAAAATAAAAAATTAAGATGCATCACAAAGTTCATTTTAAAATACTGTGCCGTTTTAGTTAAAAATTGAATATATTAATATTTGTATCATATCCTAAATCATTTAAAAGAAGTTCATTTAGTTTTGAAGAAATTTTGAATCTAAACAGCAAAGGAAAAAAATAAAATCAGATGAAAGTTGTTGATATAGTTTTGCAAATATTGTAAAGTTCAGATATGATTTGTTTCTTTTGAAATTTTATAAAACTGGATCCTTAAAACATTTAAGCAAAGGATGCAACTAGACTTGGATCTAGTTTTCCTTTTGCCTAATTTATTTAAGAAAATACATTTGATGTAAATTTTCAATCTCCAATCAAATTTCGACCATTTATCTAATAAAATTGTCAATTAAAAAAATATTCACAAAAATCCACTGTATCATTCAGAAGATAGTTTTTAAAAGATTAATGCATTAGACTTTTATGGCAGTTGTTCTCAGTGATTTTTAGTATTCGAAAAGCATTAAAACCATTTAACTCCTGATTTGGGTGAAAAAATTAGAGAAAATAACTCATGTATAATTTGAAATTTTTATTATGATAAGTAAAAAGATTTTTTATATATTATTTTTTTCCTCTCTCTTTTTTTATTAATTATTTTCAATGGTTAAAATGTAGGGTTTTTTTTCCCGGCCACAAGTTTTTTTTTTTGTTTTTTTGGGGGGGGGGGGAAGGAGATTATAAGGGTGGATTCTCAGTCTTGAAATGTAGAGTAAGAGAAAAAAGGTGAGGGACAATCACTTTTTTAGTTATATTATTAATGTCAATTTATTTTAAATTTTTTTAAAGTATATAATAGTTAAAATATATATATAAATAATGAATTATATATATTCAAATAAGTTGAATATACATCTTTTTAAATAATATTTCAATGTGTGATTCCTCATTCCACCAACAAATTTCTGAAAAAGCTCATCGATTTTTTAAAAACCATATTTCAGAAAATACTGAAATGCGGGATAATTAACAAAGATAATGTACTATGAGAGATGTCATTATTGAAAATGATTTCGATCCGTGTATGACTTTCCTACCACAAACACCATGTCCAAACAACGTAACCTTTCAAAAAACGTAAAAAGATTTTTTTTTTTAATAAATAGTTCCTCACGTAATAGACTATTTAATCTACTATGTAAATAATTACTCTAATAGGAAAAAATGAAAAAAGTAAATTCGATTATGTATTTAATTTTTTTTTTTGAAAAATCTGTATTTTATTATACAAGTGTACTCTTAAAAAAATTTAAGTCGCATTGGAATGACAAATGTAAGGGCGTTGTTATATTCAACTTTTTTTACAGTCTAAAATACAGTCCTATATATCTCGTTAAAAATCTAGTTGAACTTATACATCATTATATTATATATATACATTGTTATATTTTTTCTTACACTTACTAAAAATGAGTTTACTCAACTTGAAATGGAGCGATATACACTTTTAAATAAAACATATATCTATCTCATTAGATAATATTTATTATTTAAAAAAGAAAATGTGTGGTCTAAATTTTGGTCGGTAAAAATGATTGAGTCTAACATTTTTTCAAAAGTAAATGCAATGGTCTTTCTCAGAGGCCCATTGATGAGCTTTAGTGGGCCTCTTTCTTATAAGGTACAGGGGAGTGCCTAACATTATTTTGGGCTTTTGCCCCTTATAGTTATCCAACCCTCGACAGTGATCATCCTTTGGGCTGATAAACTCGATCAGTCTTTACATCATATACAAGGTTAAAAAAATTACTTAAAATTATGCTTTTGATTCATTCAATCTATATAAGCATGAACAAATTCAAAAAATATGCAAAAAAGAAAAGAAAAAAAAAATTCGAGGAAATGATGAATGATATCAACCAAATGACAATATCTAAAGGTATGACACAAATGTGTTGTGATCTACACTCATGTTGAACAAGATCTTTATAAAAAGGAAAATATTATAAAAAAATATGGCTTCTCTTCATTGATAAGTTGGAAGATAACAATTCAAACTAGCCACTAGGGACACCCTTTTCTCTTTTGGTGTGTTTTTTCTACCTCTTCAGCTCTTCTTTTCTTCTTGACACCCTCTACTACTCTTGGTGTGATACTCAGCTTTACCAGCTCCCACACTGAGTCAAAGTAGAAGGGGGACCCCTTGAAAATCACAACGTTCTTTGTACGCTAAGTTGCCCATACGCACGCTAAAAAAGTAAATCAATATACTCAATCCACCTTACAATCATATTTACAATAGTCATATCACTAACAATGTTGAAATCTCGTAATGCAAGTTATCTTCCACTACTAAAAACGTACAAAAATTAGTGTCCACATCTAGCAAATTAAAACCTCTCTTTTTATGGGGTTGACATTTGTGTCCACATCTCCCAAAAAAACCTTTAACAGGCATGACCAATCTTACCCTAGAAAGAGGAGGCATGACAAAGAGATTGGACGTGGCATGCATATGAATCTAACTCTTATTAATGTTACACCGACACTGGCGTGGCTAAGCCTCCTGTGATTCAACCCAATGCAGCCTCCACTAATTTGTTTGCTTATAATTTTTGGGTACCATATGCATAAAAACATTAACAAAATTTGTCCCATATTAGAATAAACAGTCATGAAAATAAAACGAACCAGTAAAGTTTCTAAAATTATTGGGCACGCCTATAATTAGTGATCCCAAAACAACCAACAACAATGGTTGGTGAGACCACGAGACACCCCCCTCCATAATATAGAAACAGAAGAAAACAAGGCATCATCAATGGATGTGACAAATACCCAAAACATTAGCTCCAGATACATTGAACCATTCAGGCTTTACAGGAGAACAAACGGATTCTAGCCTCACATATCATTATTCCTCTAAAGTTGGCTTTCCTTTTCTTTTGAGGAGGGTCCCTGCCATAACAGAAGGCCAGACACACAGCTATTCCAATGGTCCATAGAGAAATATGTGGTTGCAAGGGAATCCATTTTTATTGGCCTTCTCATTGATTACTTCCTACATATACATCAGCATATACATAGCAGCTAAAAATAGATAAGAGATGTCACAAGACTCACAACCACAACTTCTTTGTCTACTAATCTAAAGTGCTTCTCAAACCACTCTGATGGTGGCTTCAGTGGACATCCTGTCTAGCCCAAATGGCCTGGGAGGTGCGATACGGAGCTCCAAGTCGTTGTTGTTTACCATCGCTGTTGGAATCTCGACATGTTGCGAGGAACATTGTTGATTGAGTTGAGATGGTGCTTTCAGTGACAAATTGAGGAAACCTGGGACACAATTGGTTGAGCCAATATGTAGTTTTGGAGAAATGGTGTCTGCTACTTGGTTTGCCTGTTCAAATAAAATTGTACAGTAGCATGTTAGGATAATAAATTAGCCAAAAAATAATATTGCATGGTCTCATGGAAAATTTTCATATCAACACATACTGAATCTGATTGATGACACGCGTCCATTAAATAATTAATAACTGTTCATGGATTAAAAATCTATTGATGGAAATCACATCAACACACCTAGATAGGACTCTAATAATCCATCTATACACACAGGTTCTCCATCAATACATACAGATGTGAAAAATTTCTTCTCACCATGACTTTAATCTTGGGAAGATCGGGAACATTAATGCCAGGAATTTCGAGTGGTAGATTAGAAGATGATTCGGATGCCTTCACCTGTTTTAAAACATATACAAGTGAATCAGAAAAGATCATTGCTTTATAAACTTTGCATGGTTGATTGATGAGTCGAATTACCAGATGATTAATGTGGCTGTGAAGATTAACTTCATTGATTTTGGCCGAGATCGATTCAGATGTTGGAGTGTCCTGACAATGCAACAATCCTTTTCAGTCACAACTCATGGAACCATACAATAGAAAATGAAATTTAAAGTTTAAAAGTGTTACATCGTCATTCATGACCACGTCAAATAGGCTGGATCTGCGTTTCTTCTTTGCGGATGATGTCTGCCTCAAGAAATATTTCTGAGCATGGCTGGCTACCTGTGTAGGCGTGCGGGTGGGGACGAAGTTTTTGGAGATTCCTCTCCAATCTCCCTTACCGAGCTTCTTTAGCCCCATTAAGAATGTCCGGTGTTCTTCCTCTGTCCATGGAATCCCTGAAGAGAGAATGAATTTTCTGTTTAGAGACCAGTAAATTTAATTACACATGGTCCAAAGAAGCAATTTTTCAGGGAATTTTGAAGATGGGGAAAGATGGGTCATTGGTATATGTTAAGAAAATCACAGGAACTCGAAATGCCGGATAAATGTTGAGAAGCTCTTAGAGATTTGAAGACCCAATCTATATAAGAGATTGTGTTTCAGCAATTGAGAATTCAATGTTTAGCTACAATTGAAATATGGTGGCTTTCAATAAGATGTTATGTAATTCACCCAAATGAGAAATGAAAGGCCTTTTCATTCTAGTCAACCAAACTATATCATATAACAAAATCTGCTCAACAGGATTTCATAACCAAACCACAATCCCAAATCTCAATTAATATTCCCATAATAAACCATAAATAAAAAAGATTTCATAAAATTCACAACATCTCCATGAAAGAAAAACCAAACAAACAAAAAATGATTCAACAAAAGTAAAAAAAACCAAAGGAACCCAAATCAATAATTCAATGGCATAACAGATACCTAACAAAAATCAAACCAAGAACAAGACAAAGGCCACGAAAAATGAAAGATTCAGATTCTAGGGAGACTCAGTTGACCTCTCTTTCTCTGATTACTCCCTCCTCTCCTTGAATCGTGAACGGGTCCATCGGAGAGGTACCCATGACCATGATCGGCGACCATGGTTGCTCCTCCTCCTCCTCCTGCGGTGGCGGCGGCTGAGGCAAGGTTTCCCATGCTGAAGCTCTTCCTCATCACCTCCACCATGTCCTCTTCCTCTTCGTTACCTCCTCCGCTTGTTATCTTCACCCCGAAAAGCTTCAACCCATTAAAGCTTTGCATGCTCTGATTCTCCCTCTCCATCTCTCTCTCTCTCTCTCTCTCTCAAATTCTCAACTGGAAAAACTAATAAAGAAACAGAGCACCTTGAACATACAGGCAATACTGTGTTTGCCGATTTACCCAATTTTGGACTTGTAATTACGTATATTGCCACTCGATGTCCAGGACTCTCCTTATAATACTCTCATTTTACTCCTCCTTCATTACCCTGCCCAATATAGGTACAATTAAGGTAGGTTGAACTCAATCTAACGAGACTCGTGAGGTTATAGAGATTAGATTCAAATGTAAACTCAAATTTGAGCAAACTCAGCTAATCTAATTTGAGTTGGAATTAAAAGATTGGACTACCCAATTAATTCATGATGAACTAATGGTAAGTTTTAATAATTCACTTCAATTCCAATAAAGAAAGAAGAATAAAATATGAATCGTATGATTTATTTTATCATAAAATCTACCAAAGTTTCATAATTTTAAATCCTCGTTCCTTCTATCGTTTTCCTCTTATTTTCATGTCTATTGTTTCATTCATTCTCTGTTATGGTTACTATGAAAATTCAAATAATTAAGAATAATACGGTTTAAAATTCTCAACACACTAAAACCAGTCCAATTTAACTTTAATTAAAATTTAAACCAAATCTAACAAATTAATTTGAAATTTACGGTTTGAGTTGACAATATTCATTCACACAGGGAGGTAAACGTATAGTTGTTTTGTTGAAAAAAAAGGTGAAACCAACGGCACAGATGCTTTGCTACTGGAAACGAACGGCTGATATTAATCAAATGGTGGCCTTGTTCAGCTCCGGAGGACTATAACGGGTCACACTAGCCAGTCAATCTACACCGTTGATTGCAGTCATCGATTCGGCATGGTTAAATGCTTTGGCGGGACATTGTAACGATGAAACAGGGGTGACAGGAGGGTCAAGAAGGGACAAACCGTACAATACGAGAGCGACGGATGAAGATAAAGGCCGGTTAAGGTTAATAAATCTGTCATTCGGGGACCATTTGCGGTCCAATGGTCCCGTCCAACCAATAAATGAAGATAAACATTTTACAAACATTTTATTTTTTCAAAAAAAATAAAAAATTATTACACTATATATATACATCAAATCACATGAAATTCAAATAAAAAGCTACATATAAGACAATACTTATATATTATTCTTCATGTCAATTTTTTTTTTAGAAGTATTTCATGTCATAACAAGATGGTTTCATATATACAACATCAAGTGAAAATTATTGAATATTTTTTTAAAAAATGTTAGTAACTATCATTCATATCATCACTTTCAAAATTTTAAACTGTATTTTAATTTTTTTTTTAAAGGTTATAGCTATTCAATAAGGTACTTACTTTTACACAAAAAAAGGGTATTCAAATGAATTTACTGTATAATCTTTTAGGTGTATTTTTTTTAATGTAAGGTAGAGTATATCAAGAAAAATTTGGATTTAGAAACTTGAAAGACAAACCTGACATGTTGTTAAGCTTTTTTTCCCATTGTCATCACTTGTGGAGTCAAGAGACTTTGAGCTCTCATGAAACATAAGTGATACCTAACATGCCAACTAAAGAATGTTACATTATTAATTACATGTTTAACACGACATTTTATGGAATTAATTTAAAACCATGAAGGCTTCATTTTATCAAAATTGATCAGCCAGTTGGGTTACACTAACATCAAAATGGAACAACATGACATCATGTCATGCAAAAAATTGAGAGAGATACTTTTGGTGCCCTTGATTAAACTAATTGGATGATCTATTATATTATAATAATGCTTCAATCACATCATTTAAATGCATATTTAATGAAATATTCGATCTTCAATGTGTGGCATTAATAAATAAAGATCGTGCAATAATTCTTATTAGTCTTCCTGGTAATTATTTAATATATATTCAAAGGGGATAGGCTAAGGATATTTCGTGATCCAGTGGACCTCAATATCTTATTTGTGCCAATATCTTATCCCCACCTTGACAAAATGTGTGTGTTTTTGTTTATTATAAGATGTAGTGCTTTATGACCTGTGAAAAGTGACACTTGTACCCTTGCAAGGTGCAATTGACAAATGTTGTTTTTTTTTTTTTTTTTTCGGTAAGAAAAGTTGAAATGAATATGGACAGAAAGCAAAATATATTATATACATCTTGTTTTATCAACACAAAAGAATATAACCCAAACATCTTTTCGTGTCATAAAAAAAAGGCCCACCTCTCAAGAGATATTCTCAGTACAAAAGATCATTCAAAAACTCCACAGATAAAAATATATGTTGTTGGGTGTTTGAAAATGCTCTTTTGGGTGAATTGTTCTAGCTGTTACATAAAATTAAAAACTACCTAAGTGTTTTTATACATCCAAAACTTTTATTAATTGATTAGTTTCACTCAATTTTGTAATTATAAATGTCATTTTAAAATAGCTTTTGAAAAATAAAGAAATATATATTTTTTAGGAATCAACTATAAAAAAAACTAAGAATATATGATGTATTCATTTATGATAATCAAACTGTATTCATAAACATACGTTTAAGATAAGCCGGATATACTAATTAATTCTTTTGAAAAGAGCACGGGATCCTTTGATTTTCATGCATGCCCCCAACCAGAAGCATAAATTGGAACATATTTAGGTTTAAGTTAAATACCCGTCCCATTCTTAATCAAGTTTCAATGAAGATTTCAGATGAAATATATAATTTTTAATAGAAATTTATATAAATTTTCAAAAGTAATTTAATTTTATATTTATTTTAAAAAAAAATTTATTTTTATATTTTAATATTGGAGGGATCTCTCATGACTGATTTTACAGTCAAGCTGTAAATGTTATATCCACTTGTTTGTTCCAGTCCCACTAATTTAATTATGTTCATGTTGAAGTAAAAAGTTCATTATTTTAAAATAAAAAATATTTTTAATTTGTTAGTCTGGCTCAATCCAACATTTCGACGAATGGATTTTAAATGGAACATATATGCATCACGGGGTCCAAGATAGGTGAGTTGGGGGCCTGGGGCTATACAATCTTGGACATGAAGCCCTAGAGTGACCTGGTTTTATAATAATAAATGATCTAATAACAAAAAAAATTAAAAAAACAATTTGACGAAACCAAAATTATTTGATCAATCATATATATAAGAGTGATAACGACAACATAACAAAAAAATGAAAAAAATATTTATTTAGTGATTGATATGATAAAATTGATTAAATTTTTAGTCACTGTTTACTAACACTTCAGAGTATTCCTACCGACCTAATCCACAGAGAGGGAAAGAAAAAAAAGAAAGCATCTCATTGGGACAGTACAATATATCCCACCTTCCACATGTAATTTTATATTAGGGTTTTTTAACTTTCAATCCCTGTAAACATATCTATTTATAAATCGATCACTCATTTATTCATATTTTGATTTTAACATTCAAATTTAAAGGATGTGTTCTTTTTAATATCTTTGATAGACTAAAAAAAAAATTAAATAATTTAGAGATAGGTCACTATTATAGACTAAAAAAGAATATATCTTTTAAATTTGAAAATTAAAATTAAAATACAAAGAATTGAAGGATTGATCTATGAATTCGCTTAAAAATAAAAATCCCCTTTATTAATATCAGCTTTCACCAGACTTTCAATGGGACCCACCCAGGACTCGTAACACTTAAAATTGTTGGAAATTGTGACCAGGGCATCACATGGACATTATTTCTAGGTGGAGACACCCCGGCCTATACATGACACCAGTGTTTCCTTAATTCATGTTAGGACCACAAGTTCCCAACATTCAAGCTGTGGATCTACCAACATCCATACATGAATTATTGGCTAGGAGACACCACTCCTTCAACACCCTAACATAAAACTACGGTTAATTATCTTAAATTAAGGTCTAAATTTGGAACCATATTAATTTCAAGGATAATTCATGTTCTAAATTGATTATAATAATAGATTTGATTTTAAAGAACTTCTCAAAACAAGTTTTTATATAAGAATTACTTTATCGGTTTTTAAAAATAAAACCCAAAATCTGTGACAAAAAATTGATTTTTGAAGCTATTATTGATTTGATTATTGGTTTCAAACAGAAACTTAGATGGAAACAATTAATGGCCCCCTGATGCACAATGAAATTTTTTTTCAAAAATACTGTAATATTAAAAAAGATAAAAATTTAAGGTGGGATAATTTTACATTGTTGAAAGCTTACCGATCTTCAAGAAAATAAGTGACTAATTAGTTTCTAAAAAAAATAGTATAAATGGGTCTTAACAAGTTACAGCACTCATTAACAAAAACTCTTTAATTTTTGTGATGAATTGATCTGTTCTAATGCATCGGATGTATCATTTGTTATAGATAGTATTGAAAATTACAATAATAGTTAATTAATCACAAAAATCAAATGTAATCTTAAACAACGCCTACAAATAAAAATAAGGGAAGTTATTAGTTTTATTGGTGGAAGTAACGTTTCTATTTTTATATAATGACATTAGGAATGAAAGATACAAATTAGAAATATATATAAAGTGAACGGATCTTGACTCTATAATTCATAAAATCAAATTGGTGAGGAAGGACTAGAATGCATACCTTGCTCCATGGTATTTGGTCAAGGAATTTGATAAGAATAGGAGCTTAGACTTCTCTCTCCTCACTCTTCCCTTACTTAGAGATTTGATGGGTATCTCTACATACCACTTTACTTTGATGTGGAAGACCAAGGGCTCATCTCATGGAATGACTCCCATCATAAACTCCATGAGCCCCCCAAAAGTCACATTGGATACATAAAGAAACACTTTAAGTGATTTATCTTGGAATTTAGCCCACCATGAAATCTAATAATTTTATTCTTATTGGAATTGCTATCAACATGATTTCCAATAACCTTTATTTCCATTGATATGCTCCCACCATGAATTCTTCACATTGGACAACCAAAACTCTTACTTGGGTTTGCAACATATTAGTGGATAGGTGAGTGTTCATGTATTGGGTAGATAAAAGTCATTAACAATGTGACTAGTTATATCTCATTGGGTAGCTCAAATTTTAAGTTGTGAAAAGTCCAAGACCAACATATGAGGAATTCAAGAAACAATGAAAAATAAAATCTTAATTCCTTTTATTGGTTCATGGAAGGCCACAAAATCCAACACAAGCCCTTTCAACTAATTAAATGTAAATAATACTTGTCAAGTAAATTAAATATGAAATCAACAAAACAGTTTATAAAAAAATAAAAGATATTTGATGGATTATTTAATTATTCATCGGTCTGATGGATGGTTTTTGAAATCAACTATGGGTTTTATTCTTTTCATGAAAAATAGATGGTTCATGAACTTATATGACCAATTTTCGAAATAGTTAATCCAATGAAAATGGGTACATTAGATGCACAAAATTTGTTTTGTTGATAGGATTTATATTGCACATAGGATCCTAAATAATTAAGGCAGCGTTTGGTTTTGCTATTGAACAATTTTTATGTTTATAAAAAGCTAGTTTTATAATCGTAATTTTTGCATATAAATTTTAGGTAAATAACATATAAAAGCTGTGAAAGGGAGAAAGTTGAGGGGAGCCAAATTCCTACAAAATCAATTTTAAACCTAGCGTTTTTAGAAAATCAATTTTACAATCCTACTACCAAATGCTACCTAAGCCTAGCAGTTATCTGCTTTATATCCAATGCATTGATAGACTTGATCAATACAAAAATATTTTTTTTATTGGGGAAAATCCAAATAACCCCTTGTAAACTACCTGAAATCCATATAACCCCTTGAAAATACTTATGTAAATTAAAATAACCCCTTGAATTTAATATTTATTGACAGATAAAGAATATTCTATAAATATTTCGTTTAGTTAACCCTAACTAAAAATACAAAATACTGAAAATCTTATATAATTTGTTAAAAATGCCAAAACCCTCTATAAATGATGACTTTATCACTCTAATTAGATTATAAAATTCTATCTGGAGGGGTAAAATCGTCATTTATAAATAATTATAAGGTTTTTGGTATGCTATATTTTCATCCAAGGTTAACCAGACATAATATTCGTAGAATAATCTAAATTTGTCAACGAAAATTTAACTCAAAGGGCTATTTGGATTTACATAGATGTTTTCAGAGAGTTATACGAATTTTAGGAAAAGACAAGGGGATATACGGATTTTAGGTTCCAGGGAGCTATATGGATTTTAGGTTCCAGGGAGCTATGCGGATTTTTTCCTTTTGGATTTGGTGTCTCCTCTGAGAAGGGCCTTTGATTGCGCAATTGTATAGTTTTTATATTTACAGGAAGCTGCTTCTGTAATTGTGCAACGAAAAAGTTTTATTATAGCTGCATCTTGCAGACATATTTTAGATAAATATTGTCCAGAAGTTGCGATTTTTAAAAGCTGGGTTGAGTGAGCTTCTTGTAGAATCAATTTTAAATCTCAAATTTCTACGGAATGAGTTTTTCATCCCACAGCCAAATGCACCCTAAGTCACATATACTCGAGGTTGACCATATCTATACAAATAAGTGCAATATATGACTATTTATGACAAAAATTATATGACGATTCTTTCAAGTACAATGCTTCATTTTTCATGAAAATAAATTATACACCTTTAATTAAAAGTCTAAACATGTGTTAATTGTTATTTAGGTTTTAAAAAGTTATTTTTAATCGTGAGTTTGATAATCGTGAATTTAAATGATAACTTTAGTGACAATCATTAGGGGTTGTAATCCCAACATATTTTAATTTTTTTTAATCATATAATCGTACATGCTGTTATATATAATGAAGTATATACTGAGATACATTAGTGTATTTTTTTTCAAGTTAAAAAATAATAAAAAAATTTGTGTCATATACTACGATAGAACCTCATGTATTATGATAAAGCATTATCATAATGTATGGGGTTGTAAAATGGGCTACAAAATATATTGAGTGCATAACCCATAAAAGGCAGAAAAAAATTGCAATCAATTCCATCCGACCCATTAAGTGGCCATAAATATTTATACAAAATTAAATTTTTAAAATTTCTTCTAGGAAGGTGAATAGAAGAATGATCACCCTCTTTAATTAGCCTCTTTAATTAACCTAGCCTCCCTCTCATAATCTCTTATGTTTTCAACCATTCCAAAGTCTAAGATTTAAAATAAAAAGATTTTACGACAAATTAATCTCCATTATAAGGTATATAAGTATGTAACCCCTTTTTGAATTTTAGTTTTGTTTTATTATTTTTTTCTTGGATGTATGTTTATAATTCTTGGTATGTAGCCTAGTTTACAACAAACATGGTCCATGAGATGTAACCTATTTTTTAATATTGTTTTAAGACTTCTAATAAAAATATAAGATATTTATTATCTATTTACTAATCAAAATTTACTCTTTTTTTTTTTATCAAACTCCAACATTCAATATATATGCAAATGCTTGTTGGTGATATTGGAGAAGGCTGACAATCAGGTTTATTGTTCTTTAAATTTAATTTCAAATATTTTGATTATTGCATGTTGGATTTTGAATTGATTATAATATGTCTACTAGAAAATATACAACTGTAAATTAGATAATATATATGTGCTTGTAATTTTTCTGATATAATTGTTACAAGATCGATTTTTAAATAACCATATGTTAGTTGAGTTATGAAATGAAGCTTGATGAGATCATGTATTTGTCATTTATATTCTTTCTAGTTGATCAATGAAAAATAACAATTTATTGAGTCATATTTAGACAAGATGATTTTTTTATAGGGCCCATTTTAATAGATCGTTTGGGTCTCCACTCAAATTTTTAAATATCATGATCGACTTTATGTACATAGTATATGAGTTTTATTACAGTATATGCCCCCATTGTATAGATATGAAAAATACTTTTGAATTGTATCAAAGATCCCCACCGCATAAGAGCCAAAAAAATGGGGCATTATGATCCATCCCATGATGGGCTGCATGTGCCCATTTAAAATGTTAGGGCTTTTTCCTCTTTTCTTTTGAGGAAGATGTTACATCCAAAATATATATAACATATATTTTTATTATTTTAAAAATTATATACTCCACTTAATGAAATATGTATTTTTATAAAAAATAAAGTATACATTTAAATAAATTGGATTGAATGCAATAGAGCACCTTTTCATACAGGAGGACTGTATTAAAAAGCTGAGTGTTACAGCATCTACGCATTAACTAAATTCCAACTTTGGGCTGTTTGGTTAAAAAAACTATTGATTTACTATTTAATTGTTTCTCAAAGTAACTCATACATTAACCGCCAACAAAAATCTCTCCATAATCCTTTAACTATATTATAATTAACCTTCAAAAAAAAAAAAAAAAACTAGGAATATAATTAAAAAATAGAAGTAGGTGACTATAATACACCTAAAAAATAGAAATCCCGCCTTTATCCCGTTTTATATGCGGAATAAGAATCAAATACAACACAACAAATCACTAACCACAAAATAAATTAACGATGAAAGAACAAAAAAAATACAATCAAACATTAATCTTTCCGATAGCTATTTATGCCATAATATCAATCTATCTCAATAAAATTAGCTATTTATGTTATAATATCAATCTATCTCAATAAAATTTATATCACACCCTAAACAGGAGATACAAGTTATCAGAGAGAGACTTTTCTATTAAAAATACAACACATAATTTTATTTATTTTTAATAGGAAACTCACAACAAACATGTTATACAGCAATAAACGACCAAAGACTTTTAACCAAATAACATTAAATTTTGTGTGCCCACTTCCTCTTGGAGGAAAAAAAGTTGATGCTACTCCTCTGGAAGGCACATTAGGCATCTCGAAAATAAGAAGAAGAAATCCAGATTTTGAGTCCGCATGCCCTTGTAAGCAATGTAAACACAGATAAAAGAATATATATATATATATATATATATATATATATATATATATATATATATATATATATATATCGAGAAGTTTATTTGACTAAATCCTCGTAGCTTTACAATTTGACATGAGTCATCAAAAAGATCAATTTTTTCTTATTTATTATACTATCCAAACAGGGGCTAAGATTGTATTTGGATGTGGGTTTGAGATTTAGTTTTTCCTTAAAAACTGATTGTAATTTATAGGATGTTGTTTATAAAAAAAGTTAGCTTTTGATCACACATTTATAAAAAGGATTTTTTTTTTAATTTTTAAGTCCCTAAAAACTATATAATTTAGTGATCGATCACTCGCTTCTTCATATTTTGGTTTTAGTTCCCAGATTTAAAGAATATGTTCCTTTTTAGTCATTGGAAAGAATTCATCAGTAAATTATTTGATTTTCTTTTTAGTCTCTGGAAGAGACTAAAATAAAATATATCTTTTAAATATGGAGACTAAAACCAAAATATAAAGAAGTAGGAGATGAATCACTAAGTCCAATAATTTATGGGGATTTAAAAATAATAAGTCCTTATAAAAATGTTTCTATAATTTTTAAATAAATTATATATATATTTTTTTAATGTGTGAAAACGGATATGAAAAAATCGAATTCTCGAAAACCATAATCTTTTCAAACCGGCGTTCAAACACCCCTTAAAGAGAAAAGGATGGAATTCTAAATAAGAAAGGTACTAAACTAGAAACTAAAAATAATTTAATTAATTAAGGAAAAGAACGAACAACTCTTACATGATGTCTATTAATATAGATGACAATTTGATTGAGATGGTTGCATTTATCAAGATGGGACACATATATCCCTCGAGGCCCTGATAAAAAGGACACATCTCCTCATTTCATACGCACGCATGACAGGGAATGGATTGGATGTTAGAAAGTCAGGGGCGTTTACTCCCCACCCACTTGTCATTCCTCCACCAAAAAAAAGCCTTTTGGGGTGAGATGAATGACAATGGAAAAGATAGAGAGAGAGAGAGAGAAAGATTCACCCCCTTAGTCTCTTTTTTTTATTTTATATTTTCTCTTTTGTTTTCTTGTTATCCTCGCCACTATAATAAAATTTTAATTATTTTTTTAATGGGGGTGGGGACCCCATTTTATGGGGTTGGAGTAACCGCTCCCTGAAAGTTTCATCAGGTGAGTCATCCAAGTGGAACCACCTTCAGGTTCACAGAATTAATTAAACGTGTGGGTGCACCTCCACGTGCCTATAACAGTTGATTATTGAAGATGGGTACCATATTTAATAAGGTTTGTGAGCTGTTCGGAAGGCTCTAACATTATCACAGCATTTCACTACTCTGCATGACGTACATTATATGAAGATGACCATAAATAACACCACACACTGTGCCATATATACCCACCGTTTCTTCAAATAGAGAGAGAAAGAGAGAGAGAGAGATCATTTATTTTGAATTTGGAAATGCTTGTGTTCACTACATCTCCATCTGTATTTCAAATCCAATAATGGCATTATATTGTTTGGGAATTGAATACTAGAGGGGCTGGAGCTAAAGAGAAAAGGGTTTGTATTTATTTTGTGTATATATTTGCGATACATGGATCTAATGGTGTTGTTGAAATGCATGTTGAACTAATAAACCAAAAAGGTGTTTTGAAGTTTTAATATTGTTGTGTGTTACATGAATCCGCATTAACATGATCTAGATCTATTTGGTTTTAATTATATATCTATTAATTGCCTCTTTTTTTTTTATCCTTCCCCTTGATTGGCCATCAAAAAATCAAGTGGAGATAAAATTAGGGTTTTGGAAACATCATCGGAAAGACAAGCATTTCGTTTGTAGATCTGAGAAGGTTTTCTTGTCTGAAATCACCAAAAGAGGTACGTCCATGTTTTTCTTTTTTTGGGTATACATGCTCAAATTTGTCCTTGGTCAAATATTTTTTATTCCCCTCTCCATGCGCATATATAGTTCACAAGATTAAAAGAGTTATCATAGAGTTGATCGGTTAATTTAATATTTTAATATTTGCTTTTTTTTCTAGTTGTTATTGAGTTTTAATTATTTTAAATTGTTTGACATGATAAAAAATGTGATCTTCTGAATGACAAATACAGAAAAAAATATCTTAGAAAGTGATGTCATGGAACAATATAAATTAGAATACATGTGAGACACATCTAATAAAAATATTAAAAATATTAAATATAATGAAGTCAATCTCTCAACAAATATTATACTTTGATATATGGTGTATGTGGATTTTTAAGTGTTTCAATCCACTTGTAAACTTTGCTTTAGGTTTTCTTGATAGGATGGGAGCATATACAGGGAACTCCTACGTTCCCCATTTTCCCTAATTAACTTATTAGATATTATGTTATCCTAATTTATACTAAATTATAAATATAAAAATATCAAACCGTTCGAGTATACACTATATCCATATATATATTTTAATAAATGTATACATAAATTCTTTATAAAAAAACATGTTGAGGGCTAAACTGATAGGAGACAATTGTTTCTGACATTTTATTATTGAAAAATTTGAGCAATGCCAAACAAGACAATGATTGCTTCTGACAAAATCATGCGATCACGTCTTGCTAATAAATATGACAAGACCACTGACCTAAATATGATTTTGACAATGACACTTGGGTACATGATTTTACTTGAAATAAAATAATTTTTCACATAAAATCGTTTTATAAAACTAGATTAATTTAGTTTATAACAATTACATATTGTACAGTTTTTTCAATTTATACTGGATTTGTGCTTTGGTAAGAGTCTTTGAGTACTATGGGCTCCATATATAGGTCTTTAATGTTAAAATCCTCTAGGTCTTAATCTTTAAAATGTTGAACAAAAATAACATACATAAAACCTTAACTTTAAGTTTAAGTTATCTTTTGGTTTCCTAGAATAAGTTATCTTTTAAGAATATGATCCTCGAAAATGATCTTCAGACTTTTTTTTTTTTTCTAGAACATAATATATTTTTCACATTTTATGCACAAAAGATGCCTAAATTCAATTTTCTAATTGATGTCCTAAAAAAAAATATTTAGAAAATCTCTTTTGTAAAAAATATTCTTACAGACAAAGAATTAACCCATAGCCGATCTCAAACATATTCTTAATAAGTGGGCATTCCCTATAATATAATTTAGGCTGAATGCCTACCATTTGTCTCTAAAAAAAGGAAAAAAAAAGTTGAGTGACTTAAAAATATTTTTTACATAACGTTTTTCACACATGTGATGATTAATTAAGACATAATTGGTGCAATATATTCAGTACATTTTTGTTAAAATTTAGAAATGAGAGATTAAAGCTTTTCGTTTAAAATAAACTGTTGTTGCATGTTTGTTTAAACTTATTTAAATTTATTTAAGCTAAAAATAGTTTAAAAAATCATAATATTTAAACTGAGAAAATTATGCTTTTGAGATTATAACTTATAAAAAAATTTTTTATATATATTTTGAACACTCGTGCCTTTAATTTTTTTTTACTTATGATATGTAAATATATTTTTTTTACTATTACACATCGCCAAACTTCCTTTCATCTTCTCAATTTCTTTACTATTACAAATACCGCTTTATAATTTTTTTTATAATTTTATTTATTAAAATTCTAAAATATAATATTTGAAATGTAATTCATGTTAAATAGATTTTCTATTAAATATTTACAAGATTATAAATTAAAAATTTAAATTGCAACAACTTGGTCAAACAATAATTTGTGTGGATCATTATCAACCTTTTTTCATCACGTTTTCATCGTGAGCATGCACGTGAATCACAATAGACTCATGTATATTGGATCATTATTAGGCCCCACTGTTGGGTTTTTCTACGACAGGCCTGTACAGTCCCCCTTATTTTCTCCAGAGAAATGTTATACGCAATTCATTTTTATTGTTTAGAAAAAAAAAAACTAATAATTCTGTATAAACTTTTCAGAATATATGTAACCTTGTAACTTTTATTGAAGTATATATAACTTTTTAAAAACACTTGTATAAATTTAAATAATTCATTTGGTTAATTTTTATTGATAGATAAGAAAATTTTTTGTCAATATTTTATTTGGTTAACCATAACTAAAAATACAGTATACCAAAACTTTTTTACAATGTGTTGGAAAAAAGAAAAACCTTTTATAAATAATAATTTTATCCATTCGAATAGATTATAAAACCTTATCCGGAGAGGAGAAATTGTCATTTACAGTGGATTTTCTGCATTTTTAACACACTGTATGGGTTTTTGTTTTGTAGAGTGTGTTTTCAGTCAGGGTTAATCAAACAGAATATTCTTCATCTGTCAACAGAAATTTAACTCAGGGGAGTATTTGGAATTACATAGGTGTTTTCAAGGAATTATATGGACTTAAGAAAAAGTCAGGGGGTTATATGAGTTTCGGACAATTTACATGGAGTTAATATGGATTTTTTCCTCTAAAAAATCACATATTTTTTTAAAGAAAAAATATATTTTTTAACGAATTAAATGATATCATTTATAAAAAAAATGTGAAATTTTTTATGAAAATATATATTTCGATATAGTGAGTAGAGAGGCTAATAAGATATATATATATAGTACTCTATATGAGACTGTAAAAAAGACTAAGTGCAACATAGCCTTTTTGAAATTTTTTATAAATACATTATTCTTTATATAGTTTATGATTTTTTAAATAACAACTATTTCCCTTCATGAATTGTTTATGTTTAGTAATAAGTGTTATTGTTTGTGATATATGATAGATCAATTGACATGTTTTTGGGATGCGTGCAAGAGTGTTAAATAAGATAATTTTTTTAAAATGACATAAAAGATATTTTTATCCTTCAATATAGATAAGATTTGATAAGCAATTCTAATACCCCTTAGAATAATTATCGGACATATTCCTAACTTATCTAAGCATAACTATCAAAATTTCTTCTTCCAAAATAAACCTTTATTCCTATCTATCCTCTCTTATTCAAGGGGGGGGGGGGGGTAAAAAAAATATCCAAGATCTATTGAATGGTGATAGGGTACAAAGAAATCCATGCTTCTTAGATATTCCAGATTTGCTGATAAAGTAGTTATTAATTCAACCTATTTGGACGAATAAAAATTGAGGGATAAAATTAAAGGCAGGGCAATGAATAAATCTCTCTATTTGATCACATTGTTTGGTTACCAAACGGGATATCCTGAATCCAAGTATTATCCCATTATCAATTCCAAGCTTAAATATATGAGCCAATTTGGAATTGGATAAAGTAACCATATATGGTGTCTAATAAATGTCAATTGGTCTACTCATAAGGCCCATGTCAAAGTCCACATTTCAAAACAAAAATCTAGTCATCATTAAAATTAAAGATTTACATATTGATATACTCAATCACTCCTTCAATCCATAATGTTAATTTCTTTAATCTCTTATGTACTAATCTAGTATATACTGGAACAAGAATAAAAATATGTAAAAATTTATATGCATTCAAATTATTTGAATATATATTTCAATTTTAAAAAACATGTACTTTCCTAGACAATTATATTGTGTGATAGTAAATGTACCTACGAAAATCCTTAATTAGTGAAAATTTTCAAATCATTTGAGGATAATCATCTTGATTTCCTTCATATAAATATTACTCTTATTTTAATTTTAAAGTAATACGCACCCTCCCAATAACTCTGGAAACATCTGGTTCCAACAGAAAAACATCAATTGATGTTATACATGGTCAACAAAACCCATCTGAATGTAACACTGTTACTTCTTTATTATTATTTAAAATATTTCTTTATTACAATGTTTCTCACATGACTGGGCAACAAACAACCGACGAAAAGTTGCCTAGCAGGGTCCACTGCACCTTCCCTTCATGAATCCATGTCCCACTTGTGGTTGTTTTGGGGCCCTCAAGTGAACAGTTTTTTTAAGTTAAATTCATGAATCCAATTAAATTGGAACCCTTTCGTTATGGCTAACTCAACATGTATAATGGGAGTGTGGTTAGCCTTTTATAATTAATGAAAATGCCTCTCTTTCATTGTCATTTGTGATTTGTGATCTCTCTTCACTTTCATTGTTTGAACCCACAAATCAAATGTCAAATAAAACTGAACATATATATAGTGGTGGAATTAGAATTGTCATAAAATGTAGGTGTGGGTGTGGGGCCAATAGATTGGTGGAGACAGCTATAATGGTGGTGGGAGTATCCATTTCCTTATATGTAGTAGCAGAAGAATTCAAATTAAAAAAAAAAGAAGAGAATCTAGCATGCAGAATCAGATGGTCTATTTACAGCTTGAGGTAGAATCCATTACAATGGTACAGTTTGTCGACTTGTTCATTATGAAGAATGA
The DNA here is from genome assembly GCA_030737835.1 of Acorus gramineus. Classification (NCBI taxonomy): domain Eukaryota; kingdom Viridiplantae; phylum Streptophyta; class Magnoliopsida; order Acorales; family Acoraceae; genus Acorus; species Acorus gramineus. The sequence continues at coordinate 7,822,459 of CM060856.1, read as the reverse complement.
ATGGGCCCGATGAGTACTATAATTTATGTCTATCTCAACATTGATGATATTGGACAAACATACAGTGCTATCACCATGATCGTGATAGTGAGAGTGTCATTTGACAAAGAATCTAATGTTCCAAAAACAAATCTAACATATTTCATATGATTCGAGTGGATTGATGAATGGAGGATAACATATTCATTTGATTCGAGAAGTTTGAATCAAGCTTGGACTTAGATGTGAAGGTAACCTTGCACGTGGTACACATCATGATAAGAATTTAATTTCTTGGATTCATGGTGGCTATGCGAAATTTAAGCAAAATGGAATTTGTTGGGTTATAACATGCATCCTAGTGTCTGGGTACCAAGGGAAAACTGCAATGAGGAGGTAAACTCTTCCTTATGCGAGAGAATTTGATTCTCTCAATTGGTTAGGTTGATTGGGTTGGAGTTCAATCTGAATCCAACTCATAGTTAAAAGATACTAACTTGAGTCTAGCCGTCGGAGTTTGGTTCGAGTTTTAATTTGGATTCAAGTTGGGTTGAATTTACATCTGATTTGAAAATGGTGTGAATTAGATAATTTTAACCATTTTATAATTGGTGTCGTATCAAATAATATAATAAAAATAAAAAAAATGAGGGATGATGGAGAGAGAACATAAAAATTAAACTACAAAATTGAGATTTTAGGATAAAATAAATTGGATATTTCAAATATCATCTCATATATTAAATAGTTCAACTCAGGTTTACTTGGGTTGTCTGATTTCGCAACCCAAATGAAATCCGAACGGATCAAGTTCAAGTTTCTTGGGTTTGAATTTAGGTGCGCTGAAACATAATTGTTAAAAATCTCAAATCAAACTTGTCAAAAGTCAAGTGAATTGAATTTGATCAAGTTTAATTTATCAAAGTTGCATCCCTTACTACATATACTCTTTTCCATTTGAGAGGTCATCTGAGACATACTTAAGATTTTGACAAAGAGTAAGTTTGTAGTCTTTTATGAAATTCATAATACAAGAAAATAAAAGAATTGACACATATATAAAAAATTTATCGAATCAAGTAAATATGTTGTGTGATGTATAATTTTTCTTAATTCTTTCTTTGATTCGAACCCCAAACACTTCCTCATTAGATAGATCTAATTGAGCAGTGTGTCTCTGTCCTTTACCTTGTTTAAATGAAACATCAAATCAAAGGCAGTTCACTGGTGTGTGTCTCTGTTCTTCTAGGGGGACTGTTTTGCATTTTTGCAATATTTTACAGGCCGTTGAACTGGGAAAAAAATAGGCATAATCTATATGTGCTGAAGGAAAGCCAGATTGATTTAAAATAAATGGACATTTAATTTTTATTGAATTGAAATTTTTTTAATATTTCAGGCTCTTTCATTGAAGGTAACAATAATTCCATGCATTATCTGTTTCGTCATGAGTATTATTCGGTCATGGGCCTCATGGCATTTATTAAATGACATATTATATTGAATATAATGTTGATAGTATCATGACAATAAACAACAACAACAACAAAGTCTTTATCCAAAAATTTAAGATCAATTACATGAATTATTACCTTTCAGACATCTATAGTTGACATGTTCATTAAATAATGTTTTAGTATATCCCTCAACAGATCCTTCAATGATGTATGGTCATTTCGTTTATCTTGCACTATATTAATATCTAACTTTTGACATGAATATACTACGAAACATTTTTAGTCTTCCTATTTGATCTCAATATTCTCGGATTGTTTAGACATGTATTTAAACACTATTACCCATGAAGTATTGTTGGCCTACTAGAATTTTTTTTTATAGATATTTGATAGTCACATAATACTTTTGTTGCCTTAATTCTGTGAAAGATGTCTCTTCAGCTTTACTTTTCTAATGAATAATTGATCCCAAATTAAATACACAGTATTTCATTATTCCCTCTTATATTCTTGTCAAAGTTAGTTGCATATATACTTGCATGCATTCCATGTAATGTCTTGATTCCACTTATTTTATAAGCACTAGTTCTTTCAAATTTAGTATTAATTAGTTTTTTAAATGACATACACGTGAATGTGCCTAATAATTAACTTCATCAACAGTACTGGATTATGCTTGATATATATATATATATATATAGTTTATTGGAAATGCCTTCTCTCCAGAGCTATATATATATGTACTGTTTAAAATTAGATACTGTTCAAGCACACACATCATTGCCTCAATATAACGAAGACATTTTTTTTTTTTTCAAACTCATCACATAAACTTTTCAACTCTTACATGCATAAGCTTCCATATCAATTAATCATACATGGAGGTATTTTTTTCCCTTGAATTTTCCATTTGTCTCACTGTTGTGATTCATCTTCTGACATATAAAACAAAATTGATTGTTCTATATATGTATCCGTAAGTTATGATATATTTTTTTCTGGGGCACTGACATGGATGTTGAAAGGCCAAGTTTTAAAATAAAAAAATTTGTAGCCTACAACTGCATCGAAATATATAAATTAATTAAGTCTGCATGGTTCACATGGGAGGGAGGAGAATGATTGCGGTCAATTAGCATTTAATTTATGGAAGACCAGATAAACTCGCATTATATAGTCTTAGCATTCACAGTGGAATAGGCTGTTTAAGTGACTTCTAAAGTCCAAATCAACCCATTTCACAGTGGAACAGGCTGTTTAAGTGGATTCTAAAGTCCAAATCTCATGTCACATGATGACAAAATAATACAGATGAAAATCAATTTAAAAGACACAAGCACGAATTTAAATCTTTGGCTTTGTTTTATTTCACATAGGTTTTGTGTTTTAGATGTGAAACCTGAAAACTCCACAACAAAGTATGTGATGTGTTTTTACTCATTTTTAGTAGTTGAACCAAGATACGAGTGTGATCTCTGTCAAAAAAATTTCAGATGCTTAAATTAGCGTAGTGGCACACATGGGTGGGTGAGATTAGAGGACTGACTCTAATTTTATATAAGAGATATGACACACACACGTATTTTTTTGTACTTCGTGTAATTATCTTCAAGCTCTTTTTAGAGAAATTCTTGGCTCAGCCTTTTATTCGATTGTACAACCCGTGTTAAACCCTTATCCATACCCGCGAATCCCATTCGATGTCACAACACTAGTTTTATAATGGGGGTTCGTCGTTGCATCAACTAATGGGGACCAAAATGTACACCAATAACAAATGCATCCATAATATAAAAATTAAAAATATAATAAGTTGTACATGATATACATGGTTCAAGATTATGACCGTACCTGATACAAGGGGGTCCAACCTAATCGCCTGTGTATATAAGCAAAGCCATGGACCACACCTATTCACCTATAAACAGACTCCCTGATTGAGAAAGTGGTGGTTAGTGATTAACATCAAACACTAATTTCTTTTTGGGGTGGGGGAAGCTTTAAGCTTTTGTTTCAATATCAATCGTTGTCTTTCCAGTCAATAATGAAAAGTGAGATTAACTATCTTTCACACTTATAATGCTTTGTGAGACATCATCTGCCATAGTCCTCTCCCAGGGAACAGTAGTGTGTGTGTATAGATCGAACTTATTAGTTCTTTTTTAGTATTACTACTGTGTAGATGATATATTAATTATAGGGGGACCAACTTTCCTTTGCAAGTGGTATAATATCCCACATCTTACGTGGTTACGTGATAGCCACATAATAATCTTTAGGACAATTTGTAAGAACAAGCACAGGAGAGGACTGAATATAATTAGTAAAAACTAGAATTGATGAGCGTTGATTTTTTTTTAATTCCAGAGACATTATATATATATATATGACAACTTTTTTTTTTTTTTAGTAAAACAAAAAGAGACATCATATATATTGTGCTTCCTTTTATATGCAAGACATAAAGAACTCTCTTTTATATTAAAAAAATATTAAATCTTCACCCATGAAATATAAAAAAAAATAATATCTTTCTGTATATTTTTTCACCAAATTGAATCTTCCATGATTTCTCCTTTATCAACCAAAAATATTTTTTTAAAAAATCTTAGTCATTAAAAATCATAAAATTTTAATAAATGTTATGAAAACAAAGGAGTGCCTCAAATGTTTTTAAAAATAAAAAATTGATCAACGGTGATGTGACAACGCTGATCGGATTCAATGTTAGAATTTATAAATTTTCAATTGAGGTGCTATTTTTGTCAATGTTTTTAAAATCATCGGGTTATTTTTGTAAATTGCACTAATCTTTATGTTAATTAGATGTGGGTTTTAGTTTTGACTTTTAAAGAAACAGAATTGCATTTCTTTATTTTTCAAATGCATGAAAGAGAGGGTCATTATTAGTGCAATATGGCTCTGACATCTATAGATGATAGTGCATTAAGAAAATAGGAAAAATCTGACTGAAATCCTATTCAAAGGGTTATATGGATTTTTTCCTAATAAAATATATATACTATATAAAAGTGAATCATTTGTAGTGTTGGTCATACCTCTGCTGAACAAGTTATCACCTTCACACACTTTTGCGGCTTTGATATACACCTTTTTTTCTCCAAATCAACAACCCTGATCAATCGCCCCCCACACTAGATTATGATAATGTATAGACATGTAGAGTTATCAACTTGTTTGATTGCATACAAAAAAACAAGGTACCCACTTGTAGATTAATCCTAAGATCATGTATATTCTCAACCTCTAATTTCTTTTCTCCAACTCCCAATCATATATATACGCGTCTTTGAATCAATAAAGATCTAACAATGATGGATTTGTTGGTGTTTAATATTCTAGTGATCCACGTGATGGTGACATCTTCTTCATCATAAAAAAATCTCTCTTGGCATGTTTTGATCGAGTCATAGGGAAGCTAGACCAATAACAAGCAAGCTAATAAGTCGGTGCACAATGAATCCTTTCTAGGAAGAGAGGTTGACATGCATGCTAATATCGTTGACATGCATGCTAATATCCGTACTATACCATGCCTTAGATTTCCCCCCCCCCCCCTCATAGATTTATAGGAATCTTTGACATTTTAATCATTGCATGTAAGAAGTTAGGTTGGAGCACCATACATGAACGTAAGTGGACTTTTTATTGTTTGACCAGTGAAGATGGAAGTTTTCTAACAACGTGGAAATTTTCTAGCATATGTCAATGTATCTTTAACTAACACATTTAAGGAATATAATTGAAGATAAAATACAACAAGGATTGAATCTCACCGGGTATAGCCAGTCTCAATAAGTGATGATCGACTAGCTAATTTGTATACATGCAATAATTTTATAGATCAGTTTTTCCGTTAGACATTAATTTAATTATGTACATGGTGTTGTCGAATTTTATAAAATTTGACCAACTCACATTTCCACGTATGTGTGTGTGTGTGTGTGTGTGTTAGCCTTTTTATTGGCTAATACTAATTTTGTGTGTGTGTGTGTGTGTTAGCCTCTTTATTGGCTAATACTAATTTTTACAAACAAATGAATCCATTAGGCCAATATGTCCATTAGGCAAATACGAAGAGAGATTTTGGCCATCATATTGTTTTGGAGAATCAAAAAAGTTAGTGTGAGATCCAACGTTCCGCACTCATGGTGACAATTTTGTGAACCTTGTTCTATATATATACCACATTGTCTTATCTATGATAGAAATCAAACAATGCATATATAGGTAGTAATGCACATATCGTCACCCTGCAACAGCACCACTGTGAATGCAATGCACTATTATATCTTGGATAATTAAGCATCCCAAATATTTCTATGTTGGAGCCCCCACATCAGATATAAGACAGTACATGATCTGATCTCATCTTATATACCTAAAATTAGCTTCCCAAACATACTACTCTGATCCGTAGATCCTCACGTCCCAATTAAAATTGCACTTTCAATATTTTCATATTTCTCTTCACAGCATATATAATAGCTGAAGAAGAACATCAAACATCTTCAGAGCCGGCCATCCCAACATAAGAAAACAAAGTGACCCTTTTCAGGATTAAATAATATTTTTCTTTCTTTTTTTTTTAAAAATCTTCCTATGGATGGCGACGATCTCCACTTCTCCACCCAGAAAAAAAAAAAAAGTGATTCCCCCTACGTGCATTATATACAAATTAAAAAAAAAAATCATGCAACTGGGGTTCTCGTTCTCTGTCTGTACCGAGCGAACAAGTTCAAGAAATCGAGGTTGGTCTGGTCCGCCGTGGCCCGTATCGGACATCTAGAGCTCATAAAACTGTTCACCAAGTGAAGGTACACCCCAAGTTCATGACACGTCGCGACGTTCCCCGCGCGCACGTCCTTCCTCGGCGAGTCACTGCTATTCAGCCTAAGCTCCCTCCCAACCTCCGCGTACACCCACCCGGTCTCGCTCAACCACTTCGTCACCCACCCTTCCCTCCCCCCCTCGATCACGAACCCGGGCACCTTCGTTATCACGTCCTGCGTGTTCACTATCCTTAACACCCTCCCTCCTCCCCTCTCCAGCTCTCTCCCGAACCTCTCGTTCCCCACCCTCGGCCCCCCGAACGACACCACCGTCGTCAGCACCCCAAACTCGCGCACCACACCATACGCCGTCAGAACCCCAAGCGCCGCTCCCAGGCTGTGCCCCGTCACGGTCACGCTGATGGGTTCCCCTTTGTACACGCTCAGCAGCCTCCGCACCTCCTCCCGCACCTCCTCGCGCAGGCTCGCCAACTCGCGCGCGCGCGTGGTGTACAGACTCCAGAACCCGCTCGCCACCATCGGCGAGCCGTGGTGGTCGAGGCACGTGAGGCCCGTGCGGACGTTCTCGAGCCACTCGAGACACGTGGAGGTGCCGCGGTAGGCGATGACGATGTCGCGGCGGCCCAGACGGGCGATCTCGGTCTCGTCGGTGGAGACGGCGACGAAGCCGATCCAGCTTGACTGCTTGGAGAGCCAGGTGGGAGCGCGGTCGACCCAGGCGGGGAGGTCGACAGAGGAGGTGGCGTGGAGGTGGCGGGTGACGCGGTAGCCGGAGTCGGGGAAGCCGGAGTTGGCGAGGAGGGAGTGTCTGGAGTGGAGGGAGGTGGCGTAGGTGGGGGAGTCGGGGTCGAAGTCGAAGGCGGTGTAGGCGGCCTCGACGAATTTGCCGTATCGGAGGATCTCGGATCGGAGAGCGTCGTCGAGGGGGTCAAGGAGGCCCTCCCAGTTGTGGAGGCCTTGGTATTCCCTCCACTGTTTGCCAATTCTGATGACTCTTTGGGTGGGTTTGGGAGGGGCGAGCGTGGTCGATATGGCGGTCACAAGGCGGTGCCGATGAGCGAGTCGGGTTGTTGTGGTGGTGGCGGTGGTCATGACATGGTGGGAGAGGTTGATTGCGAGGCGCATCTTTTATGGGAGGATGTCCGCATTGTGGTCGGGGAAGCGTGTGTTGGGGGGGCCTTTTTATAGTCTCTCTCAGACTCGCGCGCGCGCGCGCGAGAGAGAGAATGATTGTGTTAGAGAGAGAGAGAGAGAGATGAGAGTGATATAACTGGAAAAACTGAACGAGCGCGGGACCCAAAGCGGGATCTATCAGAGTCAGCAAAACAAATAATAATAAATCTTTTAAAAATATATATATTAGAAAACCCGGGTTGTGCTTTTGACCCGCCGAAAATCGAACGTACACATTTGAAAGGGTTGATTGACAAACACCCTTTATGGGGACTCTGACTCACACCATGCGTACAGCAGATCTAATTTCATCAGTGTTCGTCCATACTCCATTGTATAATTGATGGATCAATTAGTACAGATAGGATTCCATTTTAAATATTCCGCGTAATAATATATAAGCATATTGTTTTTTAAAAAAATGACACATCTCGTTTAAAAAATAGTTGTTAAAATTGTTTTAAAAATATTATATACTCTTTGTTTGAAGTCAGCATGTATTTTAATGGATTTTTCTTTTGTATTTTTTTAAAAGTGATGACTCAGAGACATTTTTTGAGATTAGGTGTATCAAAGCTAGTATTTTTGTGTTATTTTCATAACATATTGTTTTTCATGACACATTGTTATTGTTACATGTAGATATGATTTGAGGATCTCATCCATTCAACCCTGATAGATTATAGTAAAATTATATGGGGCTTGGCAGAACCAGCCATGGCTTTCCATTATAGGGTAGAAGGGGAGAGGGGTGCATTCAAATGAAAACAACATAAGTTCTGTGTATGAAGTGACCCATTTTAAATTTCAATAACCACTTTCATTTAACAAGGACACCCACCACGCTAGCCCCATCTATATATAGCTCAAATTAAATGGTTTGTCACATAATGCATGTAACCACAAAACAATATTATGCAGGTATTGTGGTCAGATAACTTTTTGTTACTTGTTTTTGTTAGAAATTTTTTTAAGATGGGTCTACATAGATCACATTATTAGGCATTGATGACTGTCAAATAAAGAATGAATGGTGTTGATTATACCTATTCAATTGTGATTTAATTTTTTATAAGGTTAAATGCACATCTCTTATGCACGTTCAATTACACGTGCATTAAATGAATACAGATTCAGTTTTTATGTGTAGAGATCTATTAAGGACCCATTTGTAATTTCAATCCTTATGATGGGCAAAGACAAAATTTTGGGTTGTCTATATAAATGGTTGAGATCCCCACTCCAAACCCTAATTTCTCTTTCTCATACCCATCCTATCATTATGTGAGAGAAGGTAAAAGAGAGAGGGACTTGGAGGTGGAAGACCTACACTCAAATCCTCAAAGCAATAGCAACAGGTACACGTATTATTGAATACTTTTCTTCATTGATCTGCTTGAGATATAGGGTTTAGGGGATTTATTAAAATCCCAACAGTTTTTCCACCCCATTCTAATGCTGGTGGTTGGGTTATTATCCTTAGGACCCAGAACAGATGAGGGAGATTCGGACGGTGCGTGTTCGGCCCCTACTCATCATCGACTTTCACTATCATGGACATTGTATATATTTTTTTTTATGTGAATTATATATATCATAAAGCTGGAAAGGCCACGCCGCCTGTCGTGGCCTAACAAGTTTCCAGTCGTTCTATAAACTTTTGAGGAAACTCCGGATGTTGCACAGTCTGGAGTTCCCACCTAATGATTTGAATATACTTTGTATTGATGGAGTATGTTGAGACAGATTTTTCACTGACATAATTAACAAATTGATGATGCCGATCATAATTACTACTGGATTGAACAATATGTGTGTTAGTCATAAAGAGGTATGTTGGGCTCACACATCACAGGCATTGAAAGTCCAGGCAAGTCATTTGTGGGTCATTTTCCGGATTAGGTAGGGTTGTATCAATAATTTGGAGAAAGGACGACCAAACTTTTCAAAATCAGCCATACATGCGTATGTGTGTGTGTGTGTGTGGGTGTGTGTCACTACTGCGTCGGTCCCATCCATATCAAGCTCTACTCATCTCCATTAATTTCTTTAGGTCTTTTAGCATATGAGTGAGTTACTTTCTAAGTGATCTTTTCGGATAACTTCAATTCCTTACTTTTTTTTATACCTTTTTGTGAGGAGTACTATTGATCTCTATTAATTATAATTTCTCGTTCGCAGTCATTCCATATATATTGATGTGCCACCTTCTTGTGTGTGTGCGCGCGCATGCCTGCAAGCCTTTAAGTTTCTTGCATGTAAATTTTTTTAAAACAATGTTCAAAACGGACAAAGCTTTATTGTTCTATTTGTTAATGTGAAAAATTAAAGCAAATATTGCTTGTGTTGGTTGAATTGTCTCGCATTCCGTATGGAATGGCTATGATAAAGTTATATATATATATATATATATATATATATATATATATATATAACTGAGGACATCAAATTGACCTAATTAAGACTTGGTATCTCTTGATATCTTATAATTAAATTATTATGGTCAAATTAATCTTAATTAGTTAACAATTTTTTAACAGATTGTTAGAAATATATTTCTTTATAAATATGCATGAAAGGTCTTCAAATGATAATGAATCTCTACATAGGGGCAACGTAATTAAGACAGAGAAACTCCATAAAAGTTTGTGAGTTTATATAAGTCTTTGTATCTCATCTCTATTTTCATTTTATTATATGGATGTATAGTAGATTATGCTCTTGTTTTGATTCCATGTCTGTTTTAGGCTTTCGCCATATGCGCAACAACTTAAAAGTTGAAACATTATATGTGTAATTGACTATGGTTCTTGAAACACATGTAGGAGATTGTTCTCATGTTTCCTGACATTGAACCTGCGTCTTATCGTTTGACCCCATACTTTTCGAAGAAGAAGCCCGATGATGAATATCCTTATAAAGAGTAACGGATAGAAGGCATATATGCTCAATCGATCATACATCGGCACATCGCAATTCCACTTACTATACAGTTTCAGCTCCAACATGTTCAGATGTTTTATCAAACAATATTACTTTACCATCACATGCATGATCTCGTATGTGATTCGGGCCCCTTTGTTTTATAAGGCAAATTCCCCTTTATTATATAGTCACCTTGTCATTGAAGCAGCGTTGCTGAGCTTCTTAATTTTAATTTGATCTTGGGAAATTAAAGTTTGAGCATTTGCATGTTAATTAAGATTTTTAGTTAGCCTTACTGCACACCACGCATGATAATCACATGCGCATTGTATAGTACGCATGATGAAGTCTCCTTCGATCCACTTTGAATCTACTTCAACCTAATAACTAGATAAGTTTACACTTGTCTATATATCTATTGGAGAGTTAATGACTTTTGTTAACTATTTAGTTTTTGGGATCAAGTTGAAATGGATTTGTCTTACTGGAACATATGTCATGTACACTTGGGAAGACCAGGCAACCTATAGGGCTGCACAACTAGTGGTATCTTTGTGCATACATCCATTAGGTTGCTGGACAAGACTAATTATACAAGTTGTTCTAGATGGTTTATAAAATCTTAATATAAATCTCTTTTCGATGTGATTTAGAAAGAGAGGACAGAAATCAAGGAGGAGAAAAATAGTAGTTTTTATATTATAGTTTTTGAGTGGATTCGTCTAGCCTTATCATTGAAGTTTCTGTTTTGCTGTCTTTTTTTTTATTGCATGTCATCATTATTTTTGTATTTGGCATTGTTTTAGGTTGTCAAATGTATGAGTTTCCAGCTTTCCTTGAAAATGCTATCACAGTTTATTTACATATGCTAATTACTTATTCGACCATAGTTATTGGGTTCTCTTTTTCTTAATAAAATATGTTAATCTACTCCCATCTTATTTGACCCTTATTCATCCATCTAAAAGGGGGATTAATTCCTACCACATGTGTTTGGATATCGATCAAACCATAGATGTGTACTTAAATTATTCCTTCTTTTTTTTTTTGTGGGAAAAGTGACTTAAAAAAATGCATGTTTTGAGTAAATCATTGAAACTCAGCGATATGCATGTGAATCATATGAAATATGTTCTCGATATTATAAAATCTTCTTTTAGAAGATGAGTTTAATCTTGAGAAAGAGCATTGTTACATCTAACTCCACTTTAAATATTATTTTTATCCATATAGTCATTTAATAAATATACACATGTACACACACACATTCATTACCATATATTTTTCATATAAAATAAAGGTATACACTTCAAAGTTCAAATTAAAGTGATAATAAAAATGAGGTAGCGTGCATCTTTCTTATCCTGAAAAATATTATTGTACTCTTCTACAACAGCAACACCAGTGTATCCAAGCACATTTTTAGCCTTTCACCACCCCATTTTTTAAGGTTAGAAATTACAGTCAAAATTAATGAGAAACATAAATATCTAGAAAACATTATTACAACAATATTTAGTCAAGAAAATGAACTTTTACATGTGTGAGCCAGGTGCAAAACTTAAATACCAAATAATATATATAAGATTTAAAGTTTTGGTTAACATCTTATTAATTAGGTGTTCCATCGCGTACGTGTTTTTGTCATTTGGTGGAAGCGGCCCCAAAGTTTGTTAATAATTTCACTCTATGAGAACAGATAAGAAGAAGTCTATCCAAACAATAAGAAGTCAAGGAGAACAATGAACTTCACATGAGCAAAAGATCATAACATTATTGGAGAATCGTGGTGGTCGTCTACTCCATTTTACACTCTGGAATATAGTCATCACGACGCTACTAATGTAATATATAAAATCGTTTAACATAATATATACTATATTATAAAAAAACATGTAAATATATGCATTTAATTCAGTATGATCACGTACATCATTTCTTATGAAAGAGTGCACTTTATATAAGTATATATTTTAAAGAAATAAAAAAATTGATTAAACCGCAAACAAAGTTGGACAAATCATTTTCCCTTATTATATGTTCCAATGGTTGATGAAATCCCATGGCCCTATTTGAGTAGCGATATTGGCTAATTCGGGATAAATAATGTTATTAATATAAATAAAGAATAAATCATTTTTTATTTGGTTGTGATTTTAGTTATTCATATTGAGAAACGTAATAATGAAGTTTTTGTTATCTGATTGACCATGGATAAGTTATAGATAAAAAGTGAATAAAATATTAATAAAAATTTATAAAATTTAAAAAATAATTTGACAAGTGGACGTACCCCTGATTTATAAGATTGGATTTAATATGTACACTCTCTCATACTAGTAAAATAGATTAAGTTATATCAATATCAACTTATTTTACTTATTTTAACATAATTATATACATTTATTCTTTATAAACAAATAAGTTTTTGAATTTTTCTTGCATATTCTCCTATTGCTCTTCTCTCCATTTAATTGTTACAAGGTAACTGATTGGACCCTAAAATTTTTATTAATATAACATACAACAAAAGTCCTTCACTCCAGCTACCATACTCACATAATGTCAAAAAAAGTCCTTCACTATGACCTGGTCTCTGGTGTGCCAAGTCCTACCCGAAGACTTTGGGCAGTTCGAAAGGCTGAAATGCTTCAGAAAAAAAATATAAATGGCAACTAATTCAGCTTTTATACATGCACAACTGTAGCATGGGTTGACATGCCACCAGCTGGTTTTCATGGCCTTCAACATATATATTTGTATTGTTCAATCCAAGCAACTATTGTTTCTAGGTTGCTCGCACAAGACATTGTCCACTCTTTAATTCTGTCTCTTTCAGTTTTGCCAAAAAAAAATTTCTGTCTCTTTCAGTCAACAAAATCGCCAACAAAGCTACTATTAATTCCAGCTTTCATGTGATGTATTTTGATAACTTGGTTTGAAGGGAAGAATAAACAATTTTTTTTTTTTAAAAAAAAACAGGTACTAGTTTGGTGTGATGTTCAGAGCTCACACTTTCCTGTCCTTAATGATTATAAAAAGATCAGGAGGTTGTAGTTATTGAGACCTGAGAAGATTCAGATTTTTTTTTGGTTGAAAATTAGGGGCCGATTGGTTCAGCGTAATGTTGATTTTAAGTGCTGATTCATAAATATAAATTATATAAGTTTTGATAAGTTTTAATCAGTTAAAAAAAAAACTGTCTGGTTCAGTGAAAATTATAAGCGCTTATGCAGATAAGTGTATTTGGTTCACCACTGAACAGTAGAACTTATTAGAAGGGTATTGTGGTCCATTTAATAAGTGTTGAATGTCATTTGATGTTTGATTAAAAACTTAAAGATTTGCTTATTTTTTTCATTAATTAAAATTTTTTTACGTTGGATCAATAAAATACACGTACTACATCACTACAATTTGAACCAAATTAAGAATTGTTCCATACATTTTTTTTTAAGAGATAGAATCCTTTATATTTTTTTTAAAAGGAGAGATGTGAACATATTCACAATTGAATTTCTACTGAACCATTCTTCACAAATAAATCCTATCATTTTATATACAAGCTTGGTCATCCTGTCATCCAGCTACATTTTAACAAAATTTTATCAAGCTCTAACATAACAATACATACCAATTTCTATCCAATTACAGTCCAAGAACAATCACATAACAATACATCACAATTTATAATTAATTAAGTAATCATATAGGTGCGCAATTTCTGTTGATTACTGATAAATTGGTAACACCCTAGGACAACATCCTAATCTTTTGTCCAATTACAGTCACAAAAAATGTGTCAGTTACAGATTGTTGGATATGATACTATTTTTCAGAAATTATATCAGACATGAGGGATTTGCAAGCCTACAGGACACATTGTTACAAAGAATCCAACAACAGTCCACCATTTTAACCCTTACTCCTCTGTTTCTTCATATAAAATTGGTATAATGCACTTCCAATCAATCAAAGGAATTCCTCTGATTCCTGAATGACAATCAGAACCCCTAAAAATCGAGCCGAAGACGAGGTCAGAGGAGGTCAAAGGGGGTGGGTCGACCAGCAAGAGGTGATGTCGAAGGAGGTCGAAGGGGGGTCGACGAGCAACAATGCAGGCCGACGAGCCAAAGGAAGAGAGAGTTGTCCGAGGTGTTTTAGCGGCTAGGGTTTTTGGTGTGTTTGAGGAGAGAGAGAGGAGTATTTTTAGCTTATATACTTGTGTAATTTGTGGTTTTCGAGAGGGTATAGTAGTCTTTTGACATAAACATCAGCGGAAGGAGGATTTAATAAGTAAGGCCTCGTGGACTGAATAATAAGGGTTGAATTGGACGATTTAGGGCTAAACTTCAGCTCTTTTTTGGCTCCCAACCAAACACACTGATCGCTTAAAAGTACTCATTTTCAGCTTTCAGCTGAATAAGCTCTGATGACTGATTCAACCAAACAGCCCCCTAGGTGAAAAATGATGAAAATATAAATAATGTGTATTTAATGAAATGTGATTTCTTTTGTTAATTTGAATTAATGAAATGGAGAATATATGCCGGTTGGATTGTCTTTCCACTTTCATATTCAACATAGAAATTACATTAATTTCTCATATTATTTATCATAATACATTAAGCTAAAAAATAGATTACTTGTTTTGTATTCTTATGTACATATCCTACATCAATTTATGAAAATACACCAATCAAATATTCATCATACATGAACTTTATGATGAACTTTGTGATAATGAATAAGGCTCAATCCGTGTGGGTTTTATTTTCCTTGTTTTTTTCTAACCAACTCGGACGATGTACTTCAATTTTTTTTAATACAAATCAAGGTACATATAGCAAAAAAAAAAACCCGTTTGCAACCTCATTAGCAACCCTCGCACATTTTTTTTAAGTATATAATTAACCAATTAAGTATAATTTGTTAAAAAATGATGTGACTGCATTTTTTATGTTTTTTATAAATGATATATACAAAGACAATGGAGTATTGTTGATGCAGCCACACCTGTAAAATTAGATCTCAACATCTGTAGAATGATCAAGAAAACAAAATAACACAAAAAAAACCACACAGATTTATGTGGCTCAGAAAATATGTTTATGTCCACTAAGGAGAGCAGAAAACGATTCACCGTATTATGTAATCAGAGTCCAAAACTCTCAATCTCTCTCCACAACACCATCCCTTTCTCTGAGGAAAAACCCCAGATCGATCATCTCACATAAAAATATAAGTCTCTTAATTAACCCTAATAAGAAAAGACTATATAAATAGGGTCCAATTAATCGAATTACAAAAATATCATGATCCTATGTCTTCACAAACACCTCCATGTTAGAATACAAGACATCTCAAGATAAATATTAACAACATTAGACAATTTCATATACCGTGTTATCTAGTAATGTGATGGCTATAAGTGAAGGCTACAAAATAGACTGAATACAACAGAGTTGATACAACAAAGTTGACTTTTTGCACCAAAAAAAAAAAAAAAGTGAGGTTAGTGGGCGTGAAGGGGCCTCTCATCTTCTCTACGACCTCATCCAAAATTGTTGTATAAATTTATAACAGTATATTTCATGGAAAAATGGTAGACTCCTCCGCGTTTCTAATCTTAAATACAGTTTACACATTTTTTATTTTTTTAAAAATAATACACATTTTTTAATGTGATATATGTTTTTATATAAATAAAATATAATCATTTTAATATATTGTACAGACTCAATATAAAAAAAATTAGTGAGGTATGTACCTTGAGGACTGTTAAAAATTAACTTTGATTAGTCCAAATTAACTTTGATATTAAAAATAAAAACTTGTGTAAAAGTACATAAAATATTGTCATTGTGTTCATTTGTTCAAGTGGGCATAAAAGACTTGATGATTCACACACGCATGACCAAAATTAAAATAAAAAACAAAAAAACCAAACAAAAATACATTAACAGGATTAGTTGGTTGTAACTTGTAAAGGCTGCTTTGAACAAATATATTCAAGGGAAAAATATCAAACAAATCATCTAAGTATTAAAAATACTTAAATCTGTCATTTTTAAAAATTTACCTAAAAAAAATATTCTTTCGACTTTTAGAAAGAAAAAAAACGATTTGACTACCCCCATGTTATCTATTATTTAAATATCATCATACATATTTAATTATTCAACACTCCAATTAAATAAATTTAAAAAAGAATAAAATATTTTTTTATTTGCCCATTAAGTTTATAATTATTTTTTGTATATCTAAATATACCATTAAGAGGTAAATCTAAAAAATTTAAAATTTTCATTATAAAATATTTTTTTAGATATTTCTAAACTTTATAAAATCTTTTGGAACACTTACATATATTTAATAATATACAAAAACAATCCTTATGCAAGCCATTCATGAGATATATAAATAACAAAAAAATGAAAATAAAAACTTTAAAAAGTTAAGAAAAATCAAACAAAAAATCTTGTAAATTTAAAAATGACAATTTTGACAATGTTAACATTGTTTATAACACATATAGAAAATTAAAAAAACGTATAAAGTCACTCTCAAATAAAAATCATTTCATATATTGATATTATTTTTTAATTTGATGATAGTGTGACAAGTTTTAAATATGGTGAGAGAGATATTAAGAATTATAAGAGACAATATCATTTGCATCATTTTAGGTTACGAGATTGTTAAAGGAGACTTTTTTTGGTAGAATTCTTAAAAGAAGTTGTTTTGGGTATTTTTTTATATCTCTAGAAGAATTTTTTAGATATTTTTTCTTTATTCAATGCATTATTTTCGAAGTATGTGGATTAATGAAAATTAAAATTAAAACCAAGACCAAGAAAAAGGCATTACATATGGAATCATGGATGTTATCTTCTTCACCGTCTTCAACCTTTCTTTTTGGATTGTTGAGTAACTGATCTTGTTGTTGTTGTTCAAACTGCTCCATCAAATGCAAAAGCCTGGAATCTTGACCTACCACACCAAACTCCAAGATATGTTGAGTTTAGTGTCCCCTCATTTGATCACAATGGAACTGTTGGATAATTTTGAAAACTACAACAAAATATAATCTCATTTTTTTATATTTATATCACAAAGTTGATCTTTTATTGAAGACTGATCAACCCTAACTAGATTTCAACATGTTGAGTACAAGTGATTCTCAACTCACGAGGGATTTGAACTTTAGTGGATAAGTAATTTAATTCTTTAATAATGATATTTTAATATGAACTTTAACTGAAAAATGTCAATTCATTTAATTGGTTCGTGATATTACTGGAATGAAAGTGGGTCCACCAGATTCAAAATCAAACGAGAACATTACATTGAATCAAAATAACTCCAATTTGTTTGCATTATACAGATTCTCATGAATTTTATTTTTAATTACTATTATGCCACTAAGTTAATAAAGTAATTATTTATGAAGATTAGTCGTTTTTCTGTGTTCAATTAATTTAATTATATGTGTGGTTGTTTTATTTTATTATACATATTATTATTAAGTAAATATTTTATTAATTTGGTATTATTCACTTTTATCATTGCGATACTGGTAAATGGTTAGATTTGCAAGATTATATACAATCCTGCTAGTAAAAATGTTTTTTATATTTCAATCTAATTCACTATCATTTTCATGTCTGAATTAGACACCTAAAATCAATCTGAGTAAAAATTTGTTGACTAATAAAACAATCTAATGAAATTTAGAATCCGAGTAAAATGAACATTCCTAATAGAAAAAAAATTATCCAAAGCAATGATCTGAATCAAATGGTACTTTAATAAAGATGCATAAGTTGCAACTAATTCTTACCTAAACATGTACTACTCTCATTAAAATGCACTGTCGGCACCCAGCATACCCACCAAATTATATATGTTGTTTTTAGCTATTTGAACAAAATTGTCCTTCTTGGTCTGACCATCCCAAAGGGCCTACACAAAGCAAAGTCAATGATCTCCGGACTTTGAGCAAAATTGTGCCTTGTCTCATCATCTGTTTACAGGGATTGATTTAGGTCTAAAGAGCATTGGACAATTTAATTGTTCAACCCTTTCATAACCATCTGATCTTATAATTTTATTATAATTGAGATACTTTATAAGATTTTAAAACTAAATTTAGACCCTGTATAGTCATGAAACTTTCCTTTTTATGATTCAATTAATTTGTGTATCTTCTATTATAAGATCGTATAGTTACGAAAGCGTTCGACAATCAAATTAACGCCTGTGAGACTTAACCCGATCCTTTATGTACAGTGCAAATCTTGCCTCATTTTAGGCCTACATTTTCTGTTTAAGACGTGCTCAAATAATTTTACATTATTTTGATGTTTTATATGTAGATTTATTCGTCTCTATAGTTATATTAGAATAAATAATAATTCATCCAGAATAAATAAATTTTTTTAAAAATTATTCTCATTGGAAAAATTGTTTTTAAAATTAGATTGCATCTCTAGATTCCCAATCAAAACCCTTCTTATGTGTTTACATTAATTTTATTAGATAAAAACTAATCTTCATCCCCGTACATGTAAATAAAAAATATATTTTTAAAAAGTTATCATAATCCAGCACTCTCAATGTTTTCAACCCATTAGTAATCATTTTCAAATTAATTCAAATCCCTTAAAATTAATATTTTGCATAGTGAGAATCTTTGGTTATTTTAAATAAAGAAAACCAGATATGGCTAATTAATATTAGATTAGATGGACACCAGTATCCTAACCGATTATCAGAATTAAGATTTGTTTTAATCAGAACCTGCGAATGTGTGTAAATGTTTGTTTATTTAAGAATTAATTAATTTTCGGATAACATAACATCATGTTATTATGGTTGATTCACTGCTTTTCTCTGCTTATTTAGGAATTAGGAATCTAGCCTGGTTGATTCACTGCTCATGTTTTCCCGATCGATGAGGCAGCCAGGCTGTTGGGCACGGATCTCGAGGACAACAGTACTACTGACATAGATACCACCGCCTCGGAATGCGTGATCTGCTGCGTGCATGCATGCGGGAACTCGTCGGCGGCGAAGGTGGCAATGATTCATGTCGGTGAGGGAGGAGGGGAGGACGATGTGTGATCATTTTCCTTTGCCATGTTTTTGATATAAAATAAATAAGTTGTTTTAAATTTTATGTTTGATTTTATTTTGAATTATATAATAGCTTATAAAATGTAAAAAAAATAATGACGGTGGATAAATCAACATATTTATTTGGGTTGAATAATATAAAATTTATTTAAGATTTGATTAAAATTCATGTATCATTTTATACAAACATCTAGATTTTCATTTATTTTAACATTCTAAATACAGATTATTATGACTAATTCTCATTTATTTCAAGCCCCATTCTAGAACCAAACAAGTCTTGAGTATGGTTGAATCCACGATAAGGATGCTTGTATTCTAGAATCCAGTATATATATATATATATATGTATACATTTGGATATGTTCATTCTTCATTTTTCACTTTAATAAAATGTAACTCTTGTTATAAATTTATTTCTTCCTCTCTTTATTCTCTCTCTCTCTCTAATATAATACGGTATTCTATTTATTTTATTCATTCTTCATTTTTTTTTTTGCTTTGTTTTTCTTTCTATTTTTAAAAAAATTATCCATACATCACTTCTATTTTTTCTATTTTTTTTTGTTTTTATTATTTTATTAGGATTGCATTTTACTAATTTGATTTATAAATTTAATTGGGCCATTTTCTTTTTTTAAACTATTTATCATATTAATTGTAATCACCAAAATTCTCTAAATCAATTCATAGTTATTACTTTATTTTTTAAAATTATAATGATATATATTATTTTTTAAAAAATCAAATAATTTATTTCTTATCCCTACTGAAATTATTGTAGCTTATATCCCTATCAGATGTGCCTTATTTTTTTGTGCTTAAAATCCCAAATCTTTGGCTGATATCTATGTCAAGCAATTAAGGTGGGGACCTGGTCTTTGGGGGCGCTATAGACTAAAAATTAAGTGGCACGCAAGGAAGTCTGAAACCCTTTATTAGAAGAAATATGAGTTGCAACTAATTTTAAACTATATATATCTACACATCTCATTCAAAATTCACGTCGGTACCGACATAGGCACCGACCAGATTTTTCTTTTTTGAACAAATACGAATGTCATACGTAACTTTGGTTGGTCCGTGTTATATACATCAATCCAGATTTTACATTCTGTGTGGTCTCATCTTCGGTTTACATTGTTTTTTTCAAAAGAAAAAGAAAATGTACTTGTTTATAATATGTATTTTTTTTAAGATTAAAGACATGGGACAGATGTACAAGTCCTTTATAACTCACAAAAACTCATATACATCCCTAGTTTCAACAAAAGTTAATTCAAACCCAATATATCATATTTAATTTTAACCTATAACCATGAAATGATTAAATTATCCTCAAATTTTTAATCATTTTCAATCCATATCTTAATGGAAATGAAAGAAACATAAAAAGTCTTACAAAAATAATTTGATATTTGCATGGACTAAATTCGTTTTTATGATTATTTATAGAAACTATAATGTCTACACAATTACATGATGATAAAATATTATGTTAAATTTGAATAAAATTTTAACCTAAAGATGATAATTAATTTTTGTGAGTTTTAAGGGACTCATGTGTCTGTCTCAACTTTTACAGGAACTTATATAAGATTATTTATGTTTACTGGGACGCAGATATCTTTAAGCTTTCTTTTTATTGTTTATTTTTACATCATATAAGCTTGCACCATCGCTATCCTCTATATCCTATTAATAATATGGATAATTAAACCCATAAATTGGTATACCTCTTTCCAACATTAATTATTATTTTTATTTTTTTATTTATGGAATCATTAAATGGGGGCAGCAAATAGAGTAAGGCCTCCTCGTTTGGTTGCACGTTTGTGACAACTTTTGCTTTTTAAAAAGCTGAAAAATTAAAATCGTGCAGTCAAACATGACAGCTTTATTCAGAATCGGAAACTGGATTTTTTTTAATTTTTCTCTTGAAATCCGTGTTTCAAAGCTAAAAAACAACGTTTTTTTATCGGAATTGATTTTTTGAATTGAAAAGCAATTTTCTCTGTCCAAACATCAACTGTTTTTAAATATTGATTTCTGAATTAAAAAAAAAACATCCCAATAAAAATCAAGGTCTAAAATCATATTAAAAAACAGCTTTATTTCAAAAGTTAATTTTGAATACGTGTTTTCAAAAAAATTTATAAAAATTGCATTGAAGTCCTTGCACACTATTAAAAACAACCCAAGTCGTATCTGAAAAGACACATGTATGTATGAAATATTATTATGTTATTATTTACTATATTAATATTAAAAACATATCAATAAAGATGAAAATATAATCAGAAAAGCATACGAAAGATACATAAATTCTTGGCTACAGTTCCGGGCGATCATAGCCTCGGCAATCTTCTTCTTCCACATTCTTCAAATTCTTCTTGAAGTTTCTTTCGTATCCTCGACTTTCAAAACATATAATTAATATTTATACTATGATTTTATTGTTTTAATTTGCAACCATAGTGGAGATTCAAAAGTACATGATCAAGACAAACTGTATGTCACACACACATATATATAATGATCAAGGTAGGAGATACGGAAAGAGTGCGGTCTTTCCCACAACTCTCCTCTGCAACAGCAGTTGGGACCGGAAATCTGACCATGTGAAGGGCTTGTACTTCCTATAACCATTGCCGACGAGCTCCAGAGGGCAGTCGATGATCGTCTCGCTCGCCGGGCTCATGAAGTACGCAACCGATAGCCTCTTCTTCTCCCTGTTCACCACCGCCCGGTGGACCACGCTCTTCAACCGCCCGTTGCTCCATGCCTACATTGATCATCAACCCCCAAACACACATATTAATATATATTATATTATTGTCAGTTCAATTAGATAAATAATGAAACTCGTATCATATATATTATTGATTGTTAGTTTATATATTAAAGGTTATACATTTTTCTAACATTAATTGATTTTATTTATTTATTTATTTATGGAATCATTCAAAAATTACCATGTGCATTATATAGTATGGAGCGGGAAAATACGAAGAGAATAAACTGAAAGGGTTTGCGGAATGGCTAAACCTCACACAACTTTGATTTTTTATTTGGTATATTCAAAATGACTTATGTACTAATTTTTAATGGTCGGCTAGCCATCGCAATGGATAGGGAGTTGCATGTCACTTAATTAAGGGTGTGTATAAATTTGAATGGAAAATGAAATAAAGTGAAAGGAGTTGGGTTGAAAAGAAAATGATGGAAAGTTAAAAAAAAAATTTCTTTGATTAATTTTCATAGTGCTTGTGTATGTGAAGGAAGGTGTTTGTGCATGTGAAGTAAGTGAGAAAATTGTTATCCATCGCTTTATTTTAAATTCTTATCTATATGGAAAGGAAAAAGTAAGTGAGAAAATCATTATCCATCACTTTTTGTAATTCTTATCTATATGGAAGGGAAATTTTTTTTTTCCACATTTTTAATAACAAAATAGATGAGGGTAAGTGATGAAATTTTTTTGTTTCTCTTCCTTTGTAGCACAATACACTAGATTTTTTTAATGAATAAAAGAAAAAAATTTATTTTCCCCCACTTTCCATCACTAATTCTATAATGCACAAACACACCGATGGTTCAAAACTTTCTTTAATTGAACCTTCAAAAATTTAATTTTTGCAAAAGTTTATCATGCATGATAACTTATTGTTTTTGATAAATCTCTTCATTTAAATTCTTATTTGTCTACTTAATTTTATTATGTGAATTTTTGTCCATCAGAGTCCTACTAGTATCAATTGTTATTATTATTTTGTAAAGTTCTATAATTATGTTATTAAAGAGTACACATAATTTCCCTTTCATTTCTCTTGTTTTCTTTCAATATCTTATATGAGAAAAAAATGTGATCTTTTTCTCCCTTTGTTTTGTATGTATATATAGAACTTACTTCGAAAGTGTCACCTATGTTGATGATGAAGGAGTTTGGGATTGGACGAACTCCGACCCAGACTCCCTCACCCTTCTGGACCTGGAGACCGCCGACGTCGTCTTGGAGGAGGATCGTCAACGTGTGAGGGTCCGAGTGGCTGCCGAGGCCTAGACACCTCTCCGGGAGGGGGCACGGAGGGTACCTGTTCACTCGGATCATTGTGGACTCTTTCTCTTTATTGAAGTTTTTGGTGAAGAAATCATGAGGGAGTCCAAGTCCATGAGCCAACGTCTCCAGTATCACCATTCCTAATCCATCCATGGCGTTCATGTAATCTGTGATTGCATCACTTCAAAGAAATCCAAAAAATAATTATGAGGGAAAAATATAATTTTTTAACATCATTTATTAGGTGTACTTTAGGCACTTTTATTGTTTTTCACTTGTATGTTTAATAATATGAAGCAAATAAGCAATAAACTTGTTTTGTTTGGTCTAGTGAGTGGGTTGCATTTATACCCCTTACAAATAGATATTTTGTTTTGTCAAATGAAATCCGATATTTGTGCTAAATAACCTACCTCGTTAGCATGAGCTGTAACAATAATTTTAATATTTCAGAGACCATATCATTTTTGTCACGACTCACATGTATTTTAACACAAACAACAACTATAAAAATTGAATCGTGAAACAAATTGAAAAAAAATCATTGCAGAATATTTGATTTCAAATCTGTTATCAAAATAAAGTTTTATGAGATTTTATCATTTATTGACAAATCTCATTATTTAAAGTCATATTAATCACCTTTTATTGGTGAATTAGGAATTTAGGATTTTATATGTTATTTTATTAGATTTTAATAATTGTCATTGTAATTATGACTCTACCAATAAGAAAAAAAAAACTAAACAAGAAAATCAATTATTCATTGCAGACTGATATCTATTGAGATATAGCAACGACACTATCGGCCTCTAAATAAATGCCAATTCAAATTAACAACATAGACGAAATGCATCAGTGATCAATCACCTGAAAAGTTGGTACTTGTCACCATAGACCTTCTTGGCAAAACCAACAACATGTTGAGGGGACTGAAGAAGCTGAATTATCTCGGCCCAAGGCAGGTTATGCCCATAATCAAGGTTACTAGCAGAGTAACCTAACGGCATGCACGTCGACCTAGTCCCCTTCATCTTCACCTCCATCGGGAGGTCGAACATCTCCAAACACCGCCTCTTCATGTTCTCGACCGTCTCCGGCGCCACCCCATGATCCACCACCCTCACAAACCCCCACCTCTCGCACGCCGTCACCATGTCTTTGCACAGTTTCTTGTAACATTCATCGTCGTTTCGAGACCTGTTCGATAAGCTAATGATGGGGATGTCTTCGCCGCTGTCAAAGTCGTCGTGCGCCACCGTCGGCCACTCGTTCTCGGACCATATGAAGTCTTTCACTTGGAGTTTGTTGTGTGTTGAAGAGAGTGACTCTACGTGTTGTGCTTCTAAGTCCATTTTGATGTCACTCTAATTAATGGAAATTTGGAACAAGCCTCCAAGGTATGTATGTTGTGATTTAAGCTAATGCGGGCATTGTTAATTAGCGGCGTAGATTACAAAGATTAATGTGGGATTCAATGAATTGGATGGCATGGATTATGGTGTTAATAATAAGATTCCATGGATTATAGTGTTTCGATTGTCATAAACAAGATGAGATTCTTTTGTGATTCTCGAGGATGCGATGACCTTTAAATAATGATCATAGAAAGATACCTAGGTGTATTGCCGACCTTGTTCGTTCCCTCCATTCAAATAATTAAGACTGATTTTTAAATTATGTAATAGGAGTGAATGAATGTGTTGACAATAATTAAGACTTATGTTATAAATTACGGTGAGTATGATAAACAATTCAAATAGGACGGATACCCAAATTCTAAAAGATACTAAACACACGTTTCATTTACCAAAAAAAATTATTCATTAGCTGCATGCAGTCTCATATCCCAAAATATATACATATTTTGTTAGAAAAAAATACATTATTTTAAACATTTCTAGAAATGAAAGTATTTTGAGGGTATTTTGTGATTTGCACCTCCGATATTTTGAGGGTGTCTATTTAATTTGCACCGCTCAAATCTATAAGCATGCTAAGATTGTGATAGATAAGATCTATTTATATCTGTTTGATTTGCACACCCCTCATTTAAATATCATGTATCTTTTTTTACAACTACATTTATTAATGTTTTTAGTCAGTCCTGTCAGTATTGAATTGCACAGCCCATTAATCGAACAACACGACCTATAAATCGAACCGCACAACTAATTGTTGGATATATATTCCACTCTTTTATTGGAGCCAGTCAGTTATTGGATAAAACATGAATTCATAAATATAATTAATATCCAATAAAAGAGTGAACATGTATCTAATAATTGGTGATGCAGTTCAATTTACAGGTTATATAATTCGATTAATGGACTATGCAGTTCGATACTAACATGACTGATCGAAGTCAGTCTTGACTAGATCCAGACTCAACATAGACACCCAATTTTTTTAAGTTTTTATTTTTATTTTTAAGTCCAAAAAAACTATATGATTTAGTGATCGATCATATATGATTTAGTGATCGATCTCTCACTTCTTCATATTTTGGTTTAAGTCCCCAGATTTAAAAGATATGCTCCTTTTAGTCCCTTCTAGGAACTAAATAAAAAAACTAAATAATTTAAGGGTGGGTCCCTTCCAGGGATTAATAAGAAATATACTCTTTAAATTTAGAAGTTTAAACCACAATATGAAAAAGTGAGGGATCGATCACTAAATCATATAGTTTACAAGAACTAAAAAAATAAAAACCCTTTTTTAATTTTGGGTGGCTCTATTTGAGCCTCAAAATTGTAAGTAAGCCCCTCTTAAATGGATTTTGTTGTCAAAGATCCATTTAGATTTTTCTAATAAGTACACCACCAACAAGTAAGCCCACCTAATTTTTTGATAAAATCTTTAGTTAAGATTATTTTAATAAGCATACACCCATCTCATTTAAATTTATTTATTTATATATTCATTTATAAAAGAGGTGAATTATACTTGGGCATCAATCTGACCTCAATTCTGGACATCAATGTATGCTCTAATTGAAATTGAATAGATATATATAAATGTGGATTTCCAAATTTTTTTGGTATATGGCCATGTAAATTTTTTTATAATTGTTTATTCCAATTTTCACCAAAAAAATAAAAAAAGTTATATGTTTGATTGGCTAAATATTAATAAAAAAATCCATTTTTGTATGTGAATGAAATTTTTTTTGTTGTTGTGCCGAATTGATTTTTTATGCATGAAAACTTTTTTTTTGTGTTGAATATTATCTCTATGAATTCTATTTAACAATTTTTATGGATTTGATTTTAAAAAAAATTAATATCACATATTTCACAACATAATGAATCACATACTCTATATAAATAAATGATCAATGTGAAACATTGGTATGAATGTCTTGCCGAAAGAAAAAAAAAAAAAAGACATTAGTATGAAGGAGATGTGATACATATATTACAAATGACCAAATCATATGGTTCAAATCATATGAACCAGGTTTTTTTTTTAAATTTCAGATTTGTTTTGAAGTGATATACACATAAAACCTTACCACTATTATAGGGATTTATAACTATCACATATTTTTCACATCTCCATATTCAAATAAATTCACCCAAAAAAAAAAAATGACAATCATGATTAAGACCTGAAATATAAAAATGATTTAAATATGACTTGAATTGATCTTATCCATTTTGAATTGGTCAAAACTAATTTAAGGTTTTGAATAGAATGTGGTTTGGTTGGATATGTATGATCTAGTTTTCAAGATTTTTGACAACCAACCAAAACACTTCAGATCTGTGGGGAAGATGAATAGGTGAGAGAGATCGAGTTTCGGGGGGAGTCGTCCAAGGGTAAGAGATAATGTTTGATGTGAAAGTGCTTACTTATTGTTTAAATATGGAGTTAATATATGATGGGCTTATAAATTAAGTTATGAAAATGTGAGGGCTTATTAATAAGGGGGGCTTATTTGCAATTTTGAGGGGCTCAAATAGAGCCACCCTTTAATTTTAGAACCAATAATGATTCTTAGGCCCTAACTTCACAAGCTCCAAACCAGGCCCCATGACGTGACAATTGTATATTATTTATTATACCCTTAAACCTATTTAGGAAACATTAGGGTTATGATTTTCTTCCTTTTTGCATGGAGTTTCAACAATGAATGTGATTCTTAAAATCGTGGAGTATCATCAATGCCCATTATATTTGGATTAGATTATCAAAATTGTTTTTGCACTAATTTTAATCGATATCCCATCTTCGGAACCGAATTATATATGATGAAAACATTGTAGCAAATCTTAAATTTTAATTTTGAGAAGTTAGAAGACATGGTTTGATCTTGCTCGAGTTGGATTTCCTATCAATGTCTTCCGGATCAGGTTTGACAATTGTTTTTTTTATTATATTATGATCTTATTGGAATGCATTTCATGTCTGAAATTAAAATTAACTTTTTTACGATCACATATTCAATCAATGTTACGTTTTAAATTTACAATAAGAATTTTTTATGTATTGTTCATCATATTACACTTTTTATTTTGTTTCATTTTAATTTCATAAATGTAACATTCGTTATTGTTACATTTAATTTTTATACGGTTTGAATGATGTTAATATTACATTTCGACGTCGAAATACACATTTATTTTTTGATACATTCATAAAATGTAACAGTCTGAAATGTAATCTTCATTCTTGTATTGCATTAATTTCTTACAATGCAAATAGTAATTTATATTTGTTATATTTATAAATGTAACAGTCAACTACATACTTTTATAGGGGAATCTGCTACATTTTCTTTGGAAGGCAGTGCTCTAGAAGTTGAAATATATGATTTCGAAGAGTAAATGTAACTGTTTGACATTTAAGTAAATGTAATTATTTGTTCCATCTATGTAAATGTAACAGTTTTTATATAAATGTAACAAATCGTTTTGAGAAATGTAAACATTTAACAAATGCATTTGTAACTACCAATATAACTGCTTCATATGGTACCTATATGTATTTTTTATTTAAATTTGAATACAATAAATATCTAATTTTTTAATGTTCAACTAATAACATTCTTAAAAAAAAAATTAATGTGTATAATAATAATATAATAAGTTTGAAAAAAAATCTATGCCGTTTGAAGGATTTTGATGAAAATATGTAATTTTTTGTGTAATTTAGGTTCAATTATAATTTAGGTAAGGATTTCAAAATTCAAAATTTGAAATAGGTAAATGGATTTTAAGATTAATATGAAAGAGTCAACCAATGAGATGATAGGACTTGTGAATGAGGCTTATATTTTGAGGTCTAAGTATCATGATTGTTTTAGAACCTGTTATTTTTTTCGGGTCGATCATGTCCTTAGGCGGGTCCGATAACCCGGGCTACGGTCCCAACCAAAAAACACCAACTTAAAATGGACGTTCAGGATTGAATGATCCTTTTCTTTTCTCCGTACACACAAAACCACACCCTCCCCCCCTCCCTTTTGAATATGTCAACTCCGCAGAACTAGGGAGTAGCCATACATAGGGCGTAGCATCTTGTAAAATCCGTCTCAGTGATTTGATAAGTGCAGGGACGTCTCATATAGCCAACTGCACTTATTAAAAATTAGGGACTTTTTTTTTAAAACGGGCGCTTGGTCTCCTCTCTTATCTCCGCCGTTTACGCCGTTCGATTGATTGGACGATCGTTTCATTTTTTTCAAGACGAAAAAAAAAAAAAAATTCCGTCTGAGCTGCAAAAGAGGTCACGATCTTCTCCTGTCTTTACTTTTCTTTATATATATTTTTTTGGTATGATTTGATGATTCTTTCTTAGATCTGTTTGTTAGATCTAATCGGTACGGGTAATCTTTCCTCCAAAATTAGGGTTTTTGTGGTGAAAGATTTGGTGTTTATTGTCTTTCTGGATGTGCGTTCGTGTTTCTCGCAATATTTTGTATTAGAAGAAGCTCATGTCTTGACGAGCTCCTCGTTCAGGCGTTCCAGCTCATGTGATTTCTTTGACGAATCTTTTTTTTAATCGATGGCGAGGCTGGATCAGCTGGTTTGGTCATGATCGATGGTTGATCTCTTGAATGCGTCGATGTGTTTTTGTTGATTCCCTTATCAAAATTTGAATTGTTTCTGTTGAAATGTAAGGGTTTTGTAAAATCGGGCATCATTGGCTCACAATATATAGCGTCCGTTGCTGTTTTTTTATTTTTCCTTCCTAATATTTGGGTCTTTTTTTCGTTTTGAAAAGAAACACCATGTGGAATTTGAAGGACCGAGTTCAGTATATTGTACATTGATTAAAGAGGAGTATTCTTTGGGAACAATTTTACAGTGGTGGTACATTGGTTTCATTTTTTTATCATTTTTAAAGTAAAGTTGATGAGGTCTGGTTAGGTTCCAATGTGAAAAATCGGAATAGCTTTAGCTTGCGTATTTCTTGTTCCTGCCTCTCTCTCACTGTCGGATGGACCTTTCTTCTTTCATTTTCTCTGTTTGTGGTTGTGGGGAGGGTGTCCTGATAGAGAGGCCATTACTCAGACCGGTCTTCATGTAGCAGGGTGCTGGGAGAAATGAGATTGCATATATTTTTATTCTTTGGCAATTTTTTGCACAAACTGATAGCTCTCAATACTCCAATCCAGGACTTTGTCCTGTTAGCCCGAACACTTCAACATTGTTCCAAGAAATCACCCCTTGCCATAGATCAGCTGATCTAGATGATAATTCAGATTTCAGGGTCTGTAATCTATTGTGTCAAAATAATGTGTGTGAATATTTAGAAAGAATCATGATTTACCTAAGGAAAAAAAAAACCATGGGTATGCTCACCATAACCCACTCGGGTCTGGCACTTTTATTAGAGCCTTGGGTATGCTCCCCATGGGTCTGAAGTTTAAATTCTTCCAGAAATACCCGATGCACAGGGTTTTTTGGGTGATTATGTGCATCCAGGGTTTTTCCAACATTAGGAAAAATTAATTGTGGGTTCCTTATCACCAAAGTAAAAAACAATATAAATTAACTTTTAATTGATTTGGACTACTGAGACTTCTAAATTTTCCAATGCATGATTTCCAGATCGATGAATGATGAGGACTGAGGAGCTTGCTCATATTAGGAAAATCTCATATAATGCATTTACCATATTTCAACAGTGTGTGATAGTTGATATTGATTGATGGAATGATATCACTGTTACATTTTACATTTCCTGTGCAGCTGAGAGCTAAGCTCATCAATGGCCGTCCAGGGAATGATCAGAGAACCATGAAGATTCTTGGTGTTTGTGCATCATTCTTGAAAAATGCCAGGCTTACCTCTGGTTGTTCATGATACTACGTATGTACTACTGATTTGGATCTTTTTTTGTGGGTGGTTTTTTTTTTGTGATTCTTATGATGCGTCATTTGCTACTTTGATTATAATCAGTAACTTTCATCATGCACACCTCCCTGACAGTGAGAAGAGCACGGGCTGCATCTAGTAGATGATAACGCTTTTGCTCTGCAGCTCTATCCTGTTGCATTATAAGAGTACAATGTCCAAGATTTTAGGTCATTGTCTGCAGAAACATGCTTAAATCAGTTCTTCATATTAGACTAAGCTTCAACCTTATTCATTTTTTTTTTTTTGTAAGATATTTATACGATATGCATGCTAATTGAAATATTGTTGTGCAATATCATCAGTCTTACATGCATATGGCCACATCTACTGCTTCTATAATTAGCTGTGAATCACTGAAGCTAGTGGACTTTGAGTTATATCATTAAACAAATTAGGCTACTTTAACTTAACCAAAAACAGGCTACTTTAGATTATTGACTTACAAACAAGCCCAATCAATTTTATTTGTCCTGTATGATTTGATTGGCATAATCGTGATGACCTGGACTCTTCAGAGACATTCATTGAACTACGTAATGCCCGGAAGGATCACATACTAATTTAAATTGCGATGCAGGAATTTTGGTTGCAGTTGTAGCTTTTCCAGGGCTGCAGATCAAATGTGCCGTCAGGACTCACGCGTCCACTTAAGCGTGGAAGAAGCGATTGCAGCTGAAGAAAGTCTCTCGATATATTGCAAGCCTGTTGAGCTTTATAATATTCTTCAACGGCGTGCTTCGCAAAATGTACAATTTTGTTCCTCTTTGTTTTCTTGATTCCTTGAGTTGGTGTATTTTTTAAAAAAACCTTGGTATTGACAATTTTTGGATTTAAACCTGATATTTATTGTTTGTATTGTTTACATTAGTCGTTATAAAACAAATTAATATTGTTCTACAATTGAAAAATAAGAATTGGAAGAAATCCATGTACATCTAAATCATGGATATTTTAATCACATAGATTGTAAATTCACAATGCAGATTTCAATTCACAGATCCATTTAACCATGGTAGAAGTAATAGCAATTGAAGGAGAATCTCATATAATGCATTTGCCCTATTTCAACAGCTTATGATAGTTGATATTGCTTGATGGAATGATATTAATGTTACATTTTATTTAACATTTCCTATGCAGCTGAGAGTTAAGCCCATACATCATTTGAATACTTAATTTAATTCAGGATTTTAATTGATTATTAATGCACACATATTTTCATTCATGCTAGACAATATGAATAGCAATCGAGAATACTTTTTTCATATAGGATATTCCAAAATTCCTTATGTATCGATGGACTATATTTTACATTATGTTGATATGTTGAATCTGGATTTTTTTTTAATTATTTATTTATCTGTTTTGATTATGCTTAATCTAATCATCTGCTTCTGCAGCCATCATTTCTCCAACGTAGTTTGCACTACAAGATACAAGCAAGACGCAGAAGAAGGTGCTTATACGATCCTTTAGTGATTCCTATTTTACAACTGTAGGATATTTCTTGTAGTATATGCCCATACTTTTGGTGATATCTATGATTATATAATTTCTTCAATATTATTCACATTGGTAATTGTACATGTAAATATTAATTTTATGGGCTGGTTGACCATCAAACGTCAAAGATTAATCTTCTGTTATAATTTTTCTGGTCATGTAAACATATAAACTTGAAGTCATATTTTGATAATAGTGGTTTGGTGTTTGTAGAATACATCTGTCCATATCACTACAGAGGAATGCAAATGAAGTGCAGTCACATAAGATATTCCCCTTGTATATTCTTTTGGCGAGACCTGTTGTTAATTTTACAGGTGCTGAGGTATGATACAGTAAAAAGAATTCCTGTATGCACGTGCTGATTAAAAAGCCACTGTTTTTCTTTTTTTTTGCCGGGGAGGGGGGGGGGGGGTTGTTAATATTCGATGTACTTTCACTGATTGGTAGCCACAACAGTCTTCTGCAGTTTATCAACTCAGTAGAGCATGTCTGCTGACGTCGTATAGTGGACTTGGGGACAGTAGTCGATCAGAAGCCAGTTTCATTCTACCCGAGATGATGAAACTGTCAGCTGAGGCCAAAGCTGGCAATCTTACTATCTTGTTTGTAAGCCATGGTATGACCTTATCTGTGTGCATGTCTGTTAATTACATAATATGTTGTAATAGTGTGCCATGAGTGTGCCTATTAAATGCTTGTGTGTGTTTTTTATGCAGGGGAAGCAAAATGTTCATCCCATAAAAGTGACACGCTGAAAGATGATGTGGAGCTCATGTCATTTCCATGTAAAATATCTTAGTGGATCATACTGAGTTAAAATATGGTCTGATTAATTACATATGTTCCTATCATTTCCTTGTGGGTTACTGATCATAATGTTTTTTTAAAAAAACTATGACAAATGTTTAAGTTCGATTGCTTGTGTGCACTCTTCTATTTCATAAACACAAAGTTGAATCATTTATGTTTTTCCTCCATTTTGTATCGTTTGTATAGTTGTATGTGGAGCACACCAATATAAATCATAATGTTAAACAGATACTTTTTACTCAACTCACGCTTTTCATCACACTTACCTTTTCATTGATCTTGTTTTGATGCTTGATGGTTACATACAACCTCATCCATGCAATTAAATTTGAAGATCCCAGAAAGAATATCAATGAAAAATACATAGACCTACTGGAAAAGTACATGTTGTTTCTTCATTTGAAGTGAATTCAAATTTTTTTATAAAGCCACATAGATCCATGTGCTGCTCCAGTTAAATATCAGTGGTAATTGTTTCACTCATCATTTATTTATATTCTTGACCATTCCTCTTTTATAGAACTGAAAAAATGCAAGCAAACATGTGTTGATTAAATGAATCTTTCTGAGATATTGCAATTGAAAGGTTGTCCTCTTGAAGAATAGTAGGAGGCAGATGGACTCATATCCAGGAATAGTTTAAATGATCTACTCAAACTCCCTGTACACAGCTGATTCATGGAACCATTGCATCGTGACATCAAATTTTGGATTAGAAGTGGAAATGAAGCTTCTAAGTTTTAGATCAGCATAGGGTGGAGAGAGAAAAGTGAATGGCTTTTCGGCAATGCAGTTGTTAGATGGAGGGATATAGGTCACACAAAATCTTCCCTCTTTCTTGTTGTCTTTGGATCTCACAGATGGCCTTTTGGGGTTTTGAAATTGTTGATTGAAGTAGCAGCTTAGCATCTTTCTACTTGCCCAGAATGATTTTTTTTTTAAAGCAAGAATAATTTTGTTTTTGGTTAAATGTTTTGATTGAAGTCTAGGAGTCTAGGACTTATTAGCGTCGACCTAGTGATCAGCTTGCTGTGCCCAATGTTTATGGAGTTTAACATTATGTTGTTCATCAATCTGTTCTCCATGTAATTAATGACCGTTGATTATTTTAGTCTGTATTTCTGTGAACAGAATTCTGTTTTGTGGCTTCAAGGTAGCAGTGCACTTACCATATTTGTAGTTTAAATAGCTGTTGTAGATAATTCATGTGATAGCATAGCTCCATTAGAATTTCTGTTGTTGGAGCTTCTGCTCACCATTTTATTTTTTATCCTTGTCTTCTACCAGCAATGTTTGAAGGAAATTGCACATGGGGCAATCTGCCATTAGAAACAATCCATTCATCTTTGGAGAACTGTGTCAACTTGAGTATGGGGCACAAATCTGAGATGCTGTCAACTATTGATATGCATCCTGGTGTTTTGCAGGTATGTTGTTGATGCTTTTTGTGAATGCTATCTTGTGCTGTAGATGTAGTGCACTGGAAAATGTGAGATAAATACTTGAATCATGAAATCTGTATGTGGATATTACTTCTGATTATATTTCTGCACAATGGCTATGCTAGTTGGCAATTGGGTAGGCCTAGTCAAAGTTGTGACTGAACTGGCCTCTGTCATGAGCTCATTTTTATCCTAACCCAGTCCATGTCAACTTAATGTGAGTTTAATTGGAGGATAATAAATAAAGTTAATTCCTACTTGGATAGTTTTTTTATAAAAAAAATAAGTTGAAGCTCAGTAAGTTCAATTCTGTGGCAGTCTAAAGCATTCTGATCTGAAGTCACTCTATGCTATTAGTTCATCTGGTCTTTAAATCTTGGTCTCAGTACATACAAGAATTACGTAACAATAGCCTGGTCAGATGGGCCTTTACCTGTCCAATACATGCAGTGGCCAAAATCAACAAACATCCTGAGTTTTTTTTTTTTTTTTATTGAAACAAAATGGTAGGCATTCACCTTGATTTTATTAAATGGAAGAGAATGCCCAAACTGAATTTAAATCACAAAACGCACAAGAGTGACAAACCTCCCCACCCCGGCCTACACCCGGTAGAGGAGAGTTCTACCATGGTTTTGGCCAAATCTACCAAGACCCAAACCTACCAAGCAAACATCCTAACTTAATTATGGTCCTATAGTCGAGTATGTCATGCAACATTTCTCTCCATGAATGGTTTATCTTTTTTAATTATCTGTTGGAAATTACATAGTTTATGAACTATAAAGGAGGAAGGTCACTCTGTTTGTGTGTGAATTGATAACCTGTCACATAAAGTTGTTCTCATGGTTGTTATTGCTTCTAAGAATACACGAAATTTGAGGATTTCTATATGTCATTACGTGTTGGATGATGAGAAACTACCGTCAAACATGTTTTTTTTGTTGAAAGATTTGATGATGCTTATGATGAGGTGACCTTATAAGTAGCAATAAGGTTAATTGGATTAGTGATGGAATGTTTTGCAGTGTGACATGCAGTTCAAGTAAATTTTGGATAATTGTTATCTCAGAAAGGAGTTTGATCTAATTATATTTGAATGAGTTATGCATCTTGTGAGGTCTTAGAATTATTCAACAGATTTTTACATTTAGCACCAGTTGTTTCAAACAAAATTTCATGTGATACTGATTTATCATATATTGCAGTCAAGTTCCAAAGGGCAGGACAAGTGTATAGCTTTCCAGATCCCTCGTAATTCAGGGTCCATGGTAAGTATGCTTTTTTTTTTTATGTATGTAACAAGGATGCAAAACAACATTCAAAGATTTCCTTTTTTCTTTTTCTTTTTAAAGAAATTATTATTGATTGAAATTCTATGCCTTTTCCAGTGTTCATCATGGCAAGTGCAAGTGAATATTCACGCACAAGAGGTCGGAGTAAAAGAAAGATCTCCTTATGATTCGTACACCTATGACAATGTTCCTAGTTTGTTACTGCCTCATATTATCCAGTAAGAACACTGTCATTATTATTTTTAAATCATAGTGCCCTTCTGTTCTCAATCAATATTTGCTGTTTTATATAATATTTGATATTTGATGTGTATTTGCTAGCATAGCTTGTAACATCTTTTGTAAGTGGG
The DNA here is from genome assembly GCA_030737835.1 of Acorus gramineus. Taxonomy (NCBI): domain Eukaryota; kingdom Viridiplantae; phylum Streptophyta; class Magnoliopsida; order Acorales; family Acoraceae; genus Acorus; species Acorus gramineus. The sequence goes on along the minus strand of CM060856.1, from coordinate 7,786,143 downwards.
TATTCAGAAACTATACTTGTACTCATACTTTAGACCAATGCAACTGAAGGGATGAACAGGCTTGACTTGTTTGTCTGCTCATCTCATTTGGTGGAAAATGCATATTAATAATGAATCCTAATTTAGTGTACCAATTTACCAACCCCTGTTCTCTCAAATTTCTGCATGCACTAGAGAAAGATCTTAGTTCATCTACGAGAACTGGAACTTTAATGTGTGTGTGTTTTCTTGGTACATGACCTTTGTTTTCTTAGAGATCATAGGAGGAATATTGCTCATCTATTGCATTTAATGAGTTGGTGCCTGGTGGATCATTCCATGCCATTGCCACATTATATTTCCTGAATTAGTCAATGAAATTCCCTCACAAATGAATTTTAATATTTCTAAATGTTTCTTGTTTAGTTTTTCATTTTTCATCTACTTCATCCTTTTAAGAAATTCACGTTGATGTATTTGTCAAAAACAGGAAAGGTAACTTCCTGTTCCTCTGGATTTTTTTTTCTCTTTTTTCAATATTATCATCACTTGTCAAAGTGAACAGTACATTTCAGGAAATTATTATCTAGTGTTCCCTTTGTGAAGTTTATTTATATCGCAAAGTCTAATTTCTTCTAATTTCTGTTTTTTTTTTTTTGTTTGGTTGGGGGGGTTGTTGCTGAAGGTTGCGAGCTGGCAATGTTATTTTCAACTATAAATATTACAACAACACACTACAGAAGACTGAAGGTTTGGCATTCTTCTATTTTTAAATGGTTTTAATCTCTATTTCTGTTTTCTCATGTCAATTGTCATTGGCAGTCAATATGTTCTCTGTTTTTGTATGTCATATAAGTGGTGCATGTCAACGTCCAATGGGTTTGCACAATGTATTTAATGTTTAATTATGGAGATTCAATATAATGCTAACCTTCTTGTTTTTTTTACTCAACAGTTACTGAAGACTTCTCCTGTCCATTTTGTTTGGTGAAGTGTGCCAGCTTTAAGGTAGTGGTCACATATGTATCTTTCCATATATGTTGTTTTGAAGAAGCTGCCTTTTACCGTTATTTATTATGGTGGTATTTTTCTGTGATTGAGTTTTATCTTTGTGGTTTGTAGGGTCTACGATATCACTTGACGTTATGTCATGACCTGTTCAATTTTGAGTTTTGGGTTGGTAAACGTCAGGAATCTCCCGTCTTATTTTATCATTATTATGTAGTTTTTGATTGTTCAAGTAAAATTTGTGCTCTCTCCAGGTTACTGAAGAGTATCAGGCAGTTAATGTTTCTGTAAAGACTGATACTTGGACATCAGAGGTGAAATTCCACCTTCACCTCTATTTCAAAAACTAGCATGCATATTGAATACTAGAAAATATTTTATATTATTTACACAAGGATACCTTCTAGTTTCATCTAACCTCCTCCTTGCTCAGATTGCAGCTGATGGAAGGGACCCAAGGCTGCAAACATTTTTCTTCTGGTGATTTATCTAAACTTTCAATGGTTTATTGTATTTCGGGTGAAGGCTGCACTTGTAATTAACACTGAACTGCATTGTATCAGTAGCTCAAAATTCAAGCGGCGTAGGAAAAATGACCTGGTCCATAATGCAAATCCAGTGCATCCACATGTAAAATTGGACTCTATGGAAGTAGGTGGGGAAGATTCTCCTGAGGGCTACCACGAAAAAGACACTGGAACATCTTTCCATGCACCTATTACACCGCCAACAGATGCAGAGCCGTCAAACAGGCCCTATCGTAGAAAATCTGACATTGGTTGGTATTCATTATTTATGTCCTTTTGGGTTCCTTTGAGTGCAACTAACAACTCAGTTGTAATTCCTTAGATGGAGTTCTGAATAAAGGAGCAGAAAAGACTGCAAAGGCTTCTTTTGGTGAAAGCCATTTGCAGTCTGCAAGACGTAAGTCTGAGAGCTATTGTTCAGAAAATCCTTGTCCCGCTGAGTGTGCTGAACCCATTGCATCAAGCCCGGACACAGTAGGTGTATGTGCTGCCACTGCTCAGGCTTCTTCTGGCAATGAATATCCTCACCCTGCATCTGCGTGTGGTAATCATCTGGTCCCTGTTGGGCAGCTGTGTGTGAAGACAAAGAAGCTCTCTGCAGACAGATCTGATCCCCGAAAGTAATTCGTTCTTTTCAAAATTCTTATCATGATATTTTCACATGCAAACACAATTTTTTTCCTTTACACATCTTACGAGTGTTCCTGATCCTTGCCCTGATGCAAAGATAGATTTTTCTAGTTATCTTGGTTTTTTTTTAAATAGTTTTCTTGTTAATATTTCTTGTGACTTATATATCTTGTAATATTTCAGTCGTGCTCTGTTGCAAAAGCGCCAGTTTTTCCACTCACATAGAGCTCAGGTGATGCATGACTCTTTATATGATCACTGAAAACTATTTTTTATCATGTTTTAAAGTGAAATATAGAACTTATGTTTCTTAATACATGTATGATTTCTATTTATACATTTGTTTGTTTTAGACAGCATCCTTTGTGCTGGTCTATTGTGTCCATTTGATGATATTCTTTCAGAGGGCATGCAGGAGACGGGGGAAAATGTTGTATTATAATCGTATTATAGTTAAACATCAGTATCCTATCTTTCTATATTCAATTTAATCTTGTTGCTTCTCCTTATATTGTCTGAGAAGTCACTTAACATTCTCTATAAATTCTGTTATTTCAGTCCCCTGCTAGACTAGGAAGTATAATACTGAGTGTGCAGCTGGAGGTTTTAGATAATGGCTCTGTTACATGGTCCTCATTTGCAGCCCCACGTGCAGTCCCAAATGCACAATGAGGTATATGCTCTGTTAGACGAAGCATGTAATTTTTCACTTTTCCTATAAGTGGGTCCATGCAGTTCATCTAGTATATACTTCAATTTAATGAAGGTACATGCTTTGTTACATGAAGTATACAACTTCAAAAAAATGTAAGCATGTGGGAACTACATGTGGGGTTGCATGCGATACCAATTTTTTTTTTTTGATATGTCTAGGTTTCAGGAAGAGTAGGCTAGGAAGCACGGATACTTCAATTGACTGGTTGTATCCGTGTCTGACATGTATCTGACACAGTACATGACATGGCATGCGTCGAACGCGTATCAGATGTCATACATGGCCAAAATCCAATATATACATATTTTAATTTTGGCACATGTGGATACCACGAATACTAGGTGCAAGATGACCCTGTAAAGTTTCTTCGAATTTGCAATATTTACATTGTAAGGCTTATGTTATGAAGTTCATGTGCCATGGAGTTAAAGGAGCTTAATTCTTAATGGATTCATAGTTGAACATCGATATTTATATTAATGCATGGTTTGTGGATGCATTATTTATTAGTTAGATGCCATGTTGAAGTCGTGTCTGTGTGCTAGGATTATTTCAGTATTTTCTTGTCACTGTGTTCATATCATGTCCCTGTGCAGTGTCTGTGCTCCATAGATTGTACATAACAGGATACTCCAAAGATTACCATATCATGTGTCTAAAGGCATAAGTATATATCATATGACCAATTATTCACTGCAAAAGCCTGAGATGCGGTACTGAGAGAGGAGATAAAGACTTGAAAAGAATGGGTGGAAGTCATAGTTACATGAAAGTTTGTAATAGCCCACCTAGATGAATTGGAATCAGGTTTCACAGCATTAATGAATTTATAAAACTGACTCAAAATTATTGGCTGATGAGAGCCTATGATTCTGATGCTTAATTTAGAATAGAAATGGGAGTTTCAGCAATCTAACTTGATTTGGGCCTGCCACCTTTATCAGGAACTTGCAAATTGCAAGGACCAATGTGCTTGGGGATTCTACCTTTGCATTTTGCCTTTTGAAACTCTCATTCAATCATTGAGTGTATTCAAGTTTCATGATTCATGTATTGGTATAAGAGATGGGTGAGTGGAATGAGAAAAGTAAGTTAGGGATTATGGAAGTACTCAATTTACTGTGGGATTGATCTATCGCAGGAATATCTGGTGGAACAAGAATCATACTAAAAAATGTGTGTGTGTGTGTGTGTGTACTGGGAGATGTACTATGGATGTATCATATGCATTTTGACCTGCATGACCATCATTTGAACATTTCCACTTCGGTGACCATGTAATAGTAGATGTATTATATGACAGACACATAAGACGAGTGTAGGTAATGTGCCAGGAACCTAGTCCATGTCATGCCCTATTTTTAAATTCAGTGGCGTGAATGGGATATACTGAAAGGCATTTTATTATATTACTATTTTCACTTGCTCAAAAATTCTTGATATTTTGTTCTGCTCTAATTTATACAATTTTACTGGGTATTGGTAAATGTTATCATTCTCAAAAGAGGTATGCAGGATGGTTAATTTGAATTTACATGACTGATTGAAATGCTGATATGTTGTGCACTTGAAGCCAATGACCCTGGAGCAAGTATTGTCAGATCGGGACAGTGAGGATGAAATTGATGATGACATTGCAGATTTTGAAGACCGAAGGGTATGATTTATTTATTTACATTAACTTGCACATAGGTTTTTCTTTTATAGTGTTGCTACAATAGGTGAACATAAGCTTTAATTTGTTCTATTTTACTTTGGCATCCAGCACTGGATGAGGATCACTGTATATGTACGCTTTTATATAGTGATTTCCAACCCTAGTCAACATATTCATTTTATCATAACAAACCTGTATGCTATATAGGAACCTGAGATGCTTTTCCATTGAGCAATCTTATTAGATAATTAAGAATGGATTCTGACATAAGCTAACATGTTATGCAGATGCTTGATGATTTTGTGGATGTGACGAATGATGAGAAGCATATGATGCACCTTTGGAATTCATTTGTGAGGAAACAGAGGTAACTTTGATTGGCCCATTTGCTCTACTGACTCAAAACTCTCTTTAATTCGTGTTTTCATGTCAATGACTATATTACATGGTTTTGTTTAATTCTCCAGTTTCTCTCTCTCTCTCTCTCTCTCTCTCTCTCTCTCTCTCTCTCTCTCTCTCTCTCTATCTATATATATATATATATATATATATGTTCTATCATATTGCATCTAGTTTTTCTTGTTTTTCCAATCCTTACACATTATGAGAGCTTCCAACTCTTTTATGGTCTTCACTTGGAATTCTCATTTCTTGTAAGCAGGGTATTGGCAGATGGTCACATTCCGTGGGCATGTGAGGCATTCTCACGATTGCATGGGCGGGATCTTGTTCACGCACCAGCTCTTATATGGTAGCTCTCTTGACCATTGACAAGTTATATATATATTTATTGATGCTACTTATAATGTATATCCCGCCCCCCTTAGATTCACAACCTGTCCGTGTGGTGTGTTTGTGACTATGATCAGCAATATGAACATATGATTAGCGAACTTAATACAGTACAATATTGTACATCTCCAATCCAACCATGATAGTCAATCTTTGAAGGTTCCCATTGCTAATTTGCTCATTGATTTGAACAGGTGTTGGAGGTTGTTTATGATAAAATTATGGAATCACAGCCTTCTTGACGGTCGGTCAATGAACAATTGTAATTTGATTCTTGAAAGATATAAAAACGAGGATTCAGATGTGAAGAAAAGCTGATCTATAATTTGGCTTGATATGAACTTATCTGAGCATTGGCCGACGTTTAACCCCCCCAATCCCAGCTCTTATGAATTCTGTCACAGACTGGGAGTCTTCATTCTTCACCACTACTGTGACTGCATTCTTTCTTATAGAGGTATTGAGAAAGGAAGAAGGGAGGGCTAATGTCCTTTCTCAAGGGATTCAAACTAACTTAAAAGCTCTCTCTTTGTACTTGTATAATGCGACACAGTAAATTTTTCTATTCTTTTTGGTGGTCTCAACTTAGGCACAGGAGTCCTCTACGTACCCTCTTACACCATTGAGCCACAGGTAACTTCATTTTTCAATGTAATACTGTACAACATGATAAAGAATAATATTTTGTAACAACTTAGGATGTGTTTTCTTATTTTTCTTCAATATTTCCGTTCTCCTGAGTGTATGTTTGGAGATGTCATGTATCAGCAGAATAAAAGGAAGGGTGAAGGGTGGTGGTACAGTCATTTTTGCAGTTGAATACATGCATGCATTTAACTCATCTGAGTATGTATTTTGTTTTTTGTGAAAGTGTTCACTTCATTAAACAATATACAACTTAAAAATGATTATGACATGTTGCAACTGCAAAAGCGAATGGAATGAAAATCCCAAACGTTTTCCTTTAAGAAATTGGAACAGAATAATTGCCTGGTTAAGAACTTGTTTGACATCAACTTTTCATTAAGTGATATCGCCTGGACCTGTCTCTGCCATTAGAAATGCTGAATAACAATTCGACTCTAGTAATCTTTATTAACAAGTTATAAAGTCTACCTTCTCTCTCAAAAAAAAAAAAAAAATTGACTCTGAAATTTTCTGGATCAAAATTCCAAGGGGGGAGGAATTGCATGGAACTCTCTGCACTTGTTTTAACAGAATGAAAAACCAGGATTTTTGGAAAAATCACAAGAGGATAAGTCATAAAATCAAATTTTGAGATGTTATTTTAATTTTTTTTTACTGTCAAATCACACGGATGATTCATTTTTAATGTTTTTTTAGGAGCTTTTTGGTGCTTCCCAAGAAGCATGCAGTATCAGCATTGCTTGGAAATATGTGAAATTCTTGGAATAATATTCATTCAACAGCAATGCAACCAAATATTGACGCCTTTTTTTAGTGAGCTTTCCGGCCTTCCGGGTGCATTCTACAACTATTCATGGATAGTCTTTTTCAAAAAACAACTATTCATAGATAGCAACTGTAACTGATTTTGGGATTTGAATTGTGCAACTGTTTTGATAAATTTTAATATTGTGAAAATCTGCCTTTTGAAAATATCTTATCCTTGTACAACTTTGAAAGAAAAAAATCAAAACATAAGATTTATACAGCTTTCACAAAAATCATATGAAGTTAGATTTTTCAAAGATGTTGATTAGGAGAAAAATCAATTTTAAAAATTCAATCCCAAACGCTATCTCTTCAATTAAAAACAAAAATAAGGACCTGAATGGTATTCAACTTTTTTTAATGCATAAAAGTGAGATTACTCAAAATAACTGATTGATAAAAAAAAATATTTTAATTAAAAATCACTTTCAATAAAAAAAAAACCTATTTTTTCAGATAACAAAAATGATTTAGACAATTGAATTTTTTTATTTAAAGTCACAATGAAGATCCAGTGTACCTGACATTGCCATCATTGAAGTATACAAAAATTAAATTAAACTAAGCCTTTCCATTTAAAATGGTTATTTATTACTAAAGCTGTTTAAACTGGGCCTTCATTAATTGATGCAACATAACCACCCCAACCGAGTTACAATTGACTCATAAACTGAGTCAAATCAACATTTTTGTTTTTTATGAAAAAAAAAAAAAAGTAAAACGTGAAATACCCTCCTTTTGGTAATACGACACGTGCGAAGCACATGCAGCGAACGCTTGCCGTTTTGAAGGCCCATTACGAAACAGTCCCCCGAATATAAAACATTTACGAAACCGTCCCTTCAGACACGCGTGCAAGGGCATCCCGCGATAGATTTTGTCGTTATGTCAACCGCCGCAATAGGTCCCCGACACGTGTGATCGGATGCGGCTGCCTTACAAAAGTGTTAATCCGCACTGGTTTTTTGACGCATTATATTGTGAGGCAACACCCTAAAAAAAAAAATTGTCCGTTTTAGTACCGAGTGTAAGCATGTCAATCGAACAGGTATAAATCGGATATGTAATATCTATATCCTAACTTTTGAATTCAGATATGGATATTAATTTTCAGATTCGGATCCTTTCGGATACGGATACGGATTTTTTTTAGATAATTGACATGTTTGAATATTAACATTAATTTAGATAATCAAGTGATATTTTAAAGAAACATCAAAATTAAAATTAAGATTTTAAGGCTTATTATCTCTTTCAGATATCATACATTGAAAATTTAATAGTATTATAATATATTATCTTAGTGATTAATCATACAAGATAACAATATGGACAATATATAATACAAATATATATATTTTTATAATATATGTCGGATACGGATATTTTTTCGATCGAATAGACTGATTTCCATATCTGCACTCCAGATCTTCGAATATCGAATATTTCTGATTTTTTGGATACGGATTCGGATCGAATTCAGATTTTTTTTCAGATAATTGACAAGCTTAACTGAGTGTTTCAATTTGCTGAGGAACCCCACAAACGTTCTCATATTTTATTATTGTCCTTTATAAACTTCATTCATTAGTGTGGTTAAAGCCCTTGATGTGGCTTTCTACCTCAACTATATATACCTCAATTCACCATAGTTTAATTAAGGATTACTATTCAGGTGAATTAGTTATATTTCATGTGCCTAGACATTAATTAATTTTGCTCATATGTAAGATCCCTTTGTTAGAGACTATAATGAGAAATTTGATTCATTTTTTCAAAACCTAAATATCTAATAACCTTTTAACAACGAGATAATTTTTTTGAATGTAAATTATTGTATTATCCATGAACTTAACTCACCTTTGTCTTTGAAGATATAATAAGCTATTCTTCTTATACAATTAAATGACTTTTTTTATGTTTGTCTTAATTTGATATAACTTATACACATCCATTTTCTCTGTATCAACTTTATTTAAGTGGAACGTGTGATATATAATATAAAAAATAGTGATATGAACTTTTTATTGGTACTTTGTGTAAAAAGAATATTTACTTATCTTTATTATATTGGATTGAAAAATCTCCATCTGCTTAAATAGTTAAATTACTGTTTGGGTATCTGGATATTGTTGATATCTTTATTTATTGTTTTTTTCTCAAAAAAAAAATTACATAAATATCTTTATTGTTAAATATTACTAGATTGAATCTATGTAACTAGATTGAATCTATGTAACTAAAAGTAAAGTAAATCTATGCAACTAAAGTAAATTATCCATGTAAATTATTAGGGAGCTAAAAAATTAAAGATATCGATGGAGAGGACTTATTCTTAAAAAGCAAGATATGAAGGTCCTGAATTTAAAAAAAAAAATCCAAAAAAAAAATAAAAAAGACTATTTAATTTACTTCTGATCTCACTATAAATTCGCCAACTCTCCCTTCATTCTCATATAAAATCTCTCTCTCTCTCTCTATTCTTTTCATGGATCCTTAAAAATCATTCCTTCATGTGTATTGCTTTCCCATGAACAACCCAAATCAACATTCATTCAAAGAAAGACAACCCAAATTTTTTTTTTCTCTGCTTTTATGGAGTGGGCAACGAAAACGATCGAATCCAAACGGGGCCAACCGATGTCGGTGTACGAGACGGACGAATTCAGGATGTACGCGTTCAAGATAAAGAGGTGCGCGAAGACGAAGAGCCACGACTGGACCGAGTGCCCGTACGCGCATCGTGGCGAGAAAGCACGGCGCAGGGACCCCCGCAAGTTCAACTACAGTGGGGTCGCGTGTCCGGAGTTCAGACAGGCCGGGGACTGCAGGAGGGGACAGCGGTGTGAGTTCGCTCACGGCGTTTTCGAGTTCTGGCTCCACCCGGCCAGGTACAGGACCCGGGCATGCAAGGCCGGGCCGAGGTGCCTTAGGAAGGTTTGCTTCTTCGCGCACTCGCCGGAGCAGCTGAGGATGTTGGAAGAGGAGGGAGGGAGGGGTGGGAGTTGTTGGGATTTGGTGGAGGGGATGAATGGGTTGAGGGTTTGGGATGGAGTGGGTGGTTGTGGTGGTGGTGGTGGTGGGGAGGGGGTGGAGGAGGAGGAGGAGGAGGAGTGGCCGGACTTTGAGTGGGTTAACGAGTTGGTGGAGTGAGTTAGGGAGGGGGATTGGGTTGGGGGGTTATGGGAGGGAATTCTTAATTAAATGTGAAGGTATTGATTGTTGGATTTTGGGGTGGTTTGTTTTTATTATATGTTAAAGGTGGTGGTGAGTCATTAATTGATGATGCGTGTGTAAGAACAGATTAAGCGTTGCCATGCAACAAATGCCAAGTGTAATGTGAGTCTCTGACTTTGTGTGTTTTATTTATACATAAATTTTGTAATATAATGCATGCCTCCAACATTTAAACACCATTACTTGATGAAGAAATATTACACAAAAAAGTTAAAGTAAAATGAGTCCATACACTGAACTAATTGAAAAGGATTGAAGATGTCTATGACGAATTGACGATATATGTTTACGATATTATTGATTATTCCTTCCAGTACTAAAGAAGTCTCAAAATGATAATGGAATCAAACATAGGCTCAGAAATTCTTCCGTTTTAGACTGATTTCTCTCTTATTTTGGTTAAGTTTCTTGAAACCTCAGAATTTTCAAGAAAATTTAAGTTTGGATAGAAAAATAATTTATTAACTCCAAACAAACTCAGCCATCACTCCCTTTTCTTTTTTTCCTTCTTCTTCACAGCAGGCCTCCCTCTCGATCTCCTCCCTTTCCCTCTTTATAGTAGAAACCCGGCCCAAATGATCCCCCCCACCTCTTCTGTGTTTCTTGTTTTTCCTCTCTTCGTTTTCTTCTTCATAAGAGGCCCAAAAAACACAGGGCATTCTACACTTTTTTGTTTCATTTGTGAAGGTTTCTCTGTCAAACACTCAATCTGGGCTCCTCGGGTTGGTTCAGGTTTTGAGTGTATATGCCATGGATTGGGTTCAGGTTGAGATCATTGAGTTGAAAATTGAGTTAGAGTTGAGTTTGGGGTGAATATTTCAACATCAGGTCTGAACCCAAACAGTCTGAGTTGCAATCTTATTGAAAATATAATAATAATATTTTTTTTTGTTAGATAAAATGTGAATAAGGTGTAGATAAAAATTTATAAAACATGAAAAATGATAACAGTTAATTTGACGGTTAATTTATAAGAGATGATAAAAATTTATTTAATAGTAGGCCCATATATTCTTTTTGAGTTTAATAACTTAGAATAACTTAATTCTAAGGATTAGCTGAAATTCATATATCATTTTATACCAGATAATATGACATACATATTCTTAATTATTTTAAGCTTCCGAACACCCATTTTAAGGTTATTCCAATTAATTTTCACTTATTTCGGGCATATTCTCGAACCAAACAAGGGTTTCGGATTTAACTCACTCATATCATTATGGATTAACCAATTAAGGCTCCGTTTGAAAATAGTTTTGGAGTCAGATTTTCTCCACAAATTTGGTTTTAAAAACTAAGTTAATAAAAAGTTATATCTTCACATATTATAAAAAAATTAGTTTTTTTACAAAAAAAAAAAATTAATGTGTGCAACTTTTAATTAAACTGCAATTTTTTTTATTTTTATTTTTATTTTTTGTCTAAAAATGGGTTGAGAAACTCAACTTCTAACAAACTCAAAGACAAATCCTAACCCATTTCCAAATATGGTCTAAGTATTATTAGTAACTTAATTAAGCCAAATTCATATTAGTAACTTTTAAAATTGAAAACACCATTTAACAAATTTAATGGAATTGAAGAAGCAGATGACTTATTGATCAGACACCAAAAAAGAGTCAGAGTTCAAAGTATGCTAACATATCAATTGGGAAGGCCATCGCGGAAGGCAACAATAAACACGAGATCGAACACAAAAACGAAACATCACAACACATGAAGAACACAAGATATACGTGGTTCGGCCTAGGCCTACATCCACGGGGCAAAAAACTCTCCGATGGAGTTATCCTCTCTTAATTAGAACCCTCTCAACCTTCCCTTAGGATCTCTACATTGTATAATGTCTTGCCTAATCTTGCCATGAAACTCTAGAAGATATTTATAGAGATAAATAACTTCCTCCCAAAGTAATCTCCCAATTAACAAACAAATATTGTTACCATTAATTAGGAGATATTCACTCTCCTAATTAACAAACAAATATTGTTTCCTATTTTAGGAGATTCACTTTAAATATTAATTAAGATCAAATCTTAAATAATATTCTACTTATTAGGTGTCCAACCTAATATGGTTTCATCATAGCCATCTGATGTGATACACCGGATCGAGACATAATCCCAACAATCTCCACCTTGGCTTGTATCCGGTATGCTCGGACTTCCTCGAACCCCTTAGAAGATTTTCGTTGATGTCTCCATCTTGCTCCATGTCGTTCTTGAAGCACGACCACGCGAGCAACCGTGCACCTCCACCTGCAAGCAAGTGGTCTTCAACTTCCTTGACCTTCATCGGCCTTCAAGTCGCTATCACGAGTCTCTTTGTGCTCTAGACCCGCTCCGTAGAACTCCACCTTGAATGGATTTTAGGAACTTCTTCCTCCAGACATCTACACCGCCCAATTTTGTTGGATCCACAAGCCTGCGCTCGCCTTATTATGGATCAACCCCTGAGTCGAACTCAGTAATCGCGCATCCCCAAGTCAATGCTATGACTTGATTTCACGTGCATCTATTCCACGCTCCTCATAGATCTCCAAGAAGATATGGATCTCACCTCCACCTTGAACATGCCACACACGCGCTCGCGAGATGGCTAGACTCGCTCTTTTAGCCGAACAACATGGGGCGGCTCCTCCCATACCCGGTTCAGAACGCCTTATACCGTGTTGCACTGTTCCATCTTCTTTTGTACGAACTCAGCACCCACGCTTCACGTGATTCTACCACGTGCCTCCGCGTGTCACTGCGAACTTTGTACCCCGAGCGTCTCTGCACGTCCATGCCTTGCATCCGCTTCTTGGTGGATCTTGGACCCGCAACAAATTGGTATCATCATTGTACACCTCAATAGACATGCCTCTTCCACCACCGAGAGCTCCTTGCAACCTTGCATGGTTTTTTTTATTCTCCTTCTTCGCATGAAACCCTGTACAACACACCGTTGTTGGAATTTCTAACAATACATCCGTCGATGGTATGAATTCATCGACCCGTGTCGCTATTGATCCTCGTTCTTCAAATCTCGTCCTCCTAGATCGGAACCTGGAGCTCTGATATCACTATTAGGAAGGCCATCGCGGAAGCCACCAACAAACACGAGATCGAACACAAAAACGAAACATCACAACACACGAAGAACACAAGATATACGTGGTTCGGCCTAGGCCTACATCCACGGGGCAAAAAACAGAGAATCAACTTTGATAGTTGAGATACATTAAGAGACTCACAAACTCTCCTATAGAGTTACCCTCTCTTAATTAGAACCCTCTCAACCTTCCCTTAGGATCTCTACATTGTATAATGTCTTGCCTAGTCTTGCCATGAAACCCTATAAGATATTTATAGAGATAAATAACTTCCTCCCAAAGTAATCTCCCAATTAACAAACAAATATTGTTACCATTAATTAGGAGATATTCACTCTCCTAATTAACAAACAAATATTGTTTCCTATTTTAGGAGATTCACTTTAAATATTAATTAAGATCAAATCTTAAATAATATTCTATTTATTAGGTGTCTAACCTAATATGGTTTCATCATAACCGTCCGATGTGATACACTAGATCAAGACATAATCCCAACAATATCAAAGTCCACAATAAAATGTTTGAACTTTTTAGTAGCCCTCCTCAACGTATTTTAATTTTTTAAAAATATATTTTTAGTTTATATAAAGAAATTAAAACGCTAAAAAGAGTCTCATTTACAGTCCCTTACATCTACAATGGACAACCATTTTATTTTTTAAAAATAATATTTATATTATATTTCATATTTTTATATAGATAAAGTAGACATTTGATAACTTAGAAAAGATTATATCAGGTCTTAATTTAAAGATGATATATTTCATTTGATGAATTATACAGTGTTATTAGAAGTTAATTATATACTCGGACCCATTTTTAAGAGATGTAAAATAATTTACATCTGTGTTGTAATATAGGTCTTGTGCCTTGTTGCATGGTACCTATCCCAAGCCCATGAGAGGCCCATGTCTAAACTAAAATCCATGTCTGCGTCCAGGCCGATGTCCAAGCCAATGTAGCGACGCGTCAAAAGGATGTCTCCATTTCCAATGTTTTAAAAATAAAAATGAATGGTTTCATAATCACTGATATAATTGACACTTGTCAGTTCCAAAGCCGACCTTCCCTGAAACCATATATAACGAGCCACCGCTTCTCGCGCAGCCACCCAAAACCCACTTTCCCTTCCAAAGTCCAAACCATGTTGTCCGACCAACAGACCCAAAACGGCTTCGAACGCAAGTCCTTCCCGGACTTCTACGAAGACTGGCTCGCGGAGCAGGACCGTCACCTCCAGCAACTCCTCAAGGCGGCGAACGAACCACCATCCCCCTCCAACGAGGACTGCCTCCGCCCCCTCGTCGACCGAGTCCTCCTCCACTACGACCACTACTACCACCACAAGTCCTTCCACTCCCGCCGCAACGTCTACCAGATGTTCTCCCCCTCCTGGACCAGCTCCGCCGAGGACTCCCTCCTCTGGGTCGGCGGATGGAGGCCCTCCATGGCCTTCCTCCTCCTCTACTCAAGGTCCGGGTCCCAACTGGACGCCCGCCTCGACGACCTCCTCCGCGGCGTCCGCACGCGCGACCTCGGCGACCTCTCCCCGGAACAGCTCGCTCGGCTCGACGCGCTCAAAGTGCGCACGGTGGCGCGGGAGAGGGAGATATGCGAGAGGGTGGCGACCGCGCAGGAGACCGCGGTGGCCCCGTCGGTGGCGGAGCTGGTGCACGAGTTGACGGAGGGGGAGGTGGAGGAGGGGGTGGGGGACGCGCGGATGGAGGAGGCGATGAGGGCGAAGAGGGAAGGATTGGAGGCGGCGCTTGCGGAGGCGGACGGGCTGCGGATGGATGCGCTGAGGGGGATCGTTGGGGAGCTCGGGCCGCTTCAGGCGGTGCATTTTTTTATCGCGGCGGCGGAGATGCACCTCCGTGTGCACGAGTGGGGGAAGAGGAAGGACGGGAGGGGAGATTGATAAGGTCGGTTCGTCTCTCTGTCACATGCATGTCGGGATAATTATTAACTCATACGATCTTCTCGGGAGTCGTCACTGTAGGTTTCGCGACAAGTGTCTACAATTCTGTGCAGTGATAATAATTACTATTCCGCACTTACTCTGTCATTTACCACCACCACAACGTACTGTACTTCTTCGCATTGTACTTACTTTGTTACCGTTTAGTAAATCCGCGTTTGAAAATGAGTTTCGGGTGTGTGTGTGGCTGGGCGATCACGCTGGTTTTAAAACACAAAAATTATGATTATTGAGTATTGTTTTTGACCGGGTTTTTTTTTTTTATCATAGATAAAAATGATCCTACAACGTGATTTCTGTTATCTTAATACAGACGCGGGTCTTTTTTTTTATTGGATTAGGGGTAATTATGGTCATGTCACATTTGTCAAGTAGAATTCACACTACCAGCCGTGGTAAACGAGTTGAACAGCTTAGATTCTGCTCAGACTCGACTCAATTAAAATTCGCTTGAACTCGTTCGATTAGACAAATGAATCGAGTTTGAACATTTTTTACAGCACCGTTTTTAACTGAGCTAAGTCCGAGCCTATACGAGCTCGTTACTTAACATAATTAAAAGAGGGGAAACAAAAAATCTGAGTCGAGTTCAAGCCTGAGCTTATGTCATTTTCACATATATAAGGTATTATGATTTGTGAAATGTAACTTCTCAAATGCTAAACGAGTTTTAATTTTAGCTAAAAAAGTCCGAGCTGAGTCTTGATTCGAGTTTCGGCTTGGCTCATTCAACAAACGAGCAGAGCCGAGTTTCGACCGAGCTTTTCATGAGCCGAGTTTGAACAGAAAATTAAGCTCGGTCCCAAATCGAACCAAGCCTGAGCCAAGCCTGATACTAAAAAATGCAAGCTTAAACAGGTCAAAGTTCAACTCATTTACCACCCCTACACACTAATGTGGTCCCCACCGGGGACTAATATTATTTTTTACCAACACAATGTCCATAGTGTACTTCGTTACATGCACCTTTTTATATTTTTTATTACACAACTTTTAATAACATTATTGAAAATCTAAAAATTATTATAGATGAAATCATTTATGATACCTACATGAAATGAAAATGATCTAAGGACCAGTTTAAAAACAGGTTTGAACGGATTTTAAGTTTGGATAAAACTGTTTTTTTTTTAACTCATTTTTAAACAAAAAAAAAACTGAGACCAAGAGTTATAGACATTTTTTTTAATAAAAAAATGATCAAAATCTGAGTTTTCCATGAGTTATGAAGAGACCGCTTCTTTTGTCTAAAATCAATTTTACAATTGTACAATCAAATGCAGCTTCAGTTGAAAATGGGAATAGAAATTATAAATTTCACCCCAAGTAAGGTCAAGGATCTAAATTAAACCGTACGTAATCAGAGTTCTTACTCGATGTAGAGAAATGATCCTGACTTGTAAACCCTCATTTATAGTTTTTTATTGTGCATAGACCCTGGTATAGTTGGAATTAGATGCTCGCTTAGTTTCGGAGTAAGGAACATGTACACCTTATGTTCCAAATAGCATATTTTTGTAAATGGGCACTTCCCGTATTTGTATTTTAAGTAGTTTCAAAATTCAGATATTGTAACGCAATAAAACAGTAATAAAAAAAATCTCATCAACATCAAGATTCACAATATAATGCAAGCCTAAAAAGAGAACAAAAACTCAAATAATTCTCATATTATTGATCAAAAAGATTAATTTGCTCTCATGCTATACTTGACTTAATTATACTTAGAATCATAATTAAATTAAAGGGAAAAATCTTCTTTAACTCCCTAAAATCTTCTTAAAATCATAAAAAGTCCCTCTAAAATCAGAAAATCATCCTAGATCCCCATAAAGTGTATATGGTTAACGAATTTAGTCCCCCGGTCAAGAGTATATTGAAATAAGTTCTCAGAAACTTACTAAAATTGGATTCAGTCCCTACAAACTTTATAAAATCAGATTTAGTTCTTTTGTACAATTGTATGACAAAAATACCCCCGTCATTTTTTAGCATCCTCATGTCCTGAAATGTCATCATCATCTGTAAAAAAATATATATATATCCGTCGAACCTCAATTGATCTACAAAATTGAGTCATTTTTCAACATTTTTCTCCCATCAATCTCATTACAGTGGCTGAACAAAAAAAAAATTACAGTTTCATTAACTTCATCACAAAATATGTAGAGAAAACAATTTAAAAACCAAATCAAAATTCTATAATACATTTTTAACTCAAAATTACTAGCAATAAAAATCATAACACATTGACTATAAAACTATAATTTGTTTAATAAAATTTAAACAAATCAGTATATATTTTTAGATAATCACATGGATTTTTTATGATTTTTAAAAGATTTTAGAGAGTTAAAGACGATTTTTAAATTTCATATAGACTTTTTTCGATTTTCATAAGTTTTCAGAGAGTTATATCAATTTTTTCTTACAAAAAAAATAAATTTTAAAATGGTATATTAGTAATTTATCATGTATGGTTAGGGTTAACCACACATCTGGTTAGTTATAGGGACTAAAACAAATATTATCTAATAAGATAGGGACCTGAGAGGATTTATTAATTTTACATGGACTTTTTCTGATTTTCATAAATTTTCATGGAACTAAATCAAATTTTTCCTAAATTAAATCATAATTTATTAAAATTAAAATTAATCATTGAACGTAATAAATACTTATTTTCAAGTCCTAGAAATCTGTAATTGATGGCAATTAATTATGACATTTGTGAAAAGAATCACGGAATCATTCCTATAAATAGCAAGTTTGTTTATTAATTGTTTTAGAGGTGGAATTTAGCTAAAATATGCATAGCGACTATTACTAACCTCCAATATGATATTATAGTTAAATTCTCTAAAAAAAAATAAAATAAAATAAAATAAAATATACTTCTTCTTTTTTTCTTTTTTTTATATCAGAGGGATCCCCTATGACTGACTTTACAATCGAGCTAGGAAGCCTATCTCCATCTATTTGTTTCGATTCCACAAAAAATTCTTTTAAATAATCACAACAAACAGTTAATATATAGCTATTTTAAATTTCAGGGATTCTGATGTCACAATATTTTATTCTTGTCGGCTGCTCTTATTGTTATTTAACTTCCTAAAGACTGTTATATAAGCCTGTCAATTATCTAAAAAAAACCCGAATCCGATCTGAATCCGTATCTGAAAAAACAGAAATATCAGAATATTCGAAGATCCGGAGTGCGGATATGGATATATATTGTTCATATTGTTATCTTGTATGATGAATCATAATGATAATATATTATAATACTATTAAATTTTCAATGTATGATATCTGAGGTATCTGAAATAGATAATAAGCCTTAAAATTTTAATTTTAATTTTGATGTCTCTCTAAAATATCACTTGATTATCCAAATTAATGTTAATATTCAAACATGTTAATTATCCGAAAAATATCCGTATCCGATCCGTATCTGAAGGAATCCGAATCTGAAAATTAATATCCTTATCTGAATCTGAAAGTTAGGATATGGATATTGGTATATCCGATCCGTATCCGTCCGATTGACAGGCTTACTGTTATGGTGATTCAATCGTTCCATAAATGCGCCAACCACTCATCCTGCATCATATTGATATAATTTAGTTTAGATAATTTACATTTGACTCAATTTGATTTAGATAGTTTTTTTTTTTTAGGTAAAGACTAATTGTTGACACACGTGTAATTTTCTTACTAATTAAAATATATCTAGAAAACAACTTAATCATCTATGTATTTTAATCATCTTTATTATCCCGCATGAGTACATATATTAAGTTATTTGAATATATATGAACTATGATAAAATTCTAACACAGTTAAAAATAAGAACAAGGATCTAATAAGCTTTTAGATCCTTCAACAAACCACGATTCTCAAAAGATAAATAAAACTAAAAAATATATCAATCAAAAATTAAAAACCCTGAATTATACTAAAAAATTATTAAAAATAGTAAAAACGGAAGTTTGTTGTAACTAAATCTAAAGGATCCTAGAAGATCCTCGGAATAGATAGAAATC
The DNA here is from genome assembly GCA_030737835.1 of Acorus gramineus. Taxonomy (NCBI): domain Eukaryota; kingdom Viridiplantae; phylum Streptophyta; class Magnoliopsida; order Acorales; family Acoraceae; genus Acorus; species Acorus gramineus. The sequence continues at coordinate 7,767,019 of CM060856.1, read as the reverse complement.
AAATCCGAGCTGTTATGATAGAGATATTCAGAATCTAAAACGTTACTAAAAATAACAAAAATGTTATTTTGATGGATTAAAAATAGGAAATATGGAAAAATAAGCGCGCACTATAACATAGCAACAACTTTTGAAGATCTCCTCGATATCAAGCTCTAGTAAAAAAATCTGGTGATTCCGAGTTCGGGGCGTCTTTTATTTCTCCTAGCCGGTTTTTCTGTAAATACTTAGAAATCTCAAAGTAGATCCATCGGTCCCGAAATGCGTCCGCCACCCGTTTTTCATCAAATTCATACAGTACAATAACGCAATGTAGACTGAGTTATTATAGTACTGTATAGGATTGTAGACAAGAACATATACGAAATAGACTAAATACTGCTATTAAAGTATTTGGATAGAGCTCGTCAATCACCACTAACCCCAAATGCTGTCCTCTCCCCCCCCCCCCCCCCCCCCCCAATAAAACATATTATACTCTTTATTTTAGACACTCATCCCACCAACCTCAGTTGACACAAACCCAGTCATATTGAAGTGTCTAATGTGACTCAATGAGTGTCACCCAAAATTTTTCAACTGCATTATTTTAAAAGTGATGCAACATATCTTGGGTCCCCATAAATTGTATGATTTGACACACTCTGAGTCAAAACGTCGTGTCTACTGTGATCTAAGATGTATCACCCAACACTATCCAATTGACAATAATTTAATTTTTTATCCATTATAAATATCATACATATACAAGAAATAAATATCATAAATAAAAAATATTCACGTGCATAGTCACATAAGTTAATTCAACATTCACATATCCAATCGTTTACATTCACAAATCCAACACATTATTCTTTTTTCACAAATGAAAATTTACTATTGACATAATAATATTCCTTGTTCAACATTTACACATCCAAATTCAACCAACCAACGCTTCCACATTATATTTTGGTTTTTGAATAATGTGTATGAGTAAAAAATGTACTAATGTGTATGCATGTTAATCAAGGAAGACTGTTATGTTAATAGTATGTTTTCATTTGTGAAAAAAAATAATGTATTAGATTTGTGAATATGCATGATAGGTTGGATATATAAATGTTGAATAAACTTATATGACTATGTATGTGAATGTTATTTGTTTATGATATATTTTATTTATTGTGTATTTATGATATTTATAATGGATAAGAAAATTAACTTATTGTCAATTGGATAGTGTTGGACGACACACATTAAATCACATTAGATAACCCAGTTTGAGTCAGAGTATGTCAATCGAACAACTTACAGTTCCAAGGTGTGTCGCATCACTTTTAAAATATTGCGCGGTTGAAAAATTTTGGGTGATACACTTTGTGTCACATTAGACATCCAAGTTTGACTCAGAGCATATCAAATCAAACAACTTACAGTGACTCAAGGTGTGTCATGCCACTTCTAAAATATGACAACTGAAGAATTCTATGTGACACATCATGGGTCATGATAGATATCCCAGTTTGACTCAAAGTATATCAAACTGAATAATTTATGGTGATTCAAGGTATGTCGTATCACTTTTAAAATATTGTAGTTGAAAAATTCTGAGTGATACACTTTGAATCATTCATATTAAACACCCTAACATGACTGGGTTTATGTCAAGGAGAGTTGTAGGTTGAATGTATGAAAAGGGAGTAAAGATATTACGTCTACGTTCGGTGCCACGTCAGATCAAGTACATTGAATCCTTACCCATAAAGCGACAAACGACACCGTCCTCTGGAGTCTCCTGGAAGAGCCTCCATAATTCGACGTATCTGGCTCTCTCCTCCATTTAACATTCACTGTATGTATTGAATCCTACGTTGCTCTTGCTCCTCCTATAAATCCCCCCTCCCCCCCAACACAAAACAGAAGCCTCAGTGTTTTTCTTTTGAATGAATCGATCTCTGCTTAATAATTCCCCTTCATGCATGGTTTCACACTGATGAAGTTCATGTAACCCTCTCTCTCTCTCTCTGGTAAGTTTTATCTTGTTTAACAACAGCAGGTGTAGAATTGAAATGCTTTTGTATGCTTTTACGAGTGTTTCTTCTGCAGTACTGTTGCTACTATACTAATAGGAGCAAGAGTTGATGAATGGGAGACAAATCATGATGGGTCGGAACGAAGGAGAACCAGAGCATGCTGAAGTCTTCGGATGCGCATGCATGAATTCGCATGTGAAGCTTAGACGTGTTAATGTGTGAATTTATTTTTATTTTCTTTTATCGGGCTAGAGTGTAGATATCGCCTCTGTTATCACCTCCAATACGTACGTGTGTACCGGCCCTTATATGTATAAATGCACTGCGTATACTCACACACACACTATCAGCATATATACACGGTGATAGCAGTGTCTACCATTAAATGGACCGTATATACGTTCAATAGCAAGAGATATTATTATTAGACAAGGAGAGATTTATTAGTTAAGGTCGAATCTATTTAAGATACGGGTGTGATATGTAATGTCATATGTCAGTCCCTTGTGATCTCATCTTTGGATTAAACTGTCATTTTTGGAACTCTTTTTATTATTTATTTAGGTGCTTCATCATATCAAACAAGGAGTCTTGGGAGGAATATAATTGCATTATTATTAGATTAAAAAAAAAAAAACACGTACGACAAAAACTTAGTAGGCTTTCAAGAAAACAAAAAAAAACCTCTCTCGGGTACTACATGAGGAGCCCATTTATTTATATGGACCCCACAAAAAAGAGGCCCATTCATGAAGGCCCACTCAGGGCCCATGGATCCTCAACGTGTTCAAAAAACTGGACTCCCTTGTGCATCCAGTACTCTTCAGGTACTCCAAGAAGTCTCTAAAGCTGCTCTCCCTGTAAGCCCTAGGGTTCCCCTCGTCCACCAACTCCTCCGCACACGCCACCTTCTCATCAAGCCCCAACCCGTGTATGCTAGCAATGGAGATCCTCCTTTTATCACCGTTCAACGTCGCCCGGTGCACAACACTCTTGTACCTGCCATTGCTCAGCACCTCAAGGTGGTCTCCGATCTGCACGTACAACGACCCATGCAGATCAGGCACCGAAGACCACTCGCGCTTCTCGAAGTCCTCGACCTGGAGTCCTTCACAGCTCTGCAGGAGGATCGTCACGCACCCATAGTCAGTGTGGGCCGGTAACCCCAACACGAGCTCTGGCTGTGGACAGGGTGGGTAGCAGTTCACCACCATGACTTGCATGCCTTCCTCGAACTTGTTCTGAAGGTACGTCGGGCCGAGTCCCAGGCTTTCCATTATGGCTTCTGTTATCACCAACGCGAGCCTTCTCGTCTCCACCGCGTACCTTCCCATCTTGTCACTGTATGAGATTCAGTCAGTATTAGATTATATAAATTTCACGTTTTAAACATGTGAGGTGATGATTAATTAATTGATTTTGTACCGATAGTCAGAGGGGTTTTCGGGCCAGAGACGGACGTAGTTGTGGAGGGGGTGGGCGTAGTGTTTGAGGAAGAACCTCCAGAACTGGATCTTCTCATATTCACCGTTTTTGAAGCTCGTGCCGTACCTCACCGGCTCGCAGACGTCGTTGGACTTGTAAGTCTGGAGTTGCTTGGCTGGGAGTTCGAAGAACCGGGAAGCGGCGTCGATGGCGCCGTTGATGACGGACCGGTCTATCCCGTGATTGGTAACCTTAACAGATGATCATGTATAATTAGGAGTCTTGAAATTTGAAGGCATGGATGGCGTGCGTGCGTGCGTGCGTGCGTGCGTGGAAGGATATAATGCATTACCTGAAAGAAACCGTGTTCGCGGCAGGCCTTGCCGATGTCTTTGATGACAAGTGACCTCGCATGGGATGACTGGTTGAGGCTGGATATGTTTATGGTGGGGACGGTCGCTTCATTGATCACTTCGAGTGTCGGACGGTCCATAACCGGCTGGACATAGCGACCAGGGACCATATTAGCTATAAAGTGAACAATATAATATAATAAATTGTTTGATATTTTTAAAAAAGCAGGATACGTGGGCGTATATATAGATTCGCATGCATGAAAAGTGAGGTAGATATTTTGAGGGGAAGTACGTGTTGAGCTGGGGATAAAGGGCGAAGAGACTTAATTGACTGGGTTGTTTGGACGTATTGGGGAGAGAGAGAGAGAGAGAGAGAGTTGCGAAAGCCGTTCTTATCAGAAATTGAAGGGTTATTGTTTATGTGGGTTTTGTGAATCTTCTTCGTAGCAACTGGTTTTGCAGGAGTGGTTTCCGGGTTTGGGAAGAGGACAAGTCCCAAGGCTTGTTTGGTTTGTGGTGATGAGTGATTCCTGTTATGGGCACGCCATGCATGTCCCTCTGTCTGTTGGGCGGATAGTGGTTTTGCTGTTCTTGTGGTTGGGGGAGCTTGCTTTTAATGAAGAGGCTGATTTGGCAGCCTTTTTTTTTGGTTGATTCATTATTCGCCGTTCAATCCGAACTGTACTTCTTGGGAAAAAAAAAAATTCGTTCATTTTTAAATCATACCTCCCGCTAAAGCCTCAACGACAGCCGCACACTCTCTTGTTTGTCTTGCTTGTATTATGGTTTGAGTGCTCCTTGGGGACACCTTAGCCTCTTGTTTGTCTCGCTCAAATGGGGTTGGAACCTCCCACTCATGTTATGCTTGAGTTAGCATCGCTGGACAAATATGGCTTCTCTTGCGGTGAAGTGGACGATTCTAGAAAGTTTTATAGATGGACATTAAAATAAATATTTTTTTTTTAATTTTTAAAAACATTCACTCTTATCTGATATATTTATTAATACATAAATTTTTCTTTTAAAAATAAAAAAATAATTTACACTAATAAAAAATGAACCGCTCATCCATCCGTCATTGATCCGCGTGTCCACCGACTTTGATGGAAGATGAGATATCCCAATTTGACCAATTCCGATCCACAATTTTTTTTTGTAGTGCTATTACACATAATATCTTCTATAAATGTATATATTCATGCAATTCATTGAAGTATATATTAATTAATTAGTTGCTTTGGTCCATCGTTCCAGCCGTCACATGAACATTATGGCTCTCTAAAAGCTATCTCATTTTTATGACATGAAGGTGTATGTAGAAAATGTGCGGGACATGGTTTTGTAGGTTCTATGTAGGCCTGTTAACGGATCGGGTCTGGGTCGGGTCTGGGTGGACCCGGACCCGACCCGTGACAGGACCCGGCGGGTCCGGGGAAATGTGGACCCGGACCCGGACCCGTCGGATCCGGGTCGGGTCCGGGTCCGACCCGACCCGGATGGTTGGGTAAAAAAAAAAAGAGAGAGAGAAGAGCTCGTGTATTTGTTTGCCTTGTCATTCTATTTGAAATTTTTTGTAATAAAACATTATTGTTAATGAGACTATGTTTGAATGTAATTTTATACAATTCAAAAGAAGTAAATGAATTATTAAACAACATCCAAAACAATAATCACTAACATAAAAAACATATTAACCTAAATAATAAACATAACTAACATAAACAACATTCAAAACAATATTAACCTAAACAACATTCAAAACAATAAACACTAACATATTAACCTAAATAATAAACATAAATCATGCAACACACTAATTAATCATACAAATTCAAAAGCTAATAAGTTAATTGTCCAAAACAAACCGATTTATAGGCTTGTTATAATTATGATTTATGAACTTGTAGATACAAAAATAAGTTAAGTAAGAAATAAAATTATGTATCAACTAATACTAATGGTCTTATAATATATGAGCATATTTTAATAAAACAATCGGGTCTCGGGTCTCGGGTTCAACGGGTCGGGGTGGGGTGGACCCGGACCCGACCCGTTTGTTTGTTCGGATCCACCAAGTCGGGTCCAACTCAGGTCAGGTCCAAATCAGATCAGATATATTATACGTGTAATCGGGTCCGGACGGGTCTAGACCCGACCCATTGACCGGCCTAGTTCTATACATTGTGCAGGGGCTAAGAGGGTGAATTGTTCTATGGAGAGTATCTATATTGAGGAGTAGGGTTCGGGGGTCGGGTCTCCTGGGGCTGAACTAGACTTCCCTGTTCTATTATGTGTTTTTAGGCATCACTTTTCTTTTACAAATAAAATTATGATCGTATACCTATCTTATTTATAAATAAATAAATAAATAAAATAAAGGAAAGGGACAACCACACACAGAAGGGGGGGGGGAGAGAGAGAGAGAGAGTGACTGATTGAGTGAGAGACACGACTGAATGATGATACGTGTGTGTGTCTATATATATATATGATATGGAAGGGCACTTGTGATTTATTACTTGCATGGAGTGAAGAATAGGGCTTATAAACGAGTCGAACAGCTCAGGCTCAACTCGCGTTTGGTTCGGTTAAAGCTCGTTCAGACTTGTTCGATTAGGCAAACGGGTTGAGCTTGAACAATTTTTAAAACTCGGTTTATAAACGAGTCGAGCTCGAGTCAAGCCCAAGCCTAGACGAGCTCCTTTATTTAATAGAAAAAAGGGGAACGAGCCGAGCCTGAGCGAGCCCGAGCTTATGTTATTTTCACATGTATAAGGTGTTATGATTTGTGAAATGTGGCTTCTCAAATGCTAAATAAAGTTTTTTTTTAGCTAAACGAGCCTGAGCAGAGCCTTAATTTGAGTTTCGGCTTGACTTGTTTAACAAACGAGTCGAGCCGAGCTTCAACCGAGCTTTTCACGAACCCAATGAGCCGAGCTTGAACACGAAATGAAGCTCGGTCTCGAGCTGAGCAGAGCCCGAGCCGAACTTGCTGCTAAACGAGGTGAGTCTGAAAAGATCAAAACTCGACTCGTTCGACTCGTTTACCACCCCTAGTGAATGAAACTAATCAAATTATTATGGATGAAGGACAGCATTTGGGTCAGAACAAGGTCAAGCGCGATCCGCCTGATAAAGGCCCTCCTATAGAGAGTTAACATTGGATAAGCGTTGAAACATTCAATCTGTTGACGGACTAGAATTTTCATTAAGAAAAGGCTTGAAAAGTTTTACTCGGATTACAAAGAAAATATACAATATATTTTTATATATAATTAATTTCGAACAGAAACATCTATTAAAAAAAAAACCATTGTTACAAAAAAATGATTTTGATTGATTAAATCGTTACACGGTTACACCCTTGTCACTTTAAATTGGACGAGAGAAAGAACCGATATAGATGTTAAAAATACTTAATTATAGAAAGGAACTCTCTAATTATCTCATTTCTTTTTCATTTTTTTTTTTATAAGTTCTCTAATTGAATAATTTGAGATGCATGATAATGATTGTTTCCGGTCCGGTATAAGTTTTATTCTTGTTTGTGCAACAAAATAAACTTTTCCCAGAAGAATATACTAATTAATTATTTTATTGTGGTATATATTGATACGGTGACATTCTAATAAGATTTTCACAAACTCATTTGTTCTCAATCAGAGAATACGTTAGATTTTTGTTTATTGAAATTACATAATCAAAAGTAGGCTGCAACTTGGGTTGGATTCAACCTGAATCTGACAATTGAACATGTTTTTAAACGAGTTGGATAAGAAAAACTGAGTTCGGATTCGGGTCAGTGGGTTTGGGTTCAGGCTGGGTTATAAGTAACCCGACCCAACTGGACCCAGTCACCATATTAAATGGAAATCCATCTACACCGTTGGATACCTCTTTTCTAAATTTCAACCATTGATTCCACATACCTCACATCACATGTAGAAAAACAATAGAAAAATAAAACCTAATCCTTCTCTTTCCTCTCCAAAAGCACGAGAAATTAAACACCCACTGCATTTGGGGGATCTCGAAGGACTTCCACCGATGTCTCTCTCTCTCTCCCCCTCCTCCTCCCCCCTCAACCTATTCACCTTTTTTTATCTATATATCCAAACAGCTATGTTTGTTTCATATTCCTCTTCACTCTCTCTACTCAACTTGTCCACTTTCTATACTTAACAGAGGTGCTAATATGTTTATTTCATCTTCCTTTCTGATGTGTATTACTAGGTTTATATTGATTATGTTTCCCATTTTTGGTGGGAAGGATTGGAATTTTTGGTGGTTTTTTTTGCCTTACATCATCTTCTTTTATATTTGAATTCGGGTTCCTCGGGTTGAAATCGGGTTAGTTGTTTTAACTCGGGTTGGGTTCGGGTTAGGCTTATCGGGTTGAAAATCAAGTTGGGTCGGGTTAAGATTGAATAATTTCAATTTTGGGTTTCAACCCAAACCCAATTCGTCCGAGTTGTAGCCCTAATCAAAAGTGTTGCTACATACATTCCCCACTCCCTATTGTAACATGGCCTACAGTTAGCAGTTTCATATACCTAGATGGTTGTCCAACGAAGAATATATATCATTAGGCACACATTTAAAATTTTCACATTTTATAAAATTAGTTCTATATAATTATAATTCATTAAAGTGTGAGTATATATATGTGTGTATATCTCATGTTTTATTAAAGGGCGCGTCTATCCCCACCAAACGTTTCACTTACCCCACCAATAATAAAAAAAAAAAATTGATGTTTGGCTGTTTCCATTAATTCAAGTCGATCGAACTTGGTCACCAATTCAAGTTTTGGGCGACCGAATTTGATCGTCATTTCAGGTTTTGGACGATCGAACTTAATCACCATTTTAAGTTTTGGGCAACCGAAATAGGTCGAACAGGATCCAGAACTATATTTACCTATTCTTTGTAAACAAATAAATTTTTGGGTTTATCCATCATATTTTAAATTTATTCTTTTATCCAAACAATAGCTAAGGGACTGAAAAAAATGTAAGTAGGTATACTTTCAATTAATTCTATTAAACAAATATATATCATTTTTAAGCTTTGTTTGAATTCGTAGTTCAGCGGATTCTTTGTTTGAAAACCAAAAAAAAAAACATACCAGTTGATCCAAACACATTTTATATTTGGCTTTTGAAAATTTATCCGTCACTTATATAAAAAAAGTGTTCTTATGTTCTACATTTAAGAATAATTATTACATTTAAGAATAATTATTGATTCTCTCTACATTACAACTCAGACGTAGAGTGGCATGAAGGATCCAAGGATGATATACGTCATGAGATTATGTTTTCAAGAAAAAAAATTATAAACTTTATTACAAATTCTGTTCGACCAAATTCGGTCGCCCGAAATCTGAAATGACGACTAAGTTAGGTCGTCCAAAATATGAAATGACGATCAAGTTCGGTCGTCGAAAACTAAAAGTGACGATGGTCGACCTGGCTGGATCAGTGGGAATAGAAAAAACACCGGGTTTTTTTTTTTTGATTGATGGGGTAAGAAAAAAAGATTGATGGGACTTGACGTACCCTTTATTAAAGTTATCTAGTCTAGATGAGGAATAATATTTTAAAAAAAATCAAAACGGACGCACGGCTATGTTTAACATTTACTATTGTCAATTACAAAATAGAGTGCATTAAAAAGAATTATTTATATCCAATTAATTTATTAGTCTAAAGCTATGAGGTAAGGTATTTTTGCTTTCTTTTTTCATTTGATCAACACCTAGCTATATGTATACAGCATATACATATTTGTCACAAGATAAGTATATACCACCAATTTGATCCACGCTCGACACATACTGTCTTCAACACTTCTCAAGGAGGGAAGGAGGGCATCAGCATTGCTTGGCGGCACGACAAGTGACCATGCACGTTTTAATTCTATGGGGTTAGGGTGTGAGGTTTTCTTACTTTCTTTCCTTGTGTTTTTCGATTTTCTATTCTCTCATATTTCAGTCCATTTGTAACTCAATCTTAATTAGTTATAAATGAACTACCTTTTCAAAATAAATATATATATATATATACCACCAAAAAAAATTTAAAAATATTGGGTGTTGTAAAAATAACTACTAGAATAAATTACCCTAACATTTTTCTTTGGAGTCTCATCTCAAATTCGACCTAAGGGCTATGAAAAATAAGGTAGATCAAAAGACATTTTTGTGGTTCTTATTTCAATGCGTCAAGATAAAGTTCTTATTTCACTTAATTAAGCTTTGTGGTTCGACTACATGCACCAAATATAGAGGTAACACACATTTTCTTCTGCCCAATGAGCCAATTAGATGACCAACTATAGATATGCAGTATTTCGGCCTTTTTTTAATTCATGTTAGTTAACCAATTCACTACAGTGCCAGAATAACTCATGGAGTAACATTTAATTGCCTTTCTACCCTTTCCTTTTTTTTTTGTACCATGCAATTTACAAGCCGAGGAGGAAATACAGCAAGATAAATGTTATCGATCATTATCTACGCTTCAACTGCTAGAGGGCTTGCAAATGGTCCCTCAACAAAGCATATTCACGGCGCATAATCTCCAATCTCGATTCAACCATTAGCATATCCTCCTTGAGGTGGTAAACACGCTTCTCTAACCAAGCGACGGCTTCCGATCTGTCACTGCTGAAACTGTTCTCCCGGGGTACCTCTATATTGATTTCTGGGGTTCTAGTTAACAGAACAATGATGCTCAGCTGCAAAGCAAGAGGAATGTTAGGAGAGAACAGAGCATCTTTCAGAGAGGGAGAATACATACCACAAAATGATACAGAAGAAAACCATTCTCAATTTAGAGGAATGTCCCAGATCACATGCTCTATCTATGGTCTGACTAATTAAATCAAGGGGTACATTAATGGGGGAGAAAATCTAGAATTCAAATAATATTCAGGTGCTGCAAAGTCCAAGGCATGTAAAATAGCTTTAATCAGTTAAGCATGCTTGAAGTACAGCAATAACTAGCACTAATTAATTTATACCATCATTTTAAGAGAATCAAACAGACTGATAAGCAGATGCTGATTTCCCTAAAATATAACTTAATTTATAAGGTAAATACAAAAACTTAATTTAATCAATAGTTCCAGTTGCATAAATAATGCACATGCAAAATCTCATAAAAGAAACATTTACCATGTGTAGAGACAGGGAACACTTGCCTGCATGAGGACGACAAACAAAAAGGCTACTATCAGGATCAGAGAAGAGTGACTTTGATCTTTCCAATATGAACATAATCTGGCCCACTGTCCTCTAAAAAAAGTAACAATGGAGGTTACAGTGCCCAATCCAATTCCTGCAGGATCCTCAAACTGTGAAACAAGATCTACAGAATCAGACCGAGGATTCCTAGGAGACTTCTTCATACTGTGTGTCCTTAGTGAAGGTCCATCAACCACAACATAACTATTCAATGTAACATCAGTATCTTGCACCAAATCAGCAGCATGACCAGATATTCCTGCATTTTGCATATGTGATGTTTGTACATGAGAACCAATGAACATCTAAAAAAGATTTCACACGCTGTTTCATCTAACCATGAAATTGCTAAAAAGACAAAACCTTTTAATTTTGATAGTTTCTTTTCCTTCAAAATCTCATGAGCCTGTAACAATTCAAAAGCTTCAGATAAGCTTCCTTGTAAAGTTCACACAGCATGATGGTAAAAGACGGAATATAAGAGATGGTTCACATCGAGAGAAGAGGATACCATGTTGATCCAAACTGCATAAGCTTCCCGGCACTCCTCTATTGTAGATTGCTCAATTTTTCCTGTAGAAGTTAATGTCGCTCAACTGACAATACAAATTTCCAATATCAAGGGCATACATTCAGTTCAAAATTTCAAATTCTTTTATGCGAGTGACGTCGAATCCAAGATAAAAATTTTGAAAAGAAAAAATAAAATCACAAAAATACTCAGTTTAATTTCTAAACCAACTAAAACTATCAAATACTGTTGAGCTCTCTAAACAGTCTACATACACAAGGCGCATTCTAAAAACTGAAGGAAAGTGATTTTGAAGTTCTACCTTTCCACATGGTTTTCTTGGAGAATGCCACATTTGTGTACACCCGCAGCATGCAACAAGAACCTTCTTCACTAATATCTTCCTCCACATCCCATATCCCCTGTTATACAAAAGATCAAAACACTCTTAAAATGGGAAACTGTTGTATTTGCCAGAAAAAGAATATATATTTATTTTATAGTGCAACATATTTCCCTAAAAGGAATGGTAAAGAGCACAGGAAAAATTAATTTGATAAAAATTTGAATTAATTCTAAACACAACAAAGATACACTGTAATTACAAACAATCCATTTACTACTGTATGAGTTATATGAAACATTGCTTATTTCTCATTTGTTTGTTTTCATTTGTAGCAGCATGCTCTTAGCACAAGCTAGTCCAGTCTTATCCAACTTGTATACAAATAACCTGAATGCCCAAAACAACATTTCTACATAAAATTGCTTCCCCTTAAAAATTTAAACCAAAACCACCATCTGCAAGACTGGGACAATCATCTTAAAAGTCCCACCATGACCGGATCCTCAAGTGTGGGAAACACAGAGGAACACTGTGTGATCCAATAGCAGTGTGCCACGTAGGCAGCAAAAAAAAAAATTCAAGAAAATGTCCCCACTATTGCATTATTCATAAAAACACCCACTTAGAGAAAATATCTCCACTGCATGCACACTTTAAGCCATTCTATCATCTACATGGCGATCACTAATTAGATAACACGGTTTCTATGTGTTTCAACCACAAAGGATCCATTTCCAGTCCCATTAACATTCCTGAATTGAGATACATTAATTGTGTAAATAACTCAATAAAGTAACATTTCTAAATTCAGATAAACTAGGGAAATAACTCATGAGGACAAATATTACATATCTTTATTCCTAATCCATCATTCAAAAAATACACACAATTATATAAAAACTCAAGTATATAAATTCCCAGGGGTACCATGTCTATAGCAGAGCATAAGTTTAGATAGTATTACCTCAACACAGAAATAATCTGCATATGGCACATCGCTTACATTTTGTAATGTCTCAACCACCAAATGGCTGGGCAAAAAAAATATATATCAACATGAGAGGCCAAACTCATGCATATCCAGCAGAAAGTCTGGTAGATGTATCGAATAGTGACATGCATGACATGCATTGCAATAATAACATAAAGTATATACAAATATATGCACATTATAATTTTAATAAAAATAGAAACATTAATAGCCTTATATCACTTATCACAACCTTCCTTAATGTTCTTGTAATTCAGAGAATCATGAACATCAGCGAGTAAAACGCACAATAAATTCTTATAAACAAATAAGCCGAGGTAAGAGCATCATCAGTAACATATTATTGCCACATGCACCTTAGTTTAAGGAGCAAAAATTACATAATTTGCAGAAACTTTAACTCCCCTCGTGCTAACCAGAGAGAGAAAAAATACCCTAATGCATAAGAAATTAGATTTCTGTCAGGGCCATGGCCGTATTTGTGACGGCCTCTTCATGCACGCACACACACACATTGAAAATTTGTTTTCACATAATCAAGAACATTCCTTTCCCTTTATAAAAAAGCCGATAATTATGCTCCAGGTCGTTGTGGGCGTCTCGAGCGATATCGGCGGGTGGCTTCGGTCCGGCGGGCTCTGATCGGCCCTGATGGTGGGGAACTCGTCTCCATCCTCTCCTCCCCTTGACCATCCTGGAGTCTCCTCTCCAAGCCCCTCTGCACCTCCAAACCCCCCCTCCTTCCGTCTTCATCTTCCCTAATCTGTGCACTCACAAATCCCCTCTCCCTTCCTCCGTCTTCATCCATCACCCCTTCCTCATCTGAGCCAGGCAAAAAAACCCCTCCTCTTTGTGGGGGAACTATTGATAGCATCTTTAATGCCTTCAACATGAAATCCCAAGTTATCTCATCTAACTCTTCCGGCATTCAACCCATCACATCCTCTTCCCCTGGCATTCCAGTGGCTCAGTCCACCCCCTCTGCTCCCCTGCCATTGGCATCCTCCACATCTCATCCACCCCCTCCCGCTCCCTCTCCCTCTCCACCTCTTGCTCCCTATCCCCCTTTCGAGGCTTTTCCGGCTCTTCCTTCTCGAGGGTTTGACTCCCGGAAGCAGCACAAACCGGTCTCCGTTCCCCCTCCATCCTCCACTCTCCAGGTTAAGAGTTGGGGTTCGCTCCTCCAGAAAGCTTCCCCTCCCTCTATAATTGGCTCTTTGCGATTTATCGAACCATCTGTGGACGGATCTTCTGTGGTAGCGAAATTAAATCCTTCAGCTTATGCAAAAAAACACATCGCAATGGGACCAGGCGGTGGTGGGCTACATCATAGGTAAAACTCCTGTGTACACACCTTTCTTGCAATTCCTCAAAACCAAGTGGAACCCAAAGGGAGAGATGAGGCTCCTCCTCCATGGAAATGGTTTCTTCACAGTAAAGTTCAGTCTTGTGGAGGATATGAACTCAGTTCTTGAAGGTGGCCCGTGGACCATGGACCATCGCCCATTTATCATACGAAAATGGTCCCCCGAAGTGCGAATGGAACAGGAACGTCTTAGTAGCATACCTATTTGGGTGCGACTGCCAAATTTACCTCTTCATCTCTGGGAGGAAGACTCCTTAAGCCGAATTGGAAGCACTATAGGAGTACCACTGTATGTTGATTCTGCTACACTCAGATGTACAAGAGCATCTTATGCTCGTATTTGTGTGGAAGTTCAGGCCTCGAAAGTCCTGCCAGACTCTGTTCTAGTTGAAGTATCTCCAGGCCATCGGGAATCCTTCAAACTCGATTATGACTGGAAGCCAATCGCATGTCATTTTTGTCAGACTTTTGGGCATGATGAAGTCTGCTGCATTATGAAACCAACCTCAGTGAAGGCTCCCATAGCTAATAGAAGAATAGCGCCGGTTAGTACCTCACAACTCAAAGGTAAAGAAAAACAAACCTCACAATGGCAAGAAGTAACAAAAGCCCGCAGTACTAGCAATTCCAAGCTCATGGCTGATGCTATGAAACATAGTGCCATCATACCTGGGCAGTTCAAAAGAGTGTTCAAAATGCCAACAACAAATTCAATGCCTTGAAGGATTGCCCAGACCATGGTTTAATTGAACAGGAGACCTTGGAGTCAAAGGATAGCACTCCTTTGGAGGTATCTCCTCCACCCAAAGCAGATACAAATCGTATTTCAGATTCTACCGATAATATAACTGAGCCCCAACAAGAGCAAGTCCAAACTTTGGGTTGAATCCATTCTCTGGCTTGGAGAATTGTAGACCAAGTGGATGAACTGCCCAAGGGTGCTATCACCCTCCGGATATTGTCCTTCCGAAGATATCTTTTCCTCATCCATTGTGCCCACATTGATTGATTCTGTGTAGCAAGTTCCCAAAAACAAACCCCTATAGATCCATTGGACTAGTCATGGATGTGCTTGATGCCAAGGCCACCTTCTTCAATCGGCTTACATATAGTGTCCCAACTAACTTGATGCATCTTCCGTTGTTAGGAACTTCCTTGCCAAAAAAAGTCCTGAAGCAAAGTATAACCTCTTCCGTTACAGTGATCCATCTCTGTATGGAATGTATAACCTCTGCAAAGTATTCAGTTCTTATAAATGGTTCGCCCGAAGGATTCTTCTCATCAAGCTGTGGAATTCGCCAAGGAGATCCTCTCTCTCCATTGCTGTTCACTCTTGTTATTCAGGCCCTTTCCACTCAGCTCAACAACCTAGTCAAGGAAGGATTGGTCGGGAACTTTGTCCGAGGCAAGCTGAACATTTCCCACCTTGCCTTTGCGGACGATCTACTAGTCTTTTCTGATACAGCTCCAAGTTCGGCTTCTGCCCTCAATGAGCTCTTCTCACAATTTGCAGATTTGTCTGGGCTGATGTTAAACAACTCAAAAAGCCAAATCTTCGCAAGTGTCGGTCCCTCCTCGACAATCTTTGCTCAACAGCTAACATTGGTCTTTTTTATTTGCCAGTTCGCTATCTGGGCCTCCCTCTTTTCCATGGAACATTAAATAATTGTCTCTGCCAACCTCTTGTCGACAAGATCCGTAAGCGAATTTCCTCCTGGGCTGGCCATTCACTCTCTAAAGCTGGAAGGGATGAACTTATTCGATCTGTTCTTTCCTCCTACCAAATTTTCTGGTCATCCGCTTTTCGAATCCCTCGACGGACTCAAAAGGACACTGAAAAATTGCTTCAGGACTTTTTTTGGCAAGGAAGTTCCCAACAACGGAAGATGCATCAAGTTAGTTGGGACACTATATGTAAGCCGATTGAAGAAGGTGGCCTTGGCATCAAGCACATCCATGACTGGTCCAATGGATCTATAGGGGTTCGTTTTTGGGAACTTGCTACACAGAATCAATCCATGTGGGCACAATGGATGAGGAAAAGATATCTTCGGAAGGACAATATCCAGAGGGTGACAGCACCCTTGGGCAGTTCATCCACTTGGTCTACAATTCTCCAAGCCAGAGAATGGATTCAACCCAAAGTGCACTACCTAATATTTGAAGGAAAAAATATAAATATGTGGTATGATCCATGGATAAAAGGAAAAAGCTTAGCCCAGATCCTTGGGAGGGTCTCCTATGACTGGGGACCACCAAAGGAGGCAACAGTGGCTGCATTCATATCAAAAGGTAAATGGGTCAAGCCGCATCGAACCTCGGAGAATCTTGATATGATCTGGCCGGACATCCAGCAGATAGACGTAGGAGGAGTTGGTGAAGACTTGTTGATTTGGCCCGCTAGCAAAACAGGCAAACTCAATCTATCCGAGGCTTGGAAAGCAGTGAGAAGAAGGGGTGATATTCCTGCATGGTCTAAATGGTTGTGGCAACCACTCCAAACTCCTAAACACTGCTTATGTGTTTGGCAAGCATCCCTCAACAAGCTTCCCACTCTCATACGGCTGCGAAGGAGGGCCCTCATTCAAAATGTAACGTGTCCTCTTTGCATGTCTGGAGAAGAGGATGCAGATCATTTGTTTCTGGGCTGTGCATATGCAAGGTTCATATGGATCAAGCTTTTTCGCGATCTCCAGATCTGCGCTGTTCTTCCTCGAAGGTTAGCTCTCTTACCAGCTTGGATGTCAGTGAATATTACAGAGTCATTCAAGAAGGAGATTGCCCTTATGATACTTTCCAACACTTTTTGGTATATTTGGACCGAACGCAATAACAGAGTTTTCTCAGACAAAAGAAGGCATAAACTAGTCGTGTTGAGACGTATCAAGGAAAGCATTAAGCTCCGGACTCTTAATAGGGTCTTTCGGATCATTCAGTCTCCGGACCTGGACGCGATTTCAAATGCTTTTGGCGTTCAAACGGAGGAAAAGGAGAGGGTTTACTCCACAGTGAAGTGGTTGGTTCCTGCAGATGGTTGGGTGAAGCTCAATACGGACGGCTCACTGGCAAATGATAGAGGAGGTTATGGGGCTCTAATCAGAAATTCTAATGCAGATTTCCTAATTGGAACTCAAAGCGATCGAACAGGGAGTTGTGTTAAGCAGTACCTTGCCGGTTCGCAAGCTGTGGATTGAATCTGATTCCACAACAGCCTTGGCATGGCTGCAAGGCAGAGGAACTATTCCCTGGACTGCCACTCGCTCACTCCGAAACACCCATCTCCACCTTCAAAAAATGGACGAATGGAGGGCCTCACACATTCATCGGGAAGGAAACTCACCAGCGGACATACTAGCAGCCTTTCAATCGATGAGAGGTGAATCTATATTTCAACCTCAGCAGCTATGGAAAGAAATTGAAGAAGTATTACTCCAAGACAGACAAGCACTAGGCTTTGTCAGAGTCAGGGAGAAATAGCACTGTTTTGTATCTTTTCATGCATGAAAACAGGGGACTAGATTGGCCAAGGTGGGCAGTCGTCTTGTGGCAACCTTGGTGCCACTCTTCTCCCCATTTTGCTTCATGTAAATCCTGTGTATTTGTAAAAAATTTATAGCAATACAACATCTTGATTACCAATTAAAAAAAAAAAGAACATTCCTTTCCACATGATCAACTCAGTTCACCTTCCTTAGAACAAGGGGTGAAAAGGTTTGGATGAACAAAAGAGAGGAACAAAAGAGACAGTGAGGCATGGTGGTGACTGGGGAAAGAAACAGAGTGGAAAATGAAAGCTGCCTGTAAATTAATTCAGGATGGAAATGTCTTTCTATTAATTGATGATATTAAAAATCTATCAATAAAATGCAGCAGGATATTTAATAAAAAAAATATCTGTAGAAAGATGTGAATAACCACAGCATATGTTAGTCATATGGAGTCAACAAGAAGAACATGCACACCATACTCTATGACATATTGCCGATATGAAGAACAACAACAATAAAAAAAAAGCACGTATAAATGGCAAGCAAGCAAGCACGGGATTTTCAAAGGCTGACTAATGATCTCAAGCTGAAAAAAGAAGAAATGCAGTAACACTGCTTAACTGTGATGTCCTCCATCCATAAAAATCTCTCAAGTAAATATTGATTTCCAGCAATTGTCATTTATATGGCCAAAACATTTTTAAGCCCCCGTTTGGGTCACGGGTTAAGCTCGGAATAAGGGTGGTATAAGAATAGATAGGGAAAATGGCTATTTGTTTGTAGAGTATAACTTGGTATTACTAAGCCAGTTTAAACGGGTATAAGAGAGTATAACAATTCTAAGTAACCCCTAGGATAAGCTATACTCAGTTTATCTATTCCCATGGATAAGTGGGGCCCACCTACAAATAAAAAAAAACACATCTCATCACATCAAATCACCTATAAACAGCTCTTATACATCAATAGGGCTCACATGTCAAATCAATTTTTTACACCTTATTTATATTTTATTTTTCATCAACCAAGCAACTCAACTTTTATTCTTACATTTTCCAATGAGAAAAAAAAAAAACACAATCAAACAGAAAATCTCTTATTCCTGTAGAATTGTTATCTATACTGGCATAGTTATCTATCCAGAATAACTCAATTCCTCAATTCAAACGGGGGGTAAATGTCTAAGAATGTAATGAACTATGGATACTGCATTTGACTAATATAGCCATTAACCATTTCACAAACATGCTTTGAATGCAGAAAATTACTGTTCTCGTATGAATGTCAATTTCTACTGATTGTTATATCACCCATTAAACTTTTAGCATGCATCCAACAAAACTGGCTCTTTGTATGGAACAACCTACATACAATGAGCAAGGACAGACCAACCAACTTGAACATAATTTGTCATATTCCAATTCAACATCCATTGATAAGACAACAATGTAGTGATGATAAGCTGATAACACATTCCTTTTAAATAATAAAAATTTAAATTGTATTCATAAGTGGCAAAATGTCATTGCATCACTAAGCTGGGTATCAATCAATTCCATAGATTCATGCTAAATAAGCTAAGAAAATAATGGCAAAATGCAAAAGGCAGGAAGTGACCTATGTTTAACATATACGATTATAAGTACATCTCGATGCCCATGATCAAATGCAAAGGAAAGCAAATGTTGGTTACCTATTTCTGTATACTCTAAATCTCTGGACCTCCTCACAGTGGCCATACCTTGCACCTTAAATACAACTAGAAGTTATCAAATAAAATATCAAGTGAAACCTCAAATAGCTTAAAGGAATGTAGTAATTTCGATCACTATACCATCCCCACAAAAAAAATACTTAGAACATTAACATATAAAGACATACCAAAATATATTTTAACTGGATGCTGAAATGACAGATCACGAGCATTTCCAGATTGCTCATGCTTGTACCAAGAAGAACACTTAAAATCTGAAAGATTAACAGCATTGAAATATATAATGAAATTCATATGACATGGATAGAAATATATCATACATAGACACAAACTTTTTCATTACCTTTGTCCCCACATCTTCGATGGAACTTCCCAATAAAGTCAGCATCTGAGAGAAACAAAGAAAAGAAATCCTCTACAGAAACCTGCAAATGCACAAAAATGTACCATAAACTATGTAATTTCGAAATTAATGAAAAATATCTGCAGAAACTATAAAATATTGTATGATGAACATTATACAACTATACAATACCCTAAATTTTGACTCAGCCACTGGTGTATAATATTCAGGTACTGCAGTAAAAAGGGGAAAAAAAAGATATAAGTGATAAACAAGAAGAAAGAGATACACCTGGAAAAAAATAATTCAAATTGAGTAGAAATTGATGAATGATAAAAGGAGTTGTGATGAGATATCCAATGACGGAAATTCATACATATAAACCGCTTGGAGCGCACACACAAACAACTCAGAGTTCATAAATCAATAGCAGTATAGAGAAACAAACCCCTTGGAGCAACAACATCCTCTGGTTCCCAATTCAAAAGCTCTCCGGGAGAAGAACAGTTAACAATTTCTTCTTCTCCATTCTCCTGGGGTGAAAGATTTATTGATCTACCAAAGTCAGTTTCTCCGTTGGGCAAAGCCTTACATTGTTCTGAAATTTGAATATCCTTGTTCCTGACAAATTAATACCAGAAAACATCCAGATCAACATTGAAATTCTTCTCCACATAAAAATTTGAGGACTATGGATATACCTGTCCTCTAAAAATACTTCATTTGTCGTTTCTTTGGAGACTTTTGATCTTTCAAACAAAACAGGAACACTATCCATGCTTTCGGTCTCGCTTTTTAACTCCTGAGGTAGAAAGCAGCTCTAAAAAAATACATGAGCTAAAATATCCAGGGTGAAGGTCTACAGCTATACCCCAATATAAAAAAAAGCTCTAAAATAGAGTATACAATTTTAAAAGGTTAAGATATAAGAGAAAATTTATTCATTTTACACTTTTTTGGGAAAAAAAGGTGGGAGCTCAACCACCAAATTTTTTTAAGGGGATATAACTCACGAGGGGTAGATGAGAGATCTGCTAGAGATTAGGAAAAGAAAAGGGAATTACATAGATAGGTAGGGAGATTACAACATCTACTTCCTTATCCTTCTATAAGCTTACCCAGAAAAAGTGACATATTCAGCCCATATACAGTTCAAACTCCAACCTTGGATTATCCTTACAACAGACTCTCAGTTTTTTTTTCAGAATAGATAGAAGATCCCTTGAAGATAAACTTGCAAGAGAGACGTATAGCCCAATACACCATGGGGATAACTTCACTGAAAGAAACCCAGCCAAATACACTGAAGATATTCGTTTAACGATTTATGGAATGACCTTCTCTAGTTTGCTAAACTAATTGGTTATAAGCCGTTAAATTTACCCGTTTCTCAAAAAGAAAGCTGTGAAATACAACATCCAAAGCATGGGCCTAAAATTGTCAACGAAAAAAGTCAAAAAACAAAGGAAAAAACAACAGCTGGAATATTAAATATTCGCATTACCAAATTGGCAAGAGCAATTACTTGAATAATGTAAGAGTCACACTTTGAGGTGTACTGGTAATCAATGAAAAAGGCCATTTACGTAATAAGCTGTGAAAATGAAACTCTTCTAAAAAAAATCTGTGAAATTGAAACAGTGACATGACATACAAACCATGGGCCTAAGATTGTCAATGAAAAAAACAGAGGAAAAACAACAGTTGGAAGATCAAGTATTCTACACCACCAATTTGGCAAACTTGATCAATGAAAAAAAAAAACATATGCACGCCATTTTATAATGCTAATAAAAAACACAGTGATCCCATAGGGTGGTGAACTTGGCAGGGGCAGAGGTCGGCACGTCCACCTAAGGGGATGGAGGCGGCCTGGATCGTGCAGGATTCTGATAATGTTTGTGAGTATTCAAAGATGACAATGAGATAGGTAGCTACACTAGAAGGCCCATAAAGAACTTGCTAACATATTCAATGAGGCATCTGTCATGTGGGAGTCACTTTCTACACAATAAGGCATGTCAAGGTCAAAACAAACAGCTAAGGAGCATAGAAGTGTGGAATAAGGCAGATGTGTACTTAAATATCAGAAAGTATGGATCTTTTTCTATTTAATGTTTTTTTCTTCTCTCTATCAAATAGACCCATCTTTATTTTTTATTTTTTTGGTTGACAAAAATTTGGACCATTTCTCCATTTGTGCATGTCATCCTACCCAGGGGCCATGCTAATTTTCCCTATATCATTCCAATATTAACAGATATCACAAATGAAACATAACCACCTTTATTAATTGTTTATAACTACTATGGCATCCATTAGTTTAGGAATTACAAGTTTGAAGGAATCGGTTCTGACCTCTAAGATGGTATGACAAAATTGATCGTGCATATGATGTAAGAATGAAATGACATACCTGATTATCTGGGGACACTTTAACATCACTATTATGCTGGGACCACCCATCTACAATGAGCCGGTAGGCTTCATCACGGGATAAAAAAGATGCAAAGAAGATCTGCCAAATTAAAATAGAGTAAGGCTTTGTGGAACCTTAACATGCAGAAAGTGAGACATGCATTACTTGCAAACAATCATCCAAGAAAAGCTGCCAATTTAGTATGTATGACACAAACACAAAAGCACACAACCACAGCTAAATTTACATGATTATTAAATTACCTTTTTTCCTCCAGCCACCATTTCTATTGCATTTGGAAATATCGCTGCAGTTTTGGCTTTCCGCACACACGTGACTTCAAAAAAATGAATTACTTTCTGCAATAAGAAGCACAAAAATAAGAGAAAAAATAATGGCATCCATCAAATAAAAAGAAATATAATAAATAAGATAAATCAATTCCACATATCAATGTATGAATATAATCAAAAGCAAATGCCTGGTTATCGTGCTCATCATCCACGAGAGGATAAAGCATTAATTCACATAAAGAAGAACTAATTTCCTGGGATCAATTATTAGAAAGACAGAAAGACACTCAGGTTTTATTAAGTGAACTTGTATCATCCCATGCATGCCAAATCTCTAGCTCCATGTTCTATCTTAGCCTCCTGCAATGCTATATATCCCCCAATCCACAAAGCTGGTGATTGCAAGATAATAGAGAGCATATCATTGACTAAGGTGATGTTTGCAAACAGGTTTGGGGTGTTTTTGGGTTTGCAGGAAAGCTGAGTTCCCAAAGTTGTTTCCAAACAGAAAATGGTGCAGCTTAATTAAAAGATAACTTTTTCATAATCTGTGGAGAGTAGCTTCCTATAAACTCAGTTTTAAACCCAGCTTCTAAGGAAAAGCTAACTCCCAAACCCGTTTCCAAACGGGAAATTTTAAAACACATGGCACTAGAGCATTGTTAATTGATACATCCCATGTGCATAACATTTCTCTAACCGCTATGACGTTCATCAGAATCAATTTTTTTCTTTGATAAAAATGTGGGATTACATCATCCAAGAATTTTATTAAAAGTAAGGTGAAACTCCAAATAACAAAGCATTGTGGCAATGTCCACCTTTCTTCGGAAAAAATTCCAAATAAGAGAGTAGACAAAGAGCCATCCTCCTCCAAAAATAAAAGGGAGACAAGCGGGATTCAGGGGAAAAAAGCATTAAAAAGGGAATTTCAATGAGGCATATATATCATCATCAATCATATTACAGTAAGGATATACAAAAAATCAACTAGTTTTTTTCTCAAAACTCCTGAGGAACAACTAAAACACAGCAAGTATTTTGAAAACCTAGCCAAAGTTCTGGTTTGAATACCTTTGTTTCAAAACCAAATATGTTGGAGTAGAAGCAAATATGATGCATAAACAAGTACATATGGCCCTGCAAGCAAACAAGTCATCAAAAACAAAATATAATGAGATAAAATAATAATATGAATTTTTCTTTCATATTTTAACTATACCCAAGAGAATCAAGGGAAGAACTCAATTGTTGCTTTTGAATCAAGGATTATACTTCAATAAAATTAAAGCAGAAATAGCTAAGAGCATGAAAATGAATTGGAGTACCTGAAGAAGAATGTTCTCCTGCAAGGCACAGTTGAAGTCCTGAATGAGAAACTGCATATAAGAGCGACATGATAATTATTTTTTGCTTAGATAAGCGAAAGTTCCAATTTTCAGGGGTTTTATTATCTAAGTAGATGTCCTGATGGGAGAACAAACAAGACAAGCAAATGGATGTGAAGCAAACTTAAAGGACAAAGTCATGCATAAATAACATGTATGTCCCTTTTTCTCATAATAAAACAATAAATAAAAAAAGATACATGAGAGATAATAAATCAAAGTTGTAGAAGAAGCCTGAATTACAAGTATATAATATAATTGAAAGTGATGATCATTTTTGGATGCAATTTTAATGTTCGAAATTGGGAGAAGGTCGGGAAGGCATTATGGCAATCCTTTATACCCTGTTTGGCTAAAGGAATAGAGGGGAAATAGGGGAGGAATAGAAGAGAATAAGGAAAAAAAAAGGTGTTTGGGTAGAGAGAATAAGGGGGTATAGCTATGCAGAATTAGGACCCCCCGTATGGCGTGGAACATAAGGCAAGAATAATGAAGAATAGATGAGAATAGCTAAAAAAAGTTGTTTGTTTTGATAGAATAAACCCCGATAGTTATGTCTGGATAAGCTAGGATAAGGCCTGATAACTATTCTAAGAAAATGGTGGAATTGCTTATCAAGGCTTATCTATGCCAATGGATAAAAATACCCTTCTCTGTCATTTTAAAAAAATTATCTCACCTAACAGACTCACACAGATTCCAAAAACTGTCACATCTATCAAATCAATCATATATCTCTCACATCTCACACTATTCCCAGGGGGTATAATTGTCATTTAAAAAATCATAAACTCTTATTCACCCCTTATCAATCATTTATCATCACTTTATCCAAGGTGAACCAAACAACAAAAAAATTATTTTTACGTTTCCCAATGAGAATAACAAAAAAGACAACCAAACAAAAAGTTGCTTATTCAGCCTGGATTGTTATCTATCCCAGTATAGCTATCGGGAGCGAATAACCTAATGTCACACCCCATACGGGGGGGGAGAGAATAAGCCGGTATTGGTATTCTAAGTCTCACCATGGAATTGTGTTATTCCTCCACAGGTATAAGGGGACCCACCTATCATCACATCAAATCACATGTCATCACCTCTTATACATCAATGGGACCCACATATCAAATCAACTTTTTACACATTATTCACATTTTATTCCTCATCAACCAAACACTCCAACCTTTATTATTACATTTCCCAATGAGAATAACTGAAAACACAACCAAACACAAAATCTTTTATTCCATTGATAAAGTCAACAATTCCTGGAATATGTATAAACCCCATAATAGCTTATGCCTCTATCCAAACGAGCCCTTAAAGAACTCAATGGCATGTGGAAATGGTTACATAAAAGACATAAAAGAAACAATCAAAGTAATATAGCCAAATTTCAATGGCTTGTTCCTCATGCGGTACACTGGAGTATATAGATAACTTGGAATGAATTTCTTTTCCAACACAAGAGGATATATATGGAGAATAACTGGGCTCCGATAACCAATTCTAAAGGCATGGGTCGTTTAGATTCTTGGAGTATAGACTCCTTCCACCATCATGGGAATCGATTGGTTCAGGTAGCAAGAGGGAACAATTTTCTTTCTTTTCAGTTTGCTGTGGAGGAGTTTTTCTTTTAATAGACATAATAATTATTTATCTTTGTAATTTTTTTTTCACCTTTTTTTATCAGAGATCCCTTGTCACCTTTAGTTCGGGGGGCTTTCGATTAATAAGATCACACTTACACTCTTCTCCACAAATGGTAGACTCTCATCCATGAATTCAGAAAGTCAAAGGCTAAACCCGCAGTAATTCTCCAGATTCGTGGCGAACAGGAAACTCACCCAGGATTTGATATATCAAATGACACTAGTGGAAACAATAACTGAAGTTCATCGTAAAACAGTTTCTATATGCCTCTTTCATCATCATTTTATTTTCTAAAATGCTACTACTTGGAAAGAACCATGATTCTTCAACCACATTTTTATAATTTCCCAAATTCAGTAGATTTTTAACCTTTTCAAGACTTTAATTATATAAGACAAGCATTCTGCACATTCTCATCAACACCAAACCAAAGCTGAGAGATTTTCTAACCAAGAAATGGAATCAGATAGGCCCTTGTTCATGTTAGGTTGCTTCTCTTATATGTTCCTACGAATAGGAACAAAACATGATGCAGCAACAGAGTTTCCCAACTATTTGGGTTGCCTGTCATGTTTTGTTTCATTGTGGGTATCAACCAAGTTATGCTATGCACCCTTTCCAGTTCCATTCAAGACTCTCAAGCTTTATTTATACATCCTTCAAAGATTACAAGCAATACATAATCTGATTCAACAGGACTGAAAACCATAAATATCAAGATCAATAGACACACATTGTCAAAAAAAAATGTATACGGTTATACGGTACCATTCATATTGGAAGATTCGGGACGGTAATTAGATACTTCCCAAAATAGTCAACATAGATAAGTAGATGGGAAATTTAAAAATTGCCGAAATCCAAAGATGTCATTTTAATATTTCGTGTTGTAGTTTACAATCGGGCATCTAAAAAACTGGTTGATTAATTTCATAGGACATAACCCTCCAAAAAGAAATGGCACTAACTCTATAAACTGATAAATTGCTAATAAATCCCCCCATTCCAAGGTATCAAACAGATATACTATATAAAATAAAATTTGAAACTGAAACACATAAACAGTCTAATTTTGATGAGAGTTTCAAATAAATTCAGAAAAAAATGGCCAGCATTTAAAAAAGAACAAAAACTAAAAAATCCAACGAAGTATTCCATTTTCATAAATAATAAATAAATTCCAAATCAGTCAAACCAAACAGTCTTTCAATCAATCGAATCACTCGCTCACCTCCTCCGGCGGCAGGTGGAACAGAAGCCTGTATTCCTCGCTTCTTGAAATCGTTTGCGGCTACAACAAATCACACCACACCAAACGCAACAATTACTTCAACTGCAATACTAATCGCCGTAAACGAAAGGCAAAAAAAAAAAAAAAAGCGTCAATCCCACGGTACCTCAATGTCCCTCCTGCGTTGAACGGAGGAGTCGGACTGGTAGTTCCGATCGGAGCCGCCGGCGGAGGAGGTCTCCGATGCCGTGTCTGCGTCCAGTTTCGCCGCGGAAGGGGAGGAGTGGATGGAGTCCTCCATGATCGGAGACGCGACCGCCATGACAACCCGCCCAAGCGAAAGAGAAACGACGACGACGAAGAAGGCCTACGAGTGTGTCGTTCGATGAGAGAGAGAAAAAAAGAGGTAGGTGCCCGAACGATTTCGATTGACGTGATTTTGCGGTTTTGGGTTTTTCGAAACCAATTTTTTAATCTCGTCGGTACAATTTTTGGGGTGTCGGCATCCACCCGTCAAGATCGAGGGGTGTATCGTTTCAACGGATGCAATTAAAGGCGTCAAACGGAGAAGACGGAAGAGACGCTACAATTTTTTTATTAGTGGGAAAATTAAGTCCACAGTGTTCACGGTGGAGATCTTTTGAATATCGTGGATTTTTGTGGGAAATTGTCGGCATTGGTGGTCCCCACCAAGGCAACTGTAGTGTGACGTGCCATCTGCCCTGGTTAGGTGGAAAGTATTTCTTTTATCCGAAAAAGCATCATATACAAATTGGTACATGAAAATATCCGTATATTAAAAAATTTATTCGCATTTAAAAATTTTCAGATCGAATACGAATATGCCTGTGTCCAATCTAAAAATATATGTATCAAAAATATTATTATATTATTACTAATTATATATTTATAATTAATATAAATTTTTAGTTTTATTCTAAACATGTAACATTTTTTATATTTATACTTATAATTTTATGTTTTATACTATGCAATTATTAGATTTTTTTACATATTTTAAATACCAGATATATGATTTTAATTTTTGGATATTAAATCTTTGGATATTTTAATATTTTCATATTCATTTTGAATTTTTAGACATTTTGAATAATTATCTGTATCTGGATTCAAATTTTTAGATTGGATACAAATATGGATGACTCTATTTGAGCCCCTCAAAATTATATATAAGCCCCTCTTATTAATAAACCATTCACATTTTCATAACTTAATTTTTAAGCTTCTTGTATATTAATTCAATATTCAAACAATTAGTGAGCCTCTCACATCAACCCCTAACTCTCACCTTTTAAGACTCCTCCCCCACGAACCCTCTCTCACCTAGTTCAACTCCCCCACAAATCCCCCACCACCCTGCCCTCGTCACCCGACCCTCGTCTCACAACTCTCGTTGCCGTGCTCTTGCAGCATGGCCCTCATCACTGTGTCCTCTCCTCACGACCCTCACCACCCGGATCTCTACATTGTTGATGCTTATCATGGCTTTATGGTGGTCAATCGAATGGGAGGCGTCACCATGCCTATCTCGACCCATGTAGAAGGGAAGTGTACACTTTGCAAATGATTTGGATATCCATAAAAATAGGTTAATTTTCTTCAGTGACACCAACATGAGATACAACAGAAGGGTAAGTGGGGATCACCAATTCGTTGGATTTAAAATTGCACTTTGCAAATGATTTGGATATCCATAAAAATAGGTTAATTTTCTTCAGTGACACCAACATGAGATACAACAGAAGGGTAAGTGGGGATCATCAATTTGTTGGATTTAAAATTTGTATAGACTATCCAATTCTTTCCATTGATAAGAATAGATAATTGTGATGAAAGAACCATTTCTTGATATTACTAGAAGGAGAGGCCATACGAAGATTACTCAAGTATGACCCTTCTATAAGACAACTCATGTGTGCTAAAGGTCTAACTTTGTCCAATGGAGCTCAAATCTACATAAACTGTGTACCTTATTTGGTGAAGAAAAAGCAATGCTCCATCACAAAGTAAAAAAAATCTTCTTCTCTTCTTTTCCGCACGCAAGAAATATATTCAATAATTTATGAATTAAAAAAAAATGAGATGGTGGGCATGCTTATTAAAAAAATGTCAATTAAAGATTTTACCAAAAAAATTAGGGGGCTTACTTATTGGGGTGAACTATTTAGGAATATTTAAATAGATTTTTAACAATAAAATTCATTTAATGGGAATTACTTATAATTTTGAGAGGCTCAAATAGAACCACCATACGGATATAAGTTTATTTGATATGTATCTGTCCGATTGGCAGGTTTAATGGATAAATTGTTATTGGCCCTGGGCTTTTTGTGGACCTGGGCCGACATCAAATCGTAAAATTCGTGGACTTTGAATTGAAGTATGGCTTAAGCCCAGTTTAGAAAAGGCTTGCCTAGATCTAGCAGAATGCATGTTGCTTATTTATTAGGCATCGTTTGGATTTGCCTCATAAAGACTAAAAAAATGGAAAAGGACAATGTAATGGATAATAATTTTTTCAGTCTCAATCTTAATAATGTATTTTAAATTTTTTAATAATAGTATACATCATTTAATAAGTTACATGCTTTTATAAAAATGAAATATATACTCCAATTAATTGTATGAATGCTGAGGAAGCATTTTTTTCCTTTAAGTCAACTTTATCGGTCGGAGCCTCATTCTTGAATCTAGACCTGGTTGGCAGGACTACAAAATGAACTGAATATATATGCGCTACTAAAAAATCCCTATTGCAGGTCCAAAACAGTTTTTAGTGTTTGGGTTTTTCTATGCATTTTTGGCGTTGTCATTTAAAAATCCTTAAGCTACTTAAGTTTAAAAACTAGACAATCAAAATATGGCTGTTTGATCTCATATCCAAATGATGCAGTGTTTAAAGAGTCTTGTCCACCTACTTTGATTTTTCAATATGCATATTTTACGTGACAAAGTATTTATCTTTATAAAAAGGGTTTTTTATTTTTAAGTTCTTATAAATTATAGGATTTAGTGATCGATTCCTCACTTCTTCATATTTTGGTTTTAGTCCCCAGATTTAAAAGATATGTTCCTTTTTAACCCCTATGAGGGACCTATCCCCAAATTATTTGATTTTTTTTAGTCCCTAGGAGGGACTAAAAAGGAACATATCCTTTAAATCTGAGGACTAAAACTAAAATATGAAAAAGTGAGGGATCGATCACTAAATCCTATAATTGTGGGGACTTAAAAATAAATAAAAAAACCCTTACAAAAATATATTATATACTCTAATGAGTTACACAGAGTTACTCATACAATTAAAAAAAAAAAGGTTAAATGCATCTATCTCCCTAAAAAATACCAAATATTTTTACAAGTCCCTCAAAAATCGTTATCAATATAACCATGATGGTTAAGCTAACATATCCCAAAATTAGTGTGTTGTCAATTAATAACTCTCTTTCTCTCTCTCCCCCCCCCTTCTTCCACACCTCACCCCACCCAAAAAAAAAAAAAAATTGGGATGGGGTGATTTTTTTTGAAACCGGTAGACAATGTTATCCCAATATATTCATATTGAAATGACAAAATCATAGATTACATCTATATCTATACTACCTATAAAAGTACCAATCCATGAAAAACATTCATTGGACACATTTACCCTTATCAATTCATGAAAAACCATTCCTATCCCAAATGATATTTCATCATACATATTTACCCTTTCAAATTATTTGTATTTACATTCTTCACAATCAATTACATGATATTATAAATTTTTTAATGAATTGTTAAAGGGGATGCCTTGGTTTAACGTATAGCTGATGTTATACATTTGAGGATGTCAAATGTTTGCAAAATATATATACTACCTATAAAAGTACCAATCCATGAAAAACATTCATTGGACACATTTACCCTTATCAATTCATGAAAAACCATTCCTATCCCAAATGATATTTCATCATACATATTTACCCTTTCAAATTATTTGTATTTACATTCTTCACAATCAATTACATGATATTATAAATTTTTTAATGAATTGTTAAAGGGGATGCCTTGGTTTAACGTATAGCTGATGTTATACATTTGAGGATGTCAAATGTTTGCAAAAAAATATAATATGCTTATTTTGATTGTTCTTCTTCTTTCAAATTTCATTATGGGCTAATCATTATTATATATCAGCTAAAAAAAATTAATTAATATTATATTCATCACCTATATATTTTATTATTATTATTATTATGTTATACTGTTCATTTATTTATGGGTTCCAATAATTAGGTTTTACTTCTTCATTATAAGAATTATTTTTTTCGTCGCTGCTGCTCAAGTAAAAGAAGACACATAATATTAATACCACGTATATTATACCACGTGATATAATATGAAATATCACGTATTGTTTTAAAATATAATAATTATTTTTTTAATTATTCAATAATATGTTTTATATGAATGTTTTTATTTTATTTTATACATATTTTAAATCTATGCTATTGAAAAAAAAAATGATAAAACTTTGAAAAATATTTATATAAATCACATTAGGCCCCCATTTAAAAAAAAATGGCTCCGCCACTGCTATAACTGTCACAAAACTCTTATACATGATAGAAGCTCTATGCATTTCATTATTAATAAAAGGGAAAATCCATAAAACCACCTGTAATTTTGTAAATATTCATATAACCCCTTGTAAACACACTGTAAATGTGAATAACCCCCTGCTATTAAATTTTTTCACATAGTGCAAATATTCGATCCAAAGTTTAACAAATATGTATTCTTTTAATTTAACCCTAAAAAAATAACAAAGATTAACATAGGTAATATGAATGTATTGAGCTTACAGGGGGTTAATATAAATATCCGAAAGATTACAAGGGGGTTATATGGATTTTACCCTTAATAAAAATAAATAAATTGATCCTCTTCTTCGTCTCTTCAACTCTCCGTCGGTTTGTTACCCACATCGGCCACGAGACACTCTTCCGCTCTTCTCATCTTTCCCCCTCATAAAACCTTCGGCTTCATTCCCTAGCCATTAAATCCCACCGTTAAAACCCCTCATCTTCTCCGGCATGTCAATCGACACCCTTCCAGAAACGGTCGCATTCATTCGCACGGCATTGAGGAGCTCCAGCGGCAACACACGATCATCCCCATCCCTATTTATGTGGATCCATCGTCGATCTCTCCTTTCTGTAAAAAAAAAAAAACTGCCATTACGAAGGTTCGGTCAGTATATATCATGCACACTTTGATTCACAAATGTTAATTTTTTTCATTTAATCCCCATTTTTTGGTTTAATTTTGGTTGTTCTTCAATTTTTTTTAATGGTCTTCTCATCGTTATGTATGAGGAAAATAATTATGTTCTTCCGCTCATTGTTTGTTATAGGTACAGTTAGACTTCACTTCGTCATTCTCTGTCATATATATTTCTTTGTATGTATTTTTTATGGGCTTCTCATTGTTATGTATGAAGAAAAAAATTATGTTCTTCAACTCTGTATTTTTTTTAATAATGTTTTGCTATGTGTTTTTTTTTTTGTTATAGATTCATATATTTAATAATGTTTTTTTTTTTCACTTCTTCATTCACTTCATTATTTCTTTCTCTGTTGCTGCTCAAGTGAAACAAAACACATCATAGTGAGAGATGTTCTTAACCAAGAATTAAATATCAATATAGAGAAAACCTTCAACCCTAATGATTTTCAACAACATTCCAACGCTGTGCTATAGTATTAAGTTTTCATTTACATTTGTCTGTGGCAAGATTAGCATATTCTGAATTTTTTTGACCCTTCTGAATCAATGTTTGCAATTTTTCTTCTTATTCTTGCATCTTGTCTTTCATTCTTAGTTGTAACACAAAAGTGAAAATAAGAAATCTAATACAAAATATATTGTTTTGCTCTTAACAGATTCTTCTTCGTTTCTCTATTGTGGTTGGACGTAGGACAGGTGTGCATATTGTGGTGAGTGCCTTGATTAAAATAATGTTTGCTTACGTCATTTTTTCATATTGCAACTATGAGTTGTTTGAATATTCATTTTTTGTTGGATGAAGATTTTAGTTTTAAAAAATGACTCACTATTGTGTTTTCAGTTTTCTCTTAGTTGTTGTGGCTAATTAAAATTTGTGGAATTGTTTTTCCATCTCTTCAGTTCTGGATTCCTTTTATACGTTTCCTACCTACATAGGGAAAGTTTGTGGAATTTGTGAAATTTTCCTTTTATACGTTTCCTTTTATACTACCCATACTCTCGTTCCTTCTACTTTGTGAAATTTTAAATGCAAGAATAGTTGTTCTTCATATGGGTATTTTCTGGCTGAAAATATAGCTTAAAGGAATGATCGAAAATACAGCATAGAAATCATTTTCCATATTTTAAGCATTAATCATTTGAGGGAGATGCCAGTACCCAACAAACATCAGATTTTCGTTTTTCTTACAGCCGGTAGTTACTTTGTTTGTTAAGTCAATTTGGAATATTTTTTTGTTTCAATTCTTCTGCTGCAGCGGTTTTACTTGAATGTTACTTCACTGTCTATTGAAAATAGAAACCTTCAGAATTTTAGAAATTATAGCTTTAGATGTTCTTCAGAAGCACACACATTCAGACCCATGTGACATGGTTAGGCTTGCACCACCTTATTAGAAAACATTAAATAGTGTTAGATTGCTGTAATAATAATGATGTAGGGGTTTAGGTCAATGGGATTCTTGGTTAGTTGGAGCTGTACTTTAGTGCCCTTTTAGGTAGAAACTAAACAAGAAAAGGTTTCTTTTTTTATGTGATTTTATTATTTTTTCATATAGATTTCAAATAGATATTAGATATATGTAAGTAAATATATTAGATAGGCAGGAGTTTATGCGGAGAGATTTCTTATTTAAAGTGTTTTCCGGTACATGCGGTAACATATACCTTTTGGATCCCAACCGCACGTGCGGACTGCATATGCGGACCACATGCTACATTGAAATATTGCTATAGATAACTTAATGAACTGCATAAATAGAGTGAAACAATATTGTGTGCCCCTTCAAAGGGCTTGCCTACCATTTATCTCAAAAAAAAATAAAATCTTATAGAATATAGAGCACATGCTAACTGTATGTAAAATAATGAAAATTGTTTCCTTGTGATAACAAGAACATGTGTAATGCGTTGAAGGAAAGAGCTTCTGCCAATACATTTACCCTGGGAAAATGATGATTTGTTGATAAGATGAAACTTAGGAGTTTTGCTTTATCCTCTGAATTTTTTATTGTGGGTATTATATTGTTGTCAAGAAACCATACTTCCTATAGCTTTCCTATAATGTGCAGAGTGTAAGGTCATCATGTCATTAACTCATATATGGCTTTAGAATCGAGTTACTTCACTGTCTATTGAAAATAGAAACCTTCAGAATTTTAGAAATTACAGCTTTAGATGTTCTTCAGAAGCACACACATTCAGACCCATGTGACATGGTTAGGCTTGCACCACCTTATTAGAAAACATTAAATAGTGTTAGATTGCTGTAATAATAATGATGTAGGGGATTGCTGTACTCTTTGTTATATTTTATTTAGTATAATCTCAGAGCAATAGTTCTGGGTCATTTTGGTTTTATTTGTCTCCCTATTTTCAAAGTTTGGATATATATGTATTCTAAGCAAATGGTGATGAGTTCCCAAATCTCACTTTTATATTGTTGTCTGTTTTTATTTCCACAGGACACTCTTTCCAATCCTTGTGCTTTGAGTTGTGGCCATTTATTATGTTAAGGATGAGCTAAAGGTCGAATTTGTAGAGCGGTAAATATTACTTTTTTCTTTCATACCATTTAATTGTTTAATTGCATAGAAATTCGACTTATTCTCACCATGCATATGTATAAAAGGTGTTTTTTTTATTGTTTTCTTATTCTGTGCTAACAGAAATCCACAATTATGCAATCATTCTTAAGTCCTTGTTAGGTTGTGGGTATCAACATGAAGCATTCTCTTGGTGAAATTATCAGAAAAAAATGGTTCAACTTCAAAAGAAAATCCTCCAATGAACATGAACTTGAGTTTTATTAGATCTATTAGAAGTTAAAACATTGCTAGATATCCTCTTAAATATGACATTTTCCTTGTACAATAAGGTGAGAGGTTGAATGGTTCCAGCTTTGAGCATGATCTGGTCATTCAACTGATCATTCACAAGTTTTACAATAGGAGAGAAACATTATTAATTTGAACCCAAAAAGTAATCGCCAGTGTTGGGATTTGAATTAAACATTATATACATTGAGGTTAAAAAATACATTAGAGAGGTGGTCATTCCTCAAAGATACGTCACTCTTAAGTCAAGATAAATTTATCTTTCAAACATTAGTTTGAATGCTTTGTCACTCAAAAGAGTTATATACAAGGTTCTTGCGCAGAGTAGATACATAAAGTAAATTGTTTAGACTCCATAATGAACTTTTTTTCAAAAGTACATTACCGGATTGGTTTGCTTATCAAAAAAGTTATTTTATATTTTCATATGCTCTGATTCCTTGATTTTGTCAAGCCTTTGTAGTTTGTACATTGTTCATTATGCCTAAGATATAGGCCATTTCAAAGAGTACATGGGCACCGTGAAACCTGCCATATGGATTTCTTCATATCAAGTGGCAGAAAACAGTCAGGGAAAACAAAAATCAAAATATGCTTCTTTAGTGGAAGTAACAAAGTTTCTCATGAATATTTGTAATCGGAGTGTACAGAAATAGTGAAACAAACTATGATCTATTGGGAATCGCAGACAAAAAATTAATTTGCGATTACATATTGACATTAAAATTTTAAAAAAATATATACTCGAATGGACTGCAGAAGTTGATCAAACTTCAGTGATAGTAGTTTGGTTAGTTGCATTAGATGGACAAAATAAAATCATTGACAGAGCTTTCTCTCCGTAGTTTTTTATTCTTTTTGCAATGTAATTTTCGTGAATTTATGCTAAGGAAAGTGAGAAGATTGGTCTTTTGCTTTTGCTTGTAAATAAAATTTTATTGTTATCTCTGTTATTTAAATTTTTATTTTATATTTTAGTTTAAGTAAGACATCCATACTCATTCTGAATTTGTATTTGAAAAAAAAATATTCAGATATTCGAATACCTAGAACAATTGGTATTTACTCTGAAAAGTATACGGATCTGGCATGTATTATAAATTATACATGTTTGTTTTAGTTTGTTATATATGTTTTAGGAATCCAATTATACTTTCATGTTTAATGTATTATAAATTTTATTCTTTTCGTGGTTTGTTCTGATAGATCTGTAGGGTATTGGCTTACATACACAATTACATTATAGGTTTGTTTTTAATGACTGATTATATGATTGCAAAAGCACAATAATCCGACTTTCTAAGTTTTTCTGATTATTGGTATAATATTGTCTTTTTTTTGTAATAGTTATGATACCTATGGCAAAAAATTTCATCATTCTTGGGTCCAATTACTTGTTTTAAAGAGAAAAGCAAGAAAACAATGAATATAAATATAGCTATTTTTATATTTCTTGAGGAATCCAATTATGATCTATTATTAATTTTAGTTCTTTTCTTGGTTTAATCTGACCTGTAGGGCATTGGCTTACATACACAATTATGATGTAGGTTTGTTTTTAATGACTATGATTATTTTATTGCAAAAGCACAATAGTATGCCTTTCTAAGTTTTTCTGATTATTAATAATTTTTTTTTAATAATTAATCCACATATAATGTTTGTTTATGCATCATACCTGGTGCTGCTGTTTGGTTTTTTTTTTTTTTTTTTCCGCTTAAGGGCTCTTTCAATTTTTGAAATAGCAAACGGGCAGCATGCAGGAAAACACGTGCTTCTTCCGAGAATTCCCTTGTCTCCAGCAGAAAATGAAGGTTATCCATTTAAGTTCAAAAGAAAACAGTTCCCAATTCGTCTGTGTTTCGCGATGACCATAAATAAAGCCCAGGGTCAAACAATACCACATGTAGGCGTATATTTACGTGAACATGTTTTTTCTCATGGACAGTTATACGTCGCCTTGTCTAGAGGGGTTTCTATGTCCACAACAAAAATTCTTGTCAAAGCAGAATAACCCATACATGCATAAGGGACATACACGAGAAATGTGGTTTATAAGGAGGTGTTCCTTCGAAATAGGTAATATAAATATTCGTACATCTATATCACTACATGAAATATAAGAGAATAAAGAAATAAAATTATCGTACATATAGGCGAGTATTACAGATGTAGAACTACGTGAATATCTCAACTTCTTTTAAACATTTTTTTCACGTAAACTTATTTCTTTCAATCAATGTCATAACTTACATATACATGTTTTTTTTTTGTAGACAAGAGGCTGAAATAAATGATGTCCGTTCGTGAATATCTAATTCAACATCGACGCTGCTAAGTGCTCTAAAAATATTTTGCTACATATCGACTGTTATGATCTTAATTATGTGGCGAGGCTTGATACAATTGTACACGATAATAACAAAGGGTGTGAAGAGATATGGAAAGTGATCTTAATAGATGATGAGGTTAGTACTGTGTATGTACATGGTTATGTTTACGTTTCAGTTTCAATATTTGGTAATGTACATGGTTTTATTTTCCTTACAATTCAATTTTTAAATTTTCATTTCGATCCATATCACGATAAATACATTATCATAAATACATTATGTTTGTACAATTATTTAGCCTCCATTTTCATCATAGTCTCTCTCGGGGGGTTCTTTTTTTTCATATTATCTTGCAAAATCATGAAATTACGTTCATATATGTTTTTCTAGATCCTCTTCTCCCTCTCTTCAAAAACAAATTGGACAAGAATCATAACAAACTTGTAATGATCTAGAGTTCAATCTAAATGTAGGACTTATCATTTTTACATATTTATATAATTAAATATCTTGTTTATTAAATTATCAACAAAAAAAATTCATGTGCAACGCACATGTGCCTCAACTAGTAGCATAAGAAAGGAGAAGGCAACCAAGGAAAACATGAATGAAACGAAGGAGAATGCTCATAGGCAGGGGATGAAATAGAAAATATTTCTATCCCCCTCACCCCTGGCCCAGGTGGGGTGACTTTGTTGTGACTCAACTCTATGATTTCTTAGTCACAAATTTTATTATTGATTACTTAAGTTACAAGTCCAAACCCCACATACCAATACGATAACTTCATCATTTAGAAATATAAAATGCACCCCACCCTTTTTATTTTTAAAAATAGTATATCTCATTCAATCAAATATATATTTTGTATGTAAAAAATAAATTATATAATTCAGAGAGCCGCATAACTCTTTTATAGAATGTGTAAAAAACATTCTAACTTTATATATACCTTATAATGATGAATGATTGTGATTAGGAAAAAATCCATATAACCCCTGTAATCTCAATACATCCATATAATCCCCTGTAAACATATCATAAATGTAAATAACCCCCCGCGATTAAATTTTTTTAAATAGAATTTGAATATTTCAGACATATTGCGTTATCTAAACCATGGTTAATAAATATGTATTCTTTTAACCCTCTGAAAGCAATCAATACTTAAAAAAAAAACCCTAAAAGAGTATAAAATTAGAAATATGAGGGTTTTTTTTAAGTATTGACCGTTTTTTTGATGATTAAAAGACTACATATTTATTAACAATGGTTTAGATAATGCAACATGTCTGAAATATCTCAATTCTGTTTAAAAAAATTTAACTGTGGAGGGTAATATGCATTTATGGTGTGTTTATGGAGAGTTATATAGATATATTAAGATTAAAAGGATTATATGGATTTCAAGAAGATTACATGGGGTTATATGGATTTTTCTCTTGTGATGATTAATGAGCTAAATGATACTGTCAAATGGGTGGATGGATTGAGCAAGCTACCTATTTATAGAGCGCAAACTGATTTTCGAGGTCCCGGTACAAAAAACAGTGCTGACAAGTGAACTGTAGGGCGGGGTGGCCCTTGCAGGAAGCGATCGATCAGCAACTGATACGGAGAGGACCGGCGGATGGAGAGAGAGAGAGAGGTTCTTAATGTTGGTCTACACTGCATGCCTATGCCAAGTCAAGTATTTCTGACTTTCTGTCCCTTTCGCTTCGTTACAAAGCAAATTCCATCCATGCTTTTAATGTGGTTTTTTTATTTATAAACTATAGTTTTTTTTTAATTATTATTTATGTTTATAGAATTCCCCGCCGTTCATTGCGGTCTGCGACCATAATAATTTTGCACACCACACACACACATTGATCTTACTGTGAATTTTTATGGGATTGTTATTTTCAAGCTTACGCTTTTTTTCTTTATATTTAATTTTAAGTTTTTAACATTAAACACATATTTAGTTATTAAACTCTCCGTTGAATGTATGTTTATTTAGGTTAATGAGTAGTTGAAATTCCTAAACTATCATTTGAAAATTTTGTTTTTTAGTTTTCATAAACTATGTTATTTAGTGATCGATCCTTGTAAACTATGTTATTTAGTGATTAGTATTTGTAAACAAATTTTTTAACAGCATCTAAATTTTTTAAATTCTTCTACTTATGTAATCAATTCTAATTAGATAGCTAAAGCTATAAAAGAATACATTCTCGGATTAAGTAGGCATGTGAACACCTAACAATACGTACAAATGCAATTTTATTTTATATATTTCACAAAACATTATGTATACAAGTTTCAAATATTAAAATACTTATAAAATCATACAAACATTTTGTTTATGGATTAATAAGAAAAATGGGTTTGATGTTGATGACTTAAAAGTTAAAATGAAATATGAATATGAGAGGTTTACAGTGACTGAAAAGATAAAAATTTCATTTCACAAACTAACTTTATATGGACAGATGTTTAGCGTAGGGACTAATAATAAAATAGGCATTTAAAATTTAAAAAGAAATATAATGAGAGAAGGATTAATTACTAAATAATATAGTTTAAAATGACTTATAAATAAAAATCTCTTTTTTTTTTATTCATCAGAATCAATAAGTGAGAATGACCTACTATTAGTTCTAAACGGTCATCACTTGTTAATTGTTATTCTTGGCCTTGTTCCACAAAACATCATTTGGTTAAACCAAACTCACCCTTCAAGTCATGCATTATCCTTGACTTTGTCATTTGCTTTTTTAAGTGTGGTGTCAATGGTCATTATCTGTGGATCATTGTATCGTCACACATTCACACTTCTCCAAGTTCGGCGAGCTATGTTTTAAAAACCATGATCCGATATGGGGATCGACTAAAGATCGGTTGATTATCTGATCATATCAGCTCATTCACTCTACCGATCTTCATAAAAAACATTGATTCAACTTGGATAACTCAACAAAGAAAAATAATTTTATATGATCTACCTGAATACCTGATCAACGAAACTCATTAATCCAATTTCCAATCAATCAATTATGATAATTAAAATCTTTTATTCCTCTAGTTTTGTTTGATCTAAAGTTAAACATGATTGTGGTTTTATTTGGTTTTTGTTGAATTAATACTAAAATGACATATATTCATGGTTCATCATATATTTCTTTAATATTGATTTACAATTTAATTCGATAATACATTTTTGTATTGAAATTCATACAGGGAGGTGACATGCGTGTATCATTATGATTTTTTTAATTGTAACATATTTATTAAAGTTTAAATTATTAACAAACTCAATGATTTAGTTGGGATATGTTTTTTTAATACCACATTTGTATGTATATTAGCACATAAATAAAACTAGTTTAATATAGCCATTGTATAGTATGGTAATTATTTTTTTCCAAAACAGATATTTTACATATTTACTTCTAAAACAAATTTGGGGTATTCTCAAGGTTTTAGATAGCAACAGTTTTTTTTTATATATATAATTGAATGTTAGCTATTCTATGAAGAATAGAATTATCATTTGTGGTAAGGGCCATAGTGAATGAATGATTGGCTTTGGATCTTCACCCGATCTTAGCGGATCCCTCCTAATTCAGTGTGAGTACATAGGGAGAATAAGAGGGTTGGTTTTGCTTTTTTATCTTCTTTTTAAACAAAAGGGGGCCATTCTAGAGCAGCTTTTGAACAGGCTGAGTTGGAATTAGCAAAAGCAAGTCCAAAATGGGGCCTTATCTAATGATTCCCTACCTCACTTTTGTCTGATAAAGCTTTACGTCCACTTAACATGTCATATTTTTTAAAGCTTTTGGAGTTACTATTGAGTCTCTGTCGTGGTCAAATAGAATGTTTTTTTTTTTTTGTCACTAGACATTTTCAGCTTCTGGTTTTATACAATTGTTAATGTATGTGGACATAAATCTTTTAAGTGCAACTATAATATTGATATGAATAAGATAATATAGACAAAATATTTGTAAAATATTGAATTGTTCAAAAACTCATTTCATTTAACATATAGAATAATAAATTCATATATCATATATAGTTTTATATTATAATATAAGTAACATAACAAATATTTATAGAATTTAATTAACATAAATTTAGTGAATACCTTTAATGTTGAATTATTAAAATTTCAATACATTGATGTGATTTACATAAATTTCATTTTATTATCTTAAAATATTTTTATGATTTATGTAAATCTAATTTAAATCTTAAATTTTAAATAAATAAGATATTACTAATCATCAAATTGATAGGAGGATAAAAAAATAAAAATAAAACTGGCTCACTTTCATTTAATAAGTATGTACCTCCCGTATGGCGTGGAACATAAGGCAAGAATAATGAAGAATAAATGAGAATAGCTAAAAAAAGTTGTTTGTTTTGATAGAATAAACCCGATAGTTATGTCTGGATAAGCTAAGATAAGGTCTGATAACTATTCTAAGAAAATGGTGGAATTGCTTATCAAGGCTTATCTATGCCAATGGATAAAAATACACTTTTATGTCATTTTAAAAAATTTATCTCACCTAACAGACTCACACAGATTCTAAAAACTGTCACATCTATTAAATCAATCATATATCTCTCACACTATTCCCAGGGGGTATAATTGTCATTTAAAAAATCATAAACTCTTATTCATCCCTTATCAACCATTAATCATCACTTTATCTAAGGTGAACCAAACAACAAAAAAGTCATTTTTACGTTTCCCAATGAGAATAACGAAAAAGACAACCAAACAAAAAGTTGTTTATTGAGCCTGTATTGTTATCTATCCTAGTATAGTTATCTGCGAATAACCTAATGTCACACCTCATACGGGGGTAATAGATATATGTTTTGTTAGGCCATGCATATATATTTTTTTTAAAAAAATTAATTTATGATGTGTGCATTACACACACCTTGCACTAGTATCATATATTTGTACTGTATTTAATTTATTTATTAACTTAATTTGCACATTTAATTATGAAGACTAAAATTATCTGTGAAAGATTAACATGCATAATGGCAACTTATCCTAATTTCTCTTAGTTGATCACCCATAGTATAGTGATAAAAAAATCGGAATTGTAGACTATTAATTATCAAGCAAATATTATTGAAATCCACGTATATATACTAGTATATGATTGGGATAAAAATATTAAACTATCCTATGTATTAATTTAAACATATGCATTATATATGCTATATATAATTAATTAAATACATTTGCAAATGGAGTTAATACTCATTTTCATTTTGTTAATTGAAATTAAAGCATAACTTCAGATGATTGAGAATTAGGGCCATTTTGGTAACCCGGTCCACAAAAAGTTCCCTAGCTCATTCCACAAGATTTCAGTTACGATCGATTATATAGTAGTAAATAAGAAATCAATAAATTTTGTCTGAATCACTCATTTAATCACGCCAATGAAGATTTTAAATGTTGTATATGTGATACTCCATCAGAAAGATAATAACTATCAAAATATCATTTTTTTACTCTTAGGATCAGTCTGATAACTTTGATCGAGAAGGAAAGTACTTCATTTTGTTGAAATTCGTTTCTGGTATTCATGGAAGGATAAATGATTTGAAATGTTTAGAAATGAACATATGAATGAATGATTGAAAATATAAATTTTCACTGTGTTATGAGAAAGAACATCAAATTGATCTTTAAGATCATTTTAATGTTCATTCTCACTTTCATCCTCCTTCAACTAGAACACCTAAATT
The DNA here is from genome assembly GCA_030737835.1 of Acorus gramineus. Lineage (NCBI taxonomy): Eukaryota > Viridiplantae > Streptophyta > Magnoliopsida > Acorales > Acoraceae > Acorus > Acorus gramineus. Next base: position 7,724,006 of record CM060856.1, on the reverse strand, counting down.
TTTTTTGTTTGATACCATTCATTCTTGTGTTTATTCCTATGTATTTCATACAAAATTTAACCCTCAACAGAACCTAGCATAACTGAAATCGGAATTCTCTCTGTGGATCCAAGTTACTAAACTTCTCTTTAATATCAAATTGGGATGATAAAACACCATGGCCCTCATCTTAGTTGATCCACCCACCATGACCATCCAACCCATGGACCCCATGACATACAGATACATCCACGCGCGTAAACCCGGTTGGTCAATGGTCATTCTCAGTCGTCTCATTTGACCAGACTTCACACGTGTGGGCTGTCTCGTGTGGTGTCCCTCATAACATGAATCGAATTTAATGCCGACTTTCCTTTCAGCGTTCAACGATCGCATTTCCGAAAATGACCCTCCTTATTCCGCAATCACTCTGCACTCCATCAAAAAAATAGGATAAATAAAATCCAAACACCCCTCGATACGATTCCTATCATGTGTTCCAGATCCAATGCCGATATATAATATTCCAGGACAATTTTTTTTTTAATCATCCAAACATGTCACAACCCATATTCGGCGTAAGTTTATAAAACCCAGAGACAGTGTTGTCGCTTTTCAATCCTCACTTATTTTAAGGCGTGTGAAAAGACATCTTGTCGTTACCGCAAACAATAACAAACGACATATCGGTTTCTAAAAAAAGAGGTTTAAGAAAAAAAAAAAATTGTATCCTACAAGCGTGGAATTACTTGAGGTTTGATATTCTTTGATTTTAAATAATTTTATCCAGGTTGTGATAACGATATCCCATGTTAACATCGTCCGGAGTGCAATTGAAGGCGACCTTTTATTGTCACTGTTGATTGGGTGTCCACATGTAATAAAGCGAGCGTTACTGCGTTACGCGAGTAGGTGGACCCCACCTTAGCCTGTATTTTTATTAATTTAATTTAAATAAAAAAAAGGAAAGCAAAAGCAAAAGCAAGTTCTCACCGGGCGCTGCAACTCTCCGACAATTCAGTTCTCTCTCTCTATCTCTGTGTTCTTGAGTTGAGGAAGAACTGGAGCTCGAGCTCTTCAGATTAGTGAGAGATACAACAATCGAGAAATATTGAGGTTCGTCCGATCCGATCCTTTCGAACGTGTTTTTTTTTTTTTTTTTCAGTTTTTTGAGCAATCGTGCTCATTTTACGGCCGATTCGATCGAATGATCGCAGACGACACTCGGCATTTTGTTGTTTTGTGAAGTGTGAGAGAGGGTTTTTTGGGAAGTGATCGGCTCGGGCCGGCCTGGATTTTTGGGAGATATTTGTAACCATGATTTCTAAAAACGAGTCAACAATCGTTTTTTATATGTTCACTGTTTATAGCATAATTTGTGTTCCCATTTTTTCGGTTTTACTCAGGCTTTGTTGCGAGTGAGAGATTTTGATACAGAGACCACACATTCTTCGATTGCTTCACATGTAGCATCAGAGGTCTCACCAAACATGGAAGCGAATCCCGATCCGAAACAGTTACCCCGGCATTTCCCCGCCGCGAATCGGGCGTCGATCGTCCCGGACAAGGCCGCCTCCCCGGGCTCCCCTAGACACCGGAACTCCGATTCTCAGCTGCTCGTGAAAGCGTGGAAAGGCAAAGCTTTTCACGCGCCGAAGCCGGTCGCCTTCAAGGGCAAGTCCGATTCCCCGGCGGACGGAGACGGCCCCGCCACTTTCGCCGGCGCGAGCCACCCCCCGGAGCCCGTGGACACCGATCTGATGAGGACGGTCTACGTGACCATCGACCAGAGCAAGCCCGAGCCGGGATGCCTCGTCAGAGGCCTCTCGATGAAGGGGCCCTTCATCGAAGACCTCGCGATCCGTGTACCCGGCCTGGCTGTCATCGAGGAGCCGCTCGGTGGGGATACCGCGGTCCCGGTCGCGACGGCCGCCGACGCCGAGGAGAAGGAGTGCGTGTGGGACGCGTCTCTGCCGCCGAGCGGGAATGTGAGCCCCCATAGCAGTGTCGACAGCGTGGGCGTCGCGACCGCCATGAGCATCGTGAACAGCAGTTGCTGCACGAGCGTGTATAGGAGCGACGGGATTGCGAGCGACGGGATGCTCAGCGTGGAGAGGAACTGCGAGAGCGCGAAAGGGAGCATCAGAGGGGACTCACTCGAGAGCGCGAAGACCAGCGTCAGCAGGGCGAGCGATAGCAGCGGACTCAGCGACGAGAGCAGCTGGAGCAATGTCACTGGGAGCGCCAACAAGCCCCATAAAGGGAATGACCCGCGGTGGAAGGCAATCCTGGCGGTCCGTTTGCGGGATGGGATTCTTGGGATGAGCCACTTCAGGTTACTCAAGCGGCTCGGATGTGGCGATATTGGGAGCGTGTATTTGTCGGAGCTGAGTGGGACGCGGTGCTACTTTGCGATGAAGGTGATGGACAAGGCGTCACTTGCGGCTCGGAAGAAGCTCATGAGGGCGCAGACGGAGAGGGAGATACTGCAGCTTTTGGACCACCCGTTCCTGCCTACGTTGTATACACACTTTGAGACGGATAGGTTCTCTTGTCTTGTGATGGAGTTCTGCCCTGGAGGGGACCTGCACACGCTCAGGCAGAGGCAGCCGGGGAAGCACTTCTCTGAATATGCAGCACGGTATGCGTTTTCATAAGCTGAAATCTTTTTATTTTTTTGTGCTACACTTTGAAACTTTCTAAAAGTATGACTTTTCCTATAACCCTCTCATTGTCTTCCCCAAAAATAGCAGCGCAAGAAATTCCAAGTTAAGAGCACCAAATTTGGTTGTGGTAGTTTTGGTTGGTGGCCTCCTATTTAGGATAGATGGGATCTTGCTAGGGCTGGCAAACGAACCAAGCCGTTCGGGCTTGGCTCGGGCTCAGCTCGGTTTGAGCTCGTTCAGGCTCGTTCAATTAGATAAACGAGCGAGCTTGAATAATTTTTAAAGCTCGGTTAGATTCGGGAATTAGATCGAACTTCATTTGTGTTCAAATTTGGCTCGTTTGTGTTATAAAAAACTTAGTTGAAATTTAGTTCAACTCTTTTGTAAAATCAAAGCATTAAATCAATACAAAGTTATGCTTGTTTAGGCTCATGAACTTGATTCATTTAGGCTAAAATTTTGTTTTTAACCCTTAAAAACCCTAAAATAAAGAAGAACAATAGGCTCGTTTCGGCTCGTGAGCTCGGCTCAATTCAGCTCAGCTCGTTTATAAACGAGCTGAGCTTGAACATGTCAAAGCTCGGCTCGTTTACCACCCCTTGATCTTGCATGTCTAGGTACAGTCTGATGTATGCTGCTTCATGCATTCTTGTGGTGGATACTTGCATCTCCCTTGTACAGTAGACGCCCCTTTCTTCTACTTGGATTCCCCCATTGATCTTGTCAGAATGAGAAACAATGGGGCAATGCCTGAGTGGATGTATTCCAGTCCTAGTATCCTCATATATGTGTGCGTGTGAGAGTATATAATTAAGTAGAGTTATAAGGCACGTTGTTGTTTTGGTGCTTTTGCATAATTGGTGAACCTGGAGACGCAACTAGGGGGTTTTAAATTGGCAGGGGCTATTGTAGGCAGATCTGTTTTTGAACTGATAAATAATTTGGCTTGAAATGGAGACTGTTCTGTTTAATGTTATACTAACAATCTGGACTCTCGATTATGGAAAAATAACTTTCACTACATACACAATTACACTGAGACATTGAGACAACATGATGTCCTGATGTCATATATTGGCTGACTCTTTCTTTTGCTCAAATTTAGGATGAGGCAGACACTGGTGACAAGGGATTGGGAGTGTCAAAATAAGTTCATCCATGTTCCTAGATCAGCCAAAGATAGAGTTATCCGATTGAACAATAATCACAAATCATACTAGGATGTTTGTTTAGGTTTCAGCAGCATAATTGGTGTGACCTGAAGGCATTTTACGTATCATCTGTATCTGAAACCCTTTTTGCATTTGAGTAAATGTGCATATATGCATTATTTCAGTAAAATTTACTATAGTTGCCAAGGGAACATAACGAACTGAATGAATATGTAGTGTGACTGTTCTATTATTTGGGAACAAAAATTGCAGACTAATTTTCTTTATCTCAGGAGACATTCCTTTGACAAAGTAAATATGCTCATACTCCATACCAGATTATTCCACAAGAAACTAAAAAAAAGTGGACAAAGGAATTCAATTGTCCCATATGATCCGCAGGGAAGTCAGTAGAATGGATAAAAGGATTCACTTGAATTAGCTAGTCAGCTGTGACCATAGCAACACCATCTTTTAATAGAAGATAAATGTATATGTTGCTGAACTTGTTTCAACTGTGCCCTCTATGACTGATAAAATCTTAGCTGCGTAGCAGCTAATTTTTTTTTACCATCATCTCAGCATTGATGATGGGAATTTATGAATCTATTGCTTTCCATTTTTGGTTTATGGACCCCTGTCTTATCTTTACATTAATAAATATAATGCAAACTCATCTGAACAATTAAGTTTTAGATCAAGTTACTAATGCGAGTGAGTGAAAGTATATGATGTCCTTTGGAGGACAAAATATATCTTTGATTAGTTTTGTTTTCAGGATCAATATTAAACATCTAGTACATTCCTTTTCAATCGGAGGATAAGTTCATGCTTTCTGATGAGGAAATAGGTTGCATAATGCATACAAATGATATGGATGATATTCAGAATCTGTGTTGATCTGACCATCTGAGATATATCTTTGAAGATGTGTTGATCATTTTACAATTTGTGCATCATTTTATGAATCTTATTCAAAACCTGCAGTGATTTTGCTGTTTTGTCTAGTACCTTTAAAGCATACACAGCATGACTCTTGTCTAAAGATCCAAGTACTTGAAGATGTTGAACTGGATTCTTGGATGTAAATCTTACGATGGGAAAATAACACACAAAAGAATTTCTCTATAAAATCCACTATCTTTATCTATTAAGAAGTCTTGTTGAGAACTGGAGATAGATTGTAGATATTGATTATGGATCTAGCTCTAGGCTCAGTTCTCTAGGATTGGTTTGACCTTGGGTTGTAGTCTTGTAGAGAGCAGGGCTGGTAAACGAGCCGAGCAGCTCAGGCTCGGCTCGGTTAAAGCTCGCTGAGGCTCGTTTGATTAGACAAACGAGTCGAGCTTGGACAATTTTTAAAGCTTGGTTTTTAAATGAGCAGAGCCCGAGCCGAGCTGAGCCGAGCCCGAGCCGAGACGAGCTCGTTTACTTAACTAAAAAAAGGTGAACGAGCCGAGCTCGAGCCAAGCCCGAGCCCGAGCTTATGTTACTTTCACATGTATAAGGTGTTGTGATTTGTGAAATGTGACTTTTCAAATGCTAAACAAGATTTTTTTTTAGCTAAACGAGCCCGAGCCGAGCCTTGATTGAGCTTCAGCTTGGCTTGTTTAACAAACGAGCTTAGCCGAGTTTCAACCGAGCTTTTTACGAGCCCAACGAGCCGAGCTTGAACACAAAATGAAGCTCGTTCCCGAGCAGAGCCCGAGCTCGAGCCGAGCTTGATACTAAACGAGCCGAGCCTGAGTAGGTCAAAGCTCGACTCGTTCGGCTTGTTTACCACCCCTAGTAAAGAGTACTTACCTTAAACGGAGAAATTCGCAAGTGGAGAAGCTGGAGCTGCAGATCTCCCAAAACACAATGCTACACTATTAGTCTTTACAAATTTATTAATTATGCTGATAATTCGACTGCACAAGCAATCACAAAACTTTTTCCCTCAAAATAAGATAAAATTTCCAGTTATTTAATTTGCATTGGATTATGGTACCAATGTTCTGATTGGATTTATCCTTTGTTCTGGAATATAAGCACGCTATGAAATACATGTTCATACTTGGAATTGCTTCTGTACATTCCCCTCTTACCATGACTACACAACATTCCATCACAACTGACCAACATTTTTATCACAACAGGTTCTATGCAGCGGAAGTGCTACTAGCTCTTGAGTACCTCCACATGTTGGGGGTGGTCTACAGGGACCTCAAACCCGAGAATGTACTCGTCCGCGACGACGGCCACATAATGCTCTCCGACTTCGACCTCTCCCTTCGATGCGCAGTCTCTCCGACCCTCATAAAAACCTCTTTTGACTCTGACCCATCAAGACGAACCACGGGTGCCTTCTGCGTCCAGCCCGCGGCCTGCATCGAGCCCTCCTCCGTGTGCATCCAGCCCGCATGCTTCATGCCCAGACTCTTCCCTCACAAGACCAAGCGAAAGCCAACCTCCCGGAAGCCACGCGCGGAGCCCAGCCACCACTCCCCCCTGGCGACCCTGCCAGAGCTCGTGGCGGAGCCCACCACCGCGCGGTCCATGTCCTTCGTGGGGACCCACGAGTACCTCGCGCCAGAGATCATCAAAGGCGAGGGCCACGGGAGCGCGGTGGACTGGTGGACGTTCGGGATCTTCCTCCACGAGCTCCTGTACGGGAAGACACCTTTCAAGGGGTCGGGCAACCGCGCGACCCTGTTCAACGTGGTGGGGCAGCAGCTGCGGTTCCCAGACGCGCCCGCAACAAGCTACTCGAGCAGGGACCTGATAAGGGGGCTGCTCGTGAAGGAGCCGCAGCACCGGCTCGGGGTGAAGAGGGGCGCGACGGAGATCAAGCAGCACCCGTTCTTTGAGGGCGTAAATTGGGCGCTCATACGGTGCAGTACGCCGCCCGAGGTGCCGAGGCCTGTGGAGGCCGAGCTTTGCGGGAGATTTGGGCCCCTCGGCGATGGCGGTGGCGGGGTCGGGAGCAGCAGCGGGAAGAGGATGGCTGGGGGCGATGTGAAATCGGGCGGGAAGTACCTGGATTTTGAGTTCTTTTAGAATGAGCGGTTGAACTGGGGAATTTAAGATTGGTGTGTTTGGGTTGTTCCTTGTTGTTAAAAGTGTGTTGCATTGCCATTTCTTTTTTGTTTCAAATGTCTCAATTTAAAGTTTTTGGTAGATGTTTGAAGAGTCTGGTATTTCAATGTGTATGAAAGGAAATATTTTCAGGTGAAAGCAAAAAGCCCCTATCTTACATGAACTAATCTTGTAAACTATACTTTAATATCCATATTTTCTCCTCGATCATTTAGATAAACATATTGTTTTGATAAATATTTATATAGGTATATTAATACTTAAATTCAGTTTTTTTTTTTTTTCACTCTGAGCGCAATGTCAATGATTAAGTGTTACGTTTTTTTTTTGAAACATAATGCAATTGAAAACATTAAAGTTTTATAATTGAGACTAAGTTTTTTATTTTGTAAAAAAAAAATATAAATGTTATTTAAGTTTTTAAGATAATGATTAACATACAAAATAACTAATTTTAAATACATTTTAAATACATGAATTGTATACATATTTCAAACAAACGTCAATTTATATTATATGTCAGATTCAAATATTTTTTTAGAGTTGACATCTTAGCGTTTATATTCTCGTATTGGATATTTGGATAATTTATTTAATCTTTAGATACATATTTGAAGCTAATTTTTTTAAATACATGAAATGCATGTATAAAACATAAAATTACCATTACCATAATATTGCATTTGGTCCCCATGATTTTTTTAGGGGCTCATCCCCATAAATAAAAAAAAAAGGAAAAAAAAAACGGGACTATGCTGGTCCATAAAACATGTTGACAACAACTTCATCCTTAAAATTCATATTGTCCCACTATCTCCCCCTCACCTCTATAGACTTGTAACTCTCCACCTTTGGGATTCCTCTATGCACCCTATAAATAGAGGGGTTCTCTCTTGTATTTAACTAACAAATATTGAATAAGAAATCTCTCTCTACTTCTCTTCTCTATATACTTGTGTGCTTTGTTTATATACTCTTATATATCATATTCTATTTAGTTTACAACACGTTATCAGCACGAGGGTGGGTTCTTAATGATCTATATCAAAAATATACTCCCCCTTAATGTTATGTATTTTTATGTAAATCATCTACTACATACATATGATTAATTTTTTTTCAATATGCATGGAACCGTATGCAAATTATGTGTAGAACCCGTATACATCTATCTTTTATTTTCATCTGATGTACTGCATACATCTATCTTTTATTTTCCATGCATGCAATCCCCATGAAAAAGCAGTTCTCACAAATATCAATTAATTTGATATTTATATTTGATTTGAAATTCATTTTAATGTTACAATGTCATGTGTCCCTATAGGATCATACAAAAATTGTAATTACATGGATCCCTGAAGGACCATGTAGAAGTTATGAATAATGTGATTTTATCCCTGAAGGACTGTACAAAAATTATGATTATATGAATCCTTAAAGAATCATGTAAAAGATATGATTAAAAATGTCCCTGAAGGACTATGACTATATTGTATCCATGAAGGATCATACAAATTTTATTTTATTCCTGAAGGATTGTACAAAAATTATGATTATATGAATCTTTGAAGGATCATGTAAAATTTTATTTTGTTCTATCCCTGAAGGACTATACAAAAATCATGATTGTTCGTGTCCCTGTAGGACCAAACAAAAGTTATATGATATATTTTTGAGGTCCTTGAAGGACCAAATAATAATAAAAAAAAGGATTCATGTATCCCAGCAGGAACATGTAAAATTTTATTTTGTTATATCCCTGAAGGACTATACAAAAATCATGATTGTTCGTGTCCCTGTAGGACCAAACAAAAGTTATATGATATATTTTTCGGGTCCTTGAAGGACCAAATAATAAATAAAAAAAAAGATCCATGTATCCCAGCAGGAACATGTAAATTATGATTAGATTTCACCATCATCATCATAATGAAGAGGATTTAAAGATTAATACCTCATTGACAAAGGTCCACCGGCCATTATGCCTCAAATATGCTCCAGTTGTAGCAATATTGAGAGCATTAATTTTATATATTCTCGTTGCCGAACAACGATTTTTTTAAAATATCATATAACTCAACTCAATGGCATAGCATCATTACCCGAAGTAAATGCATTTTATTTTATGTTCGCCATGGAAGTTGTGGTCATGAATGATGAGATCATGATTTATATAGTTGAGAAAGCACAACAATCATAAAGTTTGTAAAATATCTCAAATCACTAGAAGTGATTTGCTATTAAACAAAAGCATAATTGAAGGGAAAAGGGTTGCAGAACAAACCCCTAACACAAGGAAAATGATTGTTATGTATTTGGTGCTTTAAAAATATGGTCACGTACCTGATGTACGATCAGACTTTTATAATTTTTATAATTATAATTTTTCTTTGTTATCTAAAATCCATTTTTCTTATTTTTATATTTATCTTATTTATTTCATTTTTTTTTTTACAAGAATGGCTATGGTTGGTGACATTTGTCTAGCAGACAGCGCTACAACACATACGATCCTACGAAATAAACAATATTTCTCGACATTGACATTAATCAATGCAAATGTTAATACCATTTCTGGTACTACGAAATTAATTGAAGGCTCCGGAAGAGCAAATATAATATTACCAGGAGGTACAAAATTTTGTATTAATGATGCATTATATTCAGCAAGATCCAGAAGAAATCTGCTAAGTTTTAAGGATATCCGTCTTAATGGATATCATATTGAGACTATCAATGAAAACAATATGGAGTATTTATGCATTACTTCAATTGTTTCAGGCCAAAAACATGTATTAGAGAAACTTCATGCTTTCTCATCTGGGTTGTATTATACAACCATAAAAACAATCGAATCATATGCTGTAATGAACCAGAAGTTCTATGATTCAGATATTTTTACACTTTGGCATGATCGTCTCGGGCATCCAGGATCTAATGATGCGTCGAATAATTGATAATTCATTTGGGCATTCGTTAAAGAACCAGAAGATTCTTTTACCTAATCACTATCAATGCACTTCGTGCTCACAAGGAAAATTGATAGTTAGACCATCCCCTACAAAAGTCAATGTTGAGTCACCAACATTTTTGCAAAGAATCCAAGGGGATATATGTGGCCCAATCCACCCCCATGTGGACCATTCAAGTATTTTATGGTATTGATAGACGCATCTGCTAGATGGTCGCATGTTTGTCTATTATCCACTCGGAATGCTGCATTTGCAAGACTACTTGCTCAGATAATCCGATTACAGTCTCATTTTTCGGATTATCCTATAAAGTCAATACGTCTTGATGGAGCTGGTGAATTCACATCGAAAACTTTTAACGACTATTGTATGTCGCATGGCATCGATGTTGAACACCCTGTTGCTCATGTGCACACCCAAAATGGATTAGCTGAATCATTTATTAAGCATCTTCAGCTAATTGCACGTCCTATGCTTTTGAGGACAAAATTACCCGTTTCAGCTTGGGGTCATGCTATATTGCATGCAGCAGCATTAGTTCGCCTTCGGCCAACTGCTTATCATCAATATTCCCCTTTACAGCTCGTACTGGGTCATCAACCAAATATTTCACATCTTCGAATTTTTGGTTGTGCTGTACAAGTTCCTATTGCCCCTACACAACGAACTAAAATGGGCCCTCAACGTCGATTGGGAATTTATGTAGGCTTTGATTCTCCTTCTATTATAAGATATCTTGAACCATTGACAGGGGATGTTTTTACCGCTCGATTTGCGGATTGTCATTTTGATGAGACAATAGGAGAAAATCCGTCACCAGAAGAACGACGTGAACTTACATGAAAAACTCCATTTTTGTCTCATCTTGATCCTCGCACTAATCAATGTGAAACTGAAGTGCAAAGAATCACCATCTTCAAAGAATTGCGCATCAATTGCCAGATGCATTCAATGATGCAGCAAAAGTGATGAAATCACATATTCCAGCTGCTAATACTCCAGCTCGAATTAATGTTCCAATAGGAAAAACTGCTAATATGCCGGCTAATGAATCAACAAAAACACGCCTGAAGCGTGGAAGACCTATAGGCTCAAAAGATTCAGCTCCCCGAAGGAGAAAAACAATGAAGAATAATTCTCTAGAAGAGTATGAAACACTTGAAAGACCCACAATAATAACTCCTACAGAGGAAGAAGTCCCTGAAGTGACACAAGTCCCTGAAGAGACTGACGTCCCTGAAGTGACGCCCGTGCATGAAGAACAAGTACATGGAAATGAAGAAATTTCCATAAATTATGCAAATTCACAAATATTGTGGGATCGAAAGCAAGTGCTTGTTGATGATATATTCTCATTTGCAGTAGCTACAGAAATCATTTCAGATAATGATTTAGAACCACGTTCAGTGGATGAATGCAGACGAAAAAATTGTTGGCCACAATGGAAAGCTGCTATTCAAACAGAATTGGATTCACTTGCAAAACACCAAGTATTTGGACCAGTAGTCCTAACCCCTGAAGGTGTTAAACCAGTAGGATGTAAATGGGTGTTTGCGAGAAAACGAAATGAAAGAAACGAGATTGTTAGATACAAAGCTCGTCTTGTGGCACAGGGTTTCCTGCAGAGACCTGGGATAGATTTTGAAGAGACATATTCTCCTGTGATGGACACAATCACATTTCGGTATTTAATTAGTCTTGTAGTCTCAGAAGGACTTGACATGCAGCTAATGGATGTGGTTACTGCATATTTATATGGAAAATTAGATACCGACATTTATATGAAAGTTCCTGAAGGACTAAAATTGCCTGAAGCAAAACCACGAAACATGTACTCAATCAAGCTAAGACGATCCTTGTATGGATTAAAGCAATCTGGACGAATGTGGTATAACCGTCTTAGTGAGTACTTAATAAAAGAAGGATATGTCAATGATCCAATATGCCCCTGTGTATTTATTAAGAAAACGGAACTCGGATTTACCATTATTGCAGTATATGTTGATGATATTAATCTAATTGGGACTCCTGAAGAGCTCGAAAAGGCTTCCGAATATCTGAAAAAGGAGTTTGAAATGAAAGATCTTGGAAAAACAAGATATTGTCTCGGCTTGCAAATTGAGCAAAGTTCAAATGGGATACTTGTTCATCAAACAACATATGTTGAAAAAATCCTGAAGCGTTTTAATATGGACAAATGTCATCCATTAAGTACTCCAATGGTAGTAAGGTTACTTGACCCAAAGAAGGACCCTTTTCGTCCAAAAGAAGATACTGAAAATCTTCTTGGTCCTGAAGTACCATATCTTAGTGCAATTGGTGCCTTATTATATTTGGCCCAATGCACTAGACCTGACATTGCATTTTCAGTTAATTTATTGGCCAGATTTAGCTCTGCACCAACTCGAAGGCATTGGAATGGTGTGAAGCACATTTTTCGTTATCTTCGTGGAACGTCAGACATGGGTCTATTCTATGCAAAGGATTCCAATAATGGTGCACAACTAAAGGGTTATGCAGATTCAGGATATCTTTCAGATCCTCACAAGGCTCGCTCACTATTCACTTGCGGTGGCACAGCAATCTCTTGGCGATCTACGAAACAGACTTTGGTCGCCACGTCTTCTAACCACTCTGAGATTCTTGCACTCCACGAAGCAAGCCGGGAATGCGTGTGGATAAGGTCTTTGGTTCATCATATTCGTACTGCATGCGGACTATCTCTCATTACAGATGTTCCAACAACTATATATGAAGACAATGCAGCATGCATTGCTCAAATCAAAGGGGGATATATCAAGGGTGATAGAACAAAGCATATTTCTCCAAAATTCTTTTACACTCATGAGCTCCAGCAGAGACATGAAATTGATGTTCAACAAATTCAGTCAAAGGACAATCTTGCAGATTTGTTTACTAAAGCTTTGTCGACATCAACATTCAAGAAGCTGGTGTATGAAATCGGGATGCGACGAGTTTGCGACCAAAATTCTTGAAATCTTGTACTTATGAGGGGGAGTAATTTTTATGACATTTTGCGAACTGTACTCTTTTTCCTTCGCCTAGGTTTTGTCCCATTGGGTTTTCCTGGCAAGGTTTTAATGAGGCAGTGTCAAACGCATACACTATTATACGATTAAGTTACATTGTACTCTTTTTCCTTCGCTTTGGTTTTTTCCCATTGGGTTTTCCAAGCAAGGTTTTAATGAGGCAATTTTCTTAGCGTGGTGGTCATCCAAGGGGGAGTGTTGTGAATATGGTGGATAACCACCACTTCTCTAACCCATAACCTCCCCCACTCTTCAACTCCATAACCTCCCCCATTATTGCCCCACTATCTCCCCCTCACCTCTATAGACTTGTAACTCTCCACCTTTGGGATTCCTCTATGCACCCTATAAATAGAGGGGTTCTCTCTTGTATTCAACTAACAAATAGTGAATAAGAATCTCTCTCTACTTCTCTTCTCTATATACTTTGTGCTTTGTTTATATACTCTTATATATCATAATAATGAAACAACACAAGGTGAAAAAAAATAATTAAAACTGAGGAGATCACACAAAATATGATTTGAGGATATACATGCAAATAAAGAAGTAAAATAAACAAATAAATAAATTAAAACTGGGGCCAAACGGACAAAAAAGTAAAGGCTTCCAAATTAAGGAATCACATTCGCTTATAAGAATACCGAAAGATAGCGAAGGACGGACTGAAGAAGAAATTCTCCATGGCATCAGCGGCAGCCGACGATAGCCCCTCCGCCAAGAAATGGCTCCCTCTCGAAGCCAACCCCGACATCATGAACCAGGTCTCTCTCTCTCTCTCTCTCTCTGTAGAAAACCAAAACGAGATCCAAATGGAGGAGAATTGAAGATGTTATCGCATGTGATGGTGGCAGTTTCTGTGGGGTCTGGGGCTTTCGCCGGACGAGGCGGAGTTCTACGACGTTTACGGCCTGGACGAGGAGCTCCTGGAGATGGTCCCCAAACCCGTCCTCGCCGTGCTCTTCCTCTTCCCCATCACTCCCGAGGTACGAATCCTTGCATGATCGATCTCTGATTCTGATTGGTTATTGTTGAATTGAAGAAGTCTTGCAATTGTTCGGTGTCTCTCTTGTAGACTGAAGCGGAGAGGGATCTGGAGGGAGAGCAGTCTCAGAAGGTGAGTTGAATTGATGTTGTTCAGTTTTTTTTTTTTTAAATAATAAATTGAGTTCTTGTGGTTCTTGAAAATGGTTTTAGGAATCGAGCGAGAGGGTTTATTTTCTGAAACAGACGGTGGGAAATGCTTGTGGAACTATTGGACTCTTGCACGCCGTTGGAAACGTAACTTCTCATATCAAGCTCGGTAAGTACTTCGTGTTCGTGTTCTTATACGATATTGTGGTTTTTGCTGCATTTGTGTTCCGAGGTTTTTTATATGTGCTGCCGAATTGTTTAGATAGTGTTGTTTCATCAATGTTCATCATGATTTTTATGGTTGATAAGTGTTTATTTATTTATTTTTTCCTGGTTAAAATCTCATTCTATAAGTAGGCGTAAGACTCAAACCCAAGACCCCCTGGTGAAGAGAGGGTAACATGTGCTAGGATATCTGTTATAAAATTATCAGAATGAAAGATTTTTTTTGTGCAAATAGAATTTGCAACTCAACATTAGAATGAAAGATATATTTTTCATTTTTATGAAAACGAAATTGCAACTCAATCACACTTTTGACTGTTATACCATCTTATTTTCATTGTGGGTGGATGAGTTTTGAATGAAATCACACCACCCCTGCCACACATGTAAAAAGAACATCCATTCAAAGGGGATGATTACCTATGTACTCTACTTCTCATCTGAGTTGTCCCGGTTTATTTGGGCTCAGCTTATAGATGCACTTGCTGTGTAATGTGTTCATATTGCATGGTTATATGCTCTGCATTTAGTCATGAATGTTGAGTATCATATTTGTTGGTTATAGGTGATGACTCTGCAGACCATCAATTTTTTCTTGCTGGTTGCTAGATTTCTTATAGTGAGTAGACTGATGGAATTCTGAGGAGTTGCTTTCTCTGTTATGAACAGAAGATTGATTACCAAACATACAAGGAATATAAACTAACTGAAGCAAATTGTGCCTCATTATGTAAAGATTATCCTGTGTGTTGTGTGATTGATCTTCTAGTACATTTGATCCTTACTTGTTCCCCTTTTAATTGGGTATTTATTTCTTGATCTTCTAGTGTATTTGATGCTTACTTTATTGAATTGGGTCATACTTCTCTTTGTTTTGTTTTCAATTGTTGGTTATCACAGCTAACAATTTTTTCCTGGTATTCTTTCAGTTGAGGAATCGTTCTTGGATAGGTTTTTCAAATCTACAGCTGCGATGGATCCCTTGGAGGTTCTTTTCCTTCTTTGTTTTATTATATGGAATACCCTTTAACAAAGCCCCTCTTTCTCAAAGTGATAGGCTGGTAGCCATCAAAGCATCGCTGACTTTGTCTTTGTTTTTGGATTGGCGTAAAATTTTAGCCCCTGGTAGTCATGAGATCTCCATTTGCCTTATCTACATGTTGAATGAATTGCTTTTCAGCGTGCTGCCTTTCTTGAAAAGGACAGAGAGATGGAGGATGCACATTCTGTAGCAGCTAGTGCTGGGGATACAGAAGTATGTATATACCATTTCATTGCAATGAATGCGCAGATAACCTGTAAATGTATTTATAACCATGCCTCATTAACTTGTTTATCGAATGTGTGTGTGTGTGTCAGAAAGAGACATAGAGTTTCAGACATTGCGCCAAAGTCATTCATGAGGATGATTACCACCTTAATTTCTCAAAAAAAATAAAATAAAACATCCATTGATGAGGACAGGGTCTTGAAGGGCCAACATCTTTTTTTTTCTCCATGCAATATAAAACCATGAAATGGGAGGCAACAGAATTGATATGTGGCAGAATTACCAATGCATACATGTCTTGTGAAGGTTTCATCAGTATGTGCCTATTGCACTAAAAATTCCCTGGAAATGTCTGATCATTACTATCAAATTCAAATAGCTCTTTATTAATTAAAATGTATTTATCCTAATCAGACGTATAAATCTCATATCTGATTACGACACTAAATGCCAGACCTAATTTTCTATCTTGCTATTGTGTCTCCTCCATCCGTCTCGCTTATCATTTTACATTTTATAGTCTTATTTGATGAAGATTTCCGATTTTGATGTAATTTTGCTTCCCAGGCCCCTGACATCAACTCTAATGTGGATACACATTTTATATGTTTCTCATGTGTTGATGGTATGTGATACTAATCTCTCACAAAAATCTGTTATGCCTTGAAAGTAAAGGGTACTGCATTATGGTATAATTGAATTCGTGTTTAATTTGCAGGGGGACTCTATGAACTCGATGGAAGGAAAACCAAACCAGTGTTACATGGTTCCTCTTCACCCTCAAGCTTGTTGCAGGTATCTGATTGCTTTTCAAGTTATCCTTGGCATCCCTTACTGTTTATTTGCAGAGCTGTGCAAGATATACTGACTATAGTGTTCATGAAAAAAATAGTGCATTGTTTGATTTATAGAAAATGAAAGTCTGAAATGGAAATGGATTCAATTCATGCATTTGGATGTTATATTGGAAATGGGGAATGAAATCATTTCCGTATTTGGATGAAACATGGAAATGGTTATATGGAAATCAATCCAGATAACCACATCTATATATGTTTGCTACCTGTATATGTGAAGAAAGTATGCTTCTAATGTAATGGAGCAGCAAGATATAAGTGTATCATATAAGATAAAAGAGAAAGATTTCTAGACCCTGGGCCCTGATTAATTTGCTCTTGGATATCACAGATATACATCATAATTTAATTTTATTTTTTGATGGAAACGGTAGGCTATCACCTTTGTATTCATAAAGGCAAGAGCCCAAATTGAAATTTACATAAGCAAAGCAAACACAAAAAGAAGATGGGAGGAATAGAACCAAAAAAAACCGGGGAAGGAAGATCCCAAAATACGTCTCCCACGAGGCAGAAGAGACATCTACCCGTAGTCAACGAGGGTTCTCCACCCCAAACCCCCATCCACACAAATCCTAATTAATCACCACGTTACCAGCCAATACATCATAATTTTTATAATGAATACATCTGTGCAAGCTGGCCATTACATCATCTGTGGACCTACACATACTCATCTACACTTTGGTGAGACAATGTTAGTATTTGTGCATAAAATGATGTGCATATGCCCTGCAATTGTTGTGGTTGTCATGGGTTTGTAGTGGTTGCTTTGCTTGTTTGGTTTAATACTCTGGTGTCGTGTTTGAAATTTTTTTTTTCCTACTGAGAATAAGAAATTGTATTTCCTTTGCATTGTCTCATAAGTATTTAACAAGATTTTCCATGATAAATGAGATAATAGTTAACTCACTTTATTCTAGAGGCTTGAGGTTCATGTGGGACCTCCTAGCAGTACGGTGGGAAGGATCATGGAGGCATTTCCATTAGTATTAGCAAAGAAAGTTAAAAGTGATGTGAATGGGTTTTGAAGTACTGGTTTGACTTGATGAAGGCTGTCATTTTTTTTCTCCTGATGTTAATAAAAACACTTTTAAAAGTCACCAATTTAGATTAGTGGTGAACATTTTTAAAGGATTTAAACAAGTAGTGGTTTTGAAGCGCAGATTGTGCGGTCATTCTAGGTTTGTTTCTGATCATTGACTGCTGAGAGGGGAAGCCTGTCATTATAATCAATCATTTAAATTAATCAATTGCTTACACATTGATAAAAAAAAAATTCAACATAATAAGAATTTGTGGGCAAGAATCGCCATGCCACAAGTATGATGATGACCTAAGCCACAAACTGGGAGCATTTTGAGCCATGAATAATTGAGGGTTGTAAATCATGTAAATAATTTTCATTAGTAAAAACCAATCAGTCTATCATCTCCTTTGCTTGTATACACACAGGATGTTCTTCTAGATCAGATGTATCTTGTATTGTAGCCCCTCAAACAGGTTTGATCAGTGAGGTTGCTGTGACATTCTGGGGTCTCATTAGAAAATCTGAACATACTTATACCTTTTAAGTCGATTTATCATTTTGTAATGTCTCTTGACAGGATGCTGCCAAAGTCATCAAAAGCATGATAGAGAAAAATCCGGATTCGAACAACTTCAATGTCATCACATTCTCAAAGAAAGAGTGAGGCTAACCGTCAGATCAGGATGAGATCCAATATAGGTAGATGTTCCTCTCCTCCAGCGTCATCAATTTTGGCATGTGACTTGTTTTATAGTTTTATTTCACCTAGTGAACAAGGCATGTAGTACCCATTTGAGGCACCATCACGGATGATTAAATGACATCTGCCTACGCTTCTCATAGTTCCAAAATCTTATGTAGGATGAAAAATGAATGCTCAAAGTTGATGCGAATGTCTGTCATTATCAGATAATAATTTTCATAAAAAATATTGATGCAAGTATCTATCATGTACACACACTGTATTCTTTTAAAAGTTAGGTGGAGCTTCCCATTTAAATGTGTCCCCCAACCTTTTCTTCCCTCGCTTCATTCTACATTGTCACTACCTCATCGGCCCATGAACGTATACTGTTAAAAGATTTTGCATCCTTTGTTCAGGTACAAGACTAACCATTTCTTCTGATCTGTTGCCATTTGCCAGTTGTATCATCTTGTCTTATGGACCAACCTGTAGATGCCGAGCTGTGTAATTGATCATATATTTGTTAAATTCACTTTCACTTAACCACTGTTTGGGGTGAAACATAAACCATGGATATGGGAGAATACAATAGAATAGCTTTCAAACAGCTGTTTGTTTGACAAGAATAAACTTTGATAGCTATGTCTGGATAAGCTAGGATAAGGCCTGATAACTATTCTAAGAAAATGGTGGAATTGCTTATCAGGGCTTATCTATGCCAATGGATAAAAATACCCTTCTCTGTCATTTTAAAAATTTTATCTAACCTAACACTCTCTGTACACATTCCCAAAACTGTCATATCTATCATATCACACACAGATCTTTCATACTTATTCTCAAACACAAATAATTAATGCAGGGGCATAATTGTCATTTAAAAATTCATAAACTCTTATCCATCTTTTATCTATCACTTATCCTTACTTTATCCAAGGTGAACCAAACAACAAAAATATCAATTTTACGTTTCTCAATGAGAATAACAGAAAAGACAATCAAACAAAAATTTACCTATTCAGTATGAATTGTTATCTATCCCAGTATAGCTATCAAAGGCAAAAAACTTAATGTCACACCCCAAACGAGAGGTTAAAGTTCTACCGGTGAGCCCTTAATGATCATCTGCCTGGTAGGGCGGATTTCATTTCAGAGTTAAGACAACTTGGGCGGCACACAATTTGACTTTTGGGCAGATTCGGATGGTTTCAACTTGAATTCGAGTCCGAGCGAATCTAAATACAAATTTAGGTTGGATTTGAGTTGACAAGCCTGTTTACCCGACCCAATCCATGAGGAGTTAAAAAATAAATTATATATATATATATATAAACGATGGAGGTGCGGCCGCCGTGCACCTCATCATATGGCCGTGTTTTATAGTCGTCCGATCGTTGTTTTTTTTTTTAAAAAAACAAAAACCGGCAGATCTGGTTGTTCCATCTCACTGACTCCCCCCCCCCCCCCTCCCCCAAAAAAAACATTTCACTCTCTCTCTCCTCTCACTTTTTTTCCTTCCTTCGCCAGTCGAAATCCCTTCTCAACCTTTCTTGTTCAAACTCCCCTTCAAAAGTCTCTCACTCTCATCTCCTCTCATTTCACTCAGGATTTTTCTTTCTTTCTCCCTCAGATCAAATTCAAGTCTTCTCTTCTATCGTTCCTTTTTTCTTAAATCACTTCTTGCCCTTTTCATTTTTTTTTTACTCATCTCCCTCTCTAAATCAGATCTATCAGATCTGGATCACTTCATCTACCCAGTATTTTTCAAAAGAAGAAGAAGGTGGTGGGGGGGTTAATCAAGAGAGAACTAAATGATGCAGAATAAAATGTAAAATGTGTTTCACTTTCTAAATTGATCCTAATTTAATAATAAAACAAAAAAATGTTCTGACTTCATTGGATCTCATATGAATAATTGCAAGATTTTCCACCATTTTTTCCCTTCTGGTCATCCTTCTTCATCTTCATCATTTTTCTCCTTATCCTCTATACTCATGACCCATTCATAGCTTTTAAAAGAACAAATGGTAATTAAAAATCTTTTCTTAGCCATATTTTTTTCCTTAACTTCTTCATCCATTTCTTATTCTTCTCCGCTGATGGTCGATGCAGCATGAAAAATTGAAGAAGAATACCTCGTGGTCTAGAATCATTGAAAACCCATACATTTTGGTACTTTTTAAAAATCAACAATCGATTAATGCCCTAAATTTGATATTCTTCAACCTGTTTTTTTTAGTGAAATTGATATTCTTCAACTTTGAAATTCAATCGATCTAGGAAGTTTGCATAATTTCAGTTTCATAGTGTTCGACCAACACACCCATCCCACATCGATCACCTGACTCTCCAATCTGATAGATCTGCTTTAGGGAGGGAGATGAGTGGAAAAAAAATGAATGAAAAGGGAAAGAAGTGATTTTAAAAAAAATGGAATGATAGAAAAGAAAACGAATTTGAATTGGGAGAGAGAAGAAAATAATCTTAATGAAATGAGAGAGAGAGAGAGAGAGAGAGAGTGAAACATTTGAGTTGTTGATTCGGGGGAACAAAAAAGGATGATGGTCGGTTATTTTATGTGTAATTTTGTTCTTCCCCATTCAGAATTTGTAATTCGAGTTCAACAATGAAATTGGATAATAAATATCTTTTTTTTTTTTTTTTTTTTTTTTACAGAACCTCCTCTTGGTAGGATGAGAGAGGTAACCCCTCTTTAATGAAAGGATTTGGGTTCGAGTCTTGCTATATGTTGATAGGGGAAGATTTGATAAGGAAAAAAAAAAATCATTAAAAAAAAAAAAAACATCTACCTTTTTAGAAAAAAAAAAAAAAAAATCTACTTCTCCTTGATTCATAAAACATATTTTTTTTCATCTTTCTCTCGTCTCTTTGGTCTTCTGGAAGGCTGGGGATGAGTTTGATTAAAGGGAGAATCCATAGCTTTCAAGTTTGGACAAAGTGTTCAAATCTCTTGATCATTGAATTAAATTTTTTTTTTTTTTTTGTTGACAATGGGTGTTATGAGCACTTTACTGAAAAAAAATCATTATTATTTTTTTTTTTTTGACAATGGGTGTTATGAGCACTTTACTGAAAAAAAATCATTATTGAAAAATCTTCTCTCTCAATAATAATCCATCCATATGGTGCTACAGATGCATTAATTTTTTGTTGTTTGCTATGCTTTTCCATTGATTTTTAGGTTGTAATTTTTTATTCTCTGTTTAATTGATTTTCATGGTCGGGGTATTTGTTAGTGTTGGGTGAGTTATTTTTTGTTTGGATTAAAAGTTTAATGATAAGTTGCTCTAATTTTATGTGATAAAAAGTATATTAATGTTGTCTATATTTATATTTATCAAAATTTGAATAAAAATTAGGGTTAAATGTTATTTCAGCATTTAGGTGGGCCAAAAATCCCTACTTTTATTTTAAAATCACAACCGTCCATATTTTATTGTGATTTTTTTAAATTCAAAATCGGATAAGTTACCATTCCCTTCACTTATCTCCACAATTATCTTTTATCTCACCTCGTATATGATTTAATTTTTAAAAAATTACAAACCTCGTATAATGAAATATAATTATAGACCTTGTATTGAAATTTATATATATATATGCTTTGATGAAAGTGTATATAGTTCCATTTCAAATGAAATGGACCTATTTTTAACAAATGTAAAAAAATTAACGAGGTATATATCTCACCAAAAGAGTTATATATATTCTTAGATGGCTAATGAGATGGGTGAATGAATTTGAAGTTGTAAAAAGACTATATCAACGCGTTTGATTAAGCCTGTCAATCGGATGGATACGGATTGGATAGACGCACATATGTATCCGTATCTGATTTAGATATCTAAAAATATATCCGTATCCGATCCGAAAATCCAGATTCGGATACGGATAATTATTTGAAATATCAAAAAATTCAAATTTAATATGGAATGATTAAAATATCCAAAGATCCAATATTCAAAAATAAAAATCATATATCTAATATTTGAAATATGTAAAAAAATATAATAATTACCTAGTATAAAACATAAAATTATAAGTATATACATAAAACATTACATACTTTAAAGTAAAAATAAAAATAAAAAACTCATATTAATTATAAAAATATAAATATATAATTAAATATATAATAATATAATAATATTTTCGGATACGGGTATATCCATATCTAATCCAAAAAATTTCAGATATGGATAATTTTCTTGAATACAAATTTTTTAAATATAAGATATTTTATGAATTTTTAGATACACATTCTGATCTGATACGAATATTTTTTAAAATAATCGACAGACCTATATTTGATTAAATCAAGTTAGAACATTACATTTGCTGAGTTATTGAATATTTGGCAACGTTGAGTATTCCATTTTTCTTAAATTCATTATCTTTCTCATGTATTTTGTTATATCTAATTCTACATGTTTATGTACATGCATGCATGATACAAAAAAAAATTAGATGTTGGATTTTTTTTTTTTTTTTTGAGCTGATATTGTAAAATTGTGGGTCTTGCTAACTCCAATCAGCGTCACAACGATGTGGACCAACAAATGCAAAAAAAAAAAGAAGTTAACAGTAACGTGGACCCCACACAAACAGGTGGTGCATTGTTGGGTCCAGAGCCCAGGAGTAGAGGTAGACCTATTTAACAACGGCCCGATCCAGCCCGGACCAGTCTATAAAAGGATCTCTGACGGAATAAAAAAGCGAAAACAAACGGAGAAAAAAAAGAGAAGAGAAGCGCTTCAAGCGGAAGCGAAAATCGAGAGAGGGAAGGCGTCTCGGTTGCCGTGTCCATCCTGACCGTCCGTGAAGGGGATCGAACGATGGACATCGAGCGGAAGCAGGCGGAGCTGATCGAGCAGTACGTGAATCAGGCGGAGAGCCTGACCGGGCCGTCCCTCGCCGGGCTTATCGTCGAGGCGACCTCCCATCCCTCCCTCTTCGCCTTCTCCGAAATACTCTCCGTTCCCAACCTCTCCAAGGTCTGCTCTCTCTCTTCCTCTCTCTCTAGCTATCTCGCCTTTCATATATTCGTCTTTAAACCTCTGTGAGGGTTTTTTTTTTCTAATAATCAGACTTTTGTTCTTTGTGTTCGTGTAATGCTGTTTGAAATTTTGTTTTTTCTATTGGTTTAAAGTTTCACTTCTATGGTTTCTGTCTCTTCATGAAATTCGTGTTCCACCCTGATTTTCTGCCAAATCCAAACAATTGATGGGGTTGATAAGTTCGTTATTTTTCATGTTGCGGAAGCCTTAGCCTGTCAATTCCACGTCTGCAATCGTTTCTTCAAAGACCCCCGACATTTGCGGTCTATGACTCCTTGATATTTTCTTCCATCTTCTTGCACTCCGTCCACAATGATTCAAACCGAAAAATCGGTGTTCGTGGATCCGATTGTCCTGGGCAGAGGCGGCGTAAGCAGTTTCCATCCTATCACTGAGGTTTACCAGCGTCATCTCCCTGGGGTGACCCTTGTAATGTTTACGCCGATCAGCTTTGCTTTCTATCAAGCGTGGTGTAGTTCAGCCACCTGCTTCGTCCATTAACTCGTCACGGCTCTCCGCACTATTCTCGCCACTGCTTTCCATTCACTGCATGCCTGTCTCCGCTCGTCATAGCCTTGGCTGCTCTGCTCGCCATTTCACTATATGGTTTCAGGTTTTATTATACATGTTGTGCTAAAAATTTTTTGGGGGGGGGGCATGGAAATGCAGATTGAAGGGACTCAATATTCAAGGTACCTTGACATGCTTCGCTTGTTCGCGCATGGCACATGGAGTGATTACAAGAGTAAGTCTTCCCTTTTTTTTGATGAATTTGTGCAACTTATAGAATTGATATGGTGGGTTCTTCTTGGAGCATGGGGTCTTTTTTGGAATTTTGGGTACATATTTCTATGACTCTTAGATTTTTATCAATGTTCAGTTGATTTGGGTTGCATAAGCTTTATTGACTTTTAAGGCTCGTGTAGGTTTTGGAAACAATTATTGGGAGATTTTGCATTTAAAAAAAGTAATCAGATTTTGGAAACACCCCCACTAACTGTTTGAAAATTAATTATTTACCCTGTTTATATGATTAAAAAGAATGAAACTTATGCATCATGATTTCCCGCCAACAAAAAATTTAAAATGTTTTCCCAAGAAATTCTCTAGCACATAATGTCATATCATGAAGGACATGTGATATTTAGCACAGTTTAACCTAGATGCATATCACTGAGTGGAAATAGATATCTTCAAGTGACATGCTTCTTTCGAACTCCAGATATCTGTTGCGCTACTGAATGGGCAAAGTTGTTGATTTTGGCTCGGCATTGGAACATTATCCCTGAAGAGGATCATTTAGTCTGGTAGTCAGGTGGTGTAGCCAGTAGATCCAATTTCTAATTTAAATCATCATATGTTACCAAACTCACTTCACAATAATTTTTATGACTTGAGGAACCTGTCCCATTGATTCTCCTATTAGCATGGGTTGAGAGGTTCATAATAGGGATGGATGGTGGATTTGCATCTCTGAGATCTCAATGAAAAATGGTCTTTTGAGACAAAAAGGATGAGTAAATTTTAATAATGAGAAGTTGAATATGTGCATTATTGGAA
The DNA here is from genome assembly GCA_030737835.1 of Acorus gramineus. Classification (NCBI taxonomy): domain Eukaryota; kingdom Viridiplantae; phylum Streptophyta; class Magnoliopsida; order Acorales; family Acoraceae; genus Acorus; species Acorus gramineus. The sequence continues at coordinate 7,699,268 of CM060856.1, read as the reverse complement.
TAGAAGGGCAGGCATCAAATTAACTAGAGGGGAGGTGGTTGGAGAATGATATGTGGAGAGGTGGCTAAAGTGCCATTGGTTGGGTGGAGTTATATGTAAAGATTTACATACGGTGATTTGAAAATTTGAGTGGAAGATTGGCAAGGTGGAAAATAAGATTCATTCCTTTGGGTTTAGGTAACCCTTCGCAGTAACATCAAGTTGAACTCTCTATTTCCTGATGATAGAATCTGTTGTAGCTAAATTAGGAAATTGGGATATGATTCTTGTCGAGCATGGTATGGGCTTTGACAGGAAGAGATTCTACGTGTTAAATAAGAAAGGATTTGCAAGGAGAAAAGGAAAAATGAACATGATTTAGAGAGTTGAAGAAAAAAAAATAACACTGCTGTGTAAATGGATATGGAGATTTGTATTGGAGAATAATCAACTACAAAACATGATCATTAGATGTAGATATTTTTGGGGCAAGAGAAGTGTGACATCGCTCCAACAGCAAAATACAGTCTAATTTTTTGAAAAGATGCTCAGCAGTATTCCATTTCTTGTGGGATCTGAATTTAGGTGGATAAAGGAAATGATTTCTATTTTGAAACGAGAGAGGAAACCAAAGGAATGGTGTTTTTTTTGAAGATGAGAGTTAGTCCATTTATAACTTGAAAAGAAGTTACAAATATTCTGATATGGGAAGGTGAGAAGCGGGATGGAGGGTGAAAAACAGGGCATGCAAAAACAAAGAAAACACCATACATCAAGGTTGGTAAACCAGCAACAACCAACACAAAAATAACCATGTGTAGATGAGAGGGATACAACAGGGAAGAGATGGTGCTTGATTTACTCAACCCGGAATATGCCACCCACCAAGTCAACCTGCTTCGCCCCCGCAAGTTTCTGTTCCCAGTACGTGATTCGGTGTGCCCTATCTTCCCACAGATTCTCAATGTAGAGACTCTGCCCTTTAAAGATTTTGTTGTTCCTTACTTGCCAAATCTCCCACAAAGCATCAGGGATCATAATCCGCTTGACCCGTGTCTGTGTGCTTTTGCACCTGTCGCCACACACCTCTCCACTTGGTCCCAAAGCTCCACCCTACTTTGAAAACCCATGCTGATCCCAGAGGCTGAACAGAGGAGGCTCCATACTTGTGTTGTCACTGGGCATAAACAGAACAAGTGATCAACCGACTCCACCTGTTCATCGCAGAATTTGCAATCAGTCGGTGTGTCCGGTTACCATTTGGCCCTATAAGCTTTGGTGAGAATGTGGCCTTGCAGCGCCAACCATAAGAACGCTTAGACCTTTCCATTTCCACATTCGCCGGGACTTCAACACTATATCTGGAACCGCTGGGGAGTTTCTTTTCCACCATTTATAACCCTCCTCAACCGCATAAGTTGCCGACCTCCTGTTGCTCCAAAGTGCAGTGTCATCAGCCAGGGGGTTAATGCAAAGATCTTTGACGCACTCCATGAGTTTCGCAATCTCCTTGACTTTGATATCCATCGAGACTCCCTTGAGGTGCAATTGCCAGTCCCCCATCACCCCTGCGAGGCCCAGAACTGTTGAACTCTCCATCTTTGTTTTTGGAGAGCTGGTATAGGTGTGGGAATTCCACCCTCAGAGGCAAGTCGTTGCACCACCAATCCCTCTAGAAACCAACGCAATCCCCCTGCCAATGTTGCATTTAATTGTCTGCCCAAACTCTGCCCAATCTACAACTTATAAGTTTTAATACTGAGTGACAAGCTTGCTTCATGATAGACCATACAGAAAATTATCCCTTGTTTGTTCCTCATTTTATTAGATTAATCTCCCTGATCTTCTTCAGCATTCTTTGCATACTGTCTTTTCTATTTTTTAATAGTTTTTTTGTCATCAGCTCCTCACCACTTTCCCTTCTCATTTTCTATACAAGTTATTTTTCATATTCTTTTACTCTTTTATTATGCTTACAACACCACCTCCATCATGTTCTTTCATATGCTTATTTTTTACCTGAATTATTCTAAACTACCTCCCCCCCCCCCTTTTTTTTTACTCTATTACATCATTGTCTCTTTTATTGTATTATTATTATTATTATTGTTTTCTCATTCCCATTCTCAATCCTATTCCACAATTCTGTGGGCCCGTTGAGATGGGCTGCTGGATTCTACAATACAGACATATAAACATAGATGTAATATATGCACAAACCATGTAAAATTAAAGATGAAAGATGAGGCTTTAGGGTCATCAAGACCAGAGGGGACTAAAAGGCATTTTGGTTTTGAATCTGGCAACTACTTGAATTATGTTTCTTGAATGCAATAATCTAGATGTTTGGACAACTTTCATCTGCCTAAAATGCCTAGGAATGATTTGCTCATGTAATTGTATAACAGTGGGAAGTACTTAATGGTTGACCAACATTTGTAAAAACTAGGATTCTGCTTCTTAGAATACACTCAGATGAAATGGGCCAGCATATGTAATTGAATTGCATATGCTCTGACTAGATGTAAAGACGGATTCTTTTGAAAGAAAAGGAAATTTCATAGTTATTTTTTCTATATTTAATTTTTGTTCACAACATTCCTATTTATTGTTGATTGTTGACCTTTCTTTTAAAATGAAAAATCTATCATTACTCATTAGCCTTTTTCTATGCTTCCGGGCTACATCGTATTCATTAGTTTTTAAGATAGAACATATGTGCCCTGCATATAAAAATTATTTTGCCCGTGGTAATATTTTATAAAATTATACAATAAAAGAATAAATCCTTTATTAATAATATAATAAGCATTTATACAATTACATGTTACTATTGTTGTGGCTTTCTCATAAATTTTTGGTAAACATTGCTACAGGAAATGCTGACTCTCTCCCGGCTCTCGTTCCAGATCAGGTCCGCAAGATAAAACAACTCAGTGTGCTGACACTGGCTGAAACAAACAAGGTCTTCTTTCTATTCAAGTATTTAGTAATTTTAATAATATGCAAGGTGGAGACCTTTTGTTTCCTTTTTAGGGGATGTCTATTCATTGAATAATGGAAAATATCCTACCGTTTTTATCAGAAATGTATACACACATATAAAACATTTTGCATGGTTATATATATATATATAGAGAGAGAGAGAGAGAGACACACACACACACACACACACCATGCAATATGTTTCATTCTCATAAACATCCTATACTGTGGATCTTCTTGTTTGATTGATAGTTATCAGGAGACTTCAGTGTATGAGTGTATCTGATGCTAGTGTAGAGATTATGTGATAGATAATAGAACAGATTTCAAATTTGGATTCCCTGTCCCATGACAATCGACCAATTTTTTTATCATTTTTATGTAAAGGTACCTTAGTACCTGACATACGTTGGCAAATCGTATGTACGGAAACAGGGAAAACTTCTGATTGATGTGAAATGTTAGAAAACATTAACAGATGTCTGGCAGAGTCTTGATGAATTCTTTTGAGACGGATGATCTGTACATTGCTCTAGTTGGTTATGCAGTTTTTGTGCATTATCATGCCCTTGTTTCCAAAAATTGCTCTTCCTTAAACAGGGCATCTTGATGAAAAGGAATGCACCCATTGACTTGAAAAAGGGTGGCATGCATTTCACATGGAATGAGACCTCATTTAAGCATTCAGAGGGCTCATGAAATGAAAATGTAAAAGTATTTCTGAGGCGGTAGATGTTCAGCTCTAGAATGCTGTGATATATTTGTTGTTATTTGTGACATCTGGCCAAGTGCAACCTTTAATTATCTTGCAAGACTGATTCCAAGAGATTTTTTTTATATTTGAATTTCATTGCAATTCTGTGGTCACCAAACCGTACAACAAAGATTAATCCTCATTACGGCCATGTTTTGTCTCAGGTATTGCCTTATGATCAATTAATGCAGGAACTAGATGTTTCAAATGTACGTGAACTTGAGGACTTCCTTATCAATGAATGCATGTATTCTGTAAGTAATCTCCTTGAGGATTTTGACTCGTTCTTCCACTTCTCTAAGATGTATAGATTTGACTTTCATTTTATTCTCATCATGTTTCGCTTTCTAATTGTGGTTTACATTCAACATTACTATATTACCCTCTGATAATTGTTAGGTGAGGTACATAGAGTGTAAATTCTTCTTCAATTTAAAATACTATATGCATCATATATTTTTCAATCGGGGTGTGCTTTACCATAATCATAATTACTAAGAACAATGTTCAAAGTGCGGTTGTTAATATTAATATTAGTTAAACAATTGCCATTTCTTCAGTGGGATTGATACTAAATCAATCCATACCTTTTTTTTGTGATGTCTCATCTAAATGATTAAATATCCTCTTTATCCATCCATGTACATTGGACCTATATGTTTCGTTATTCATTAAATTGAGTGCACTTCACCACGGTTTTAATGGAGAATTTCATGGCGCTGTATATGCATTTATTTTGACTGTTATCTTTTGTTATGTTCTGGTAGGGTATTGTCAGAGGAAAGTTGGATCAGTTGCGGAGATGCTTTGAGGTTAGAAACACTCTTAGCTTCAATGCTGTGTGATTCAGTTATTCACTCTGTGTGAAAACATGATTTACTGAAGACTTTAATTTTCTGTTTATTTTGGATAACAGGTGCAGTTCGCTGCTGGGAGGGATCTGAGTTCTGGACAGCTCAACAACATGATACAGACATTAACAACCTGGTAATCCTTGATTTGAACATGATAAAAGACAAAAAAAAAAGTCAAGTCATTCATACACTAGCAGTCCTTGGTTAATCTGGTTTTTTTTTTTTTTTTTCACATTTCAGGTTCTTTATTAGTTTTTATCCCTACTGATAGTCTGTTTACTACACAAATATGTTTGGATACTTTAAAGTTTAAACCTGTTAGTTTAACACTGTCAGATACCTGACACTTTGATACTAACACCAAATACATACTGAACACTTCTTTGAAGAATCAAGAAATGTGTCAAACTCATATACTGTTACATTTGTTCACTATTCTAAACTTTGTCTAGGTTGAGTTGCACCAATTTTTGTGGTCATTGAACATTCATATTTTCAAAATAGAACGTATATAATCTTCCTCTAGCTCATTGACATGGAAAGAAATCAAAGAACATGACAATATATGCTCACTCTTCCCAAGACGAACCTTCCGGCAGCATGTGCACGTTATCAGAGAATGTAGATCATGATCATCAGGAAGTTTAATGCCTCTTTTTTTTTCTTTTGTTCTCTGTTATTTAAGAAATTTTGAATTGGTTACTCAGGAATCTTCGGAGGAATTTAAATTATATCATTATCTTAAATATGGAAGAATTAATTTCAGGTTGTCTACATCTGATAGTCTTCTCGATTCAATTCAAGAGAAAATCAAATGGGCGGATACCATGTGTGAGGCTGATGAGAAACATCAGAGGGACATTGAACTCAGGGTTGAAGAAGTGAAAAAGTGCATGAAGGTGAGTTGTATAATTCCGCATTCTGTTTCCTTTTAGTGCTGTATTTAGAATGTTAGATTTCACTTTTTATAAGCAGATATTTCTTTGTTGCCCTTTTCTAGAGGCTGGATGTGACGGTGGACATGTCTTTGTTTTTTTCTAACCCTTGCACTCCAATTTGTTTGCACTTCATATTAATCCCATACTTAGAATATATTCAAAACATTATTTGATAGAACTACTTATCGAATGTATGCTATGTCACTATGTCAGTCGATGTGTCTTACTTACTTGTGACAGAAGTTAAACAGGTCGACATGGACTTACGACATGAGGAGATCTACTCTGAACTTGGAGTGATGGACTATGAGGAGGATCGAACACGACCCAAGAGGTAAATTCCCCATTCAAGATATTTGAGCTTTTCCTGAACACATGTTTAAATTTGTATTTTGTAGGCAAAATTCTGCTTATGCGGCATCTGATTTTAATTGAGATGGCCTGCAACTGATGCGTTCCAAACTTACCAACTGTGTATACATTTTAATTGTTACCTAATATGTGCACAAACTTATTGTACCCAAGAAAAATCATGAATGAATATGATTTATGTATCCATATTTCACATAATACTTGCAAAAGGTGATCGTGACAGTTGAGCGGTCTTATACATGCCCTTTATACTGGTGGATGACAATTGATGGCTCTCTGATGCTGATATTGACGGCACTAGTCATCAAGAGGTTTATGAAGAATGCGAACTAGTCATGCCTACTCTGGTAGAGACTTGTTTGAGCAGCAAAAAGGAATCTTTGAAAAATATCATTGAATAATACAGCCTTAACCGTAGAAAAAAAAAAGTTTGTCATTGACGTTTAAATAGTTTATTTATATTTATTTATATTCATAAGTTTTTATTATTTTCACTTCCCAGGCTGATCGCTGTTTTAGAACATGCAGGAGACGTCAACCACAAATAAGTTGATGATGGCATTAGACTGTAGAAGCGGGTGACGGGGATTTCGAAGAGTATTCACAGATGTGCCTTCCTCCATGATTTGTGATTCATGAAATGGTCCGCCTCGCTTTTCTTTTGCCTGATATCAGACTCATCCTTGAAACTCTGGTGGGTTTTATTTTTATTTTTATTTTTTGGTTCAGATGATGCAGCTGTTATTTATGACTTGAATTATTCATCTGTTCATAATTTTCATGACCCATCATTATCAATAGTTTAAATGATCCAAGAGTCATGCAGAATCAGACAAGCTCCCTTATTAAAATCTGTGAAGCTCCTCCCTTTGAAGACAAGTCTATGTAGATCTCCCAACACAGGTAAGGTGTGTTAGAGAGAGAGGATTCATTGAATATTCTCTTCAAAATGCCTTTGAAAGTCTTTAGTAAAATAATAGTTCTGACCATGTGTTTAGTCAATGCCATTCATGAGAAGAATTCATGGCACATTAAAAAAAAAAAAAAAAATGATAGGAGGGTTTGTGTTTTTGGCTTGATGAGGACCAATCTCCATCCATAATTTTCTGTTTCATGGAGCCAGTGATGGTGATTGGTCTATCAAAAAAATTGGTGGTAGAAAAAATCCCCACGCATGGGCTCCTCAGACTCTCTCATTCAGGTGTCTGTCTTATCCACCTTGGTTTCTTGGAAACAACTGGTGTCATTATCCAAGCCGAAAAGAAGGGTTTGAATGGTGGATATACTATTTTATATTAACAAGAAACGTGGCTTGTTTTTTTTCCATTTATTTATGAAATTTGATATGAGAATATTAGTTATTGTTTAATTAGTGAGTTTTGTGACAATTTTTATATATCTTTTGTTTATTATACTAATTATGAATGTTAACTTTCTTTTTTGGTAAAATTTTTTATTTTAGGTTTACCAATAAATTTTTATGTAAGGATTGAAGAGCTCTAGAATTTTTGTTTTAGATTAGGGGTAAGAATGAAAAAATATATATTTTTAGTTAAACCAGAAAATATCATATCTATATTCTTTCAAAAATTTAACGTTAATATATTTAAAGGATAATGTTAGCTGTTTGTCAAATTTATCTTATTGATTCCTTGTAATTTAAAATATAAATTTATAGAAATATATGGTTTTAATTCACATTTTAACCAATTCTTATAGATAAATAAGTTTAAAATGAGATGATACAATATGTATTTTTCTTTCTAGCCTTCCGTTGTAGTGTGGTATTTTTTAGTCATAACATATTTCTTGAAGTTAAAAATTAACATCAAAGTATGAGATATATTTTTTTAACTTTATATTTAAATGTATATTTAATTATTTATACCATTATGATTATTTTGTTCATATATAATATGATAGAACTAATAAGAACTAATAGGACTCTTAACAGTAACTGGATCACTACTTTTATGAGTGATGTTGAATATTTAATTTAGTTGTGGGTTGTCTTTGTTTAAGGGTTCGTTTGGAAACACAGATTGAAAAGTAAGTTTTGAAATAAAGTTGTTTTTTAAGATGATTTTAGACCTTGACTTTTTTAGAATGTTTTTTTTAATTCAGGAATCAATATTTGAAAGGAGTTTAATGTTTGGCAGAGAAAGTTGCTTTTCAATTCAAAAAATCGATTCGGATAAAAAAACGTTGTTTTTGAGCTTTTTAAAACACAGATTTCGAGGAAAAAATTAAAAGGAATCCAGCTTCTGATTCTGTAAAAAGCTGTCCTATTTGGTTATGCGATTTTAGTTTTTCAGTTTTTCAAAAAACAAAAGCGCGTCCAAACGCGCAACTAAACGGGCCTAAGTCCTTTATGAACATGTTTTTGTAATCAATTAGACAAAGACGAGCTCTAAATTGGTGGGTTGTTGGAGCGTTAGATACCGATTTTAATAGTACTAAAAGTAGCTTAAAATGGTCACCCCCATTTGGATCTGGATAGGCTAACCTACCTTATTATATTTAGCTGTCGGACACTAAATAACAGCTGGATAAATAATTTTTGTTCAACTGGATTGTTATCAAGGGTTACTTAAATCAGTTTTCAGTGACAAAAGACCCTTGGATAAACTCAAATTGTTCAAAATCACTTTACAAATCATGCGCATCATTGTACTCTTTTATTCTGTCTTTCTTGCGGGATTTACATTATAAATCATAAAGTGTCATGATTTTTGAAACTCAAATCCAAATACATTTTCAACATTTAATTTTTTAAACCATAATTTTTTTTTTAGATCAAAAAATCTTGCAATTGAAATCTAATAAAACATAGTTTTTCAAAAGCTGAGTTTGAAACATAAGATTTTAAGAATCTTAGTGTTTCAACCTCACATCCAAACGCATAAATCGAGGAGAATTAGAAAGTGCAAACTCACTGTTCGTGTCAAAGTTAGTATTAGACAATGGGTGGGGACAGTTATTGAATATTTTGTTTATGTTACAATGATATTTAATTCAAATTTATTTTTAAATTTTAAAAAACGGTTTTCAAAAATTGTTTTATTAAACAAAAAGAACCTTTTAGAAATAACTGGAGTGTGAGATTGGGTTACTTCATCTTATCATCACTCTTTTTTCTTCTTTTTTTTTGGGGGATTTTTAACGCGGAGTCCTGAACCCGTGAGTCTGCATTCAGATTAGTTTTGAAATAGTGATAAAACGTGCACAATTTTTAAGACACCAAACACGGGGTTAGCAAACTAGAAAAATGACAACACAAATTGTAATAAAAGAACAGATTCTCTTTTGTTATGTACAGACCACCAACGTCTACAACCTCAGCTATTACAGCCGGATATGGCTCGCCCTTCTATAAAAACTTCTTGAAGAACAAGAATTACTAATAAACAACTCTACCCAACTTTACTACTCTATCAAAGATTTAAAAAATAGCTGAGACACACACACACAAAAAAAAGTAAAAACAGGCCTTCCATTCTCCTTAACAGACACCCTATATTTACTCCCGACTCAGGTGGGGAAACGAAAGCTCCGTCTTGTCTTTTTTTTTTTTTTATATATAAAACGATTTTTTCATTAGGTAACCAATAAATGCTCGACACGTGTGACGGACCCCACGCCACCAACGAAGATATTCGATCGTTCCCCAAAATCGAACCCGGCTTGAACCTGAGCCGGCTTAGATACCGGCGCCGATGATGCTGATGAAGAAGAAGGCGTATCAGGCGCGGCCGCCGATTGAGCCGGCCCGGTCGCTCTCTTCCTCCTCTTCGGCGATCCCCCGGTCGAGGAAGACGATCCGGACGGCGAAGAAGGATCCGCGGATCCCCGCTTCGTCACCGGCACCGGCGCCGGCTCGTCGGATCCGATCCGGAGCGGGAAATTGAGGAGCGCGCGCGATCCCCTCATCCGGTACGCGGCACGGTCGTAGGCGACGGCGGCGTCCTCCGCCGTTTCGAACGTCCCGAGCCAAACCCTCGCCCCGTTCTTCGCCGGATCCCGGATCTCCGCCGCGAACTTCCCCCACGGCCTCTGTCTCACCCCCCTGTAGTGCTTCCCCTTCGTTTCCACCGGCGCCGCCGCCGCCGAAATCACCGGAGACACCGCCTCCGCCTTCACCTCCGTCGGAGAAGGCAGGGTGATCGGTTCCGGCTTGATCTCGGGCGGTGCGACGGTCTTGCCGTCGGGGGACCAACCACCGGTGAAGGCGTCGCGGAGGAAGCCGTAGACGAGCATGTCCTCGGAGTCGTCGACCTTGAGTGGGAGGTCCCCCCAGTTCTCCGTCAGGCAGGGGAAGAGGCTGCCGAAGCTGGAGCTCCGGCAGTAGGTCGGGACGGCAGCGGAGGTAGGCGGAGCCGTCGCCGGGTCCTCGAGGAGGTGGCGGCGGATGGAGTCGAGGAGGGTGAAGTCTTCGGTCGTGTACATCATTTTGGGTTTTCGGTGGTTCAGTCTGAAATCGAATTTTAGGATCCGTGGAGGGGGTGGGTTTATATAGGGGGCTGGGGAGGGATATTTTAAAAGAGGTAAAATATTTCGCGACTTCCCTGAAACTTCGTTAGGGGTCACCACGTGCTCCAATTCTCGCCCCAGATCGATTGCCGACGTCATGTCGGCAGACGTCACTGGCTTACATATCGGGGTTTTGGATGAGCATGGGCAATCAGATTTTTGTATTTAGAACGTTAATGACCATTTTGCCCTTGTTAGAATGAGGAATGTCTCGTTTGGTAGGGGTGAAATGGGTATTGTGAAATGAAAAAAAAATATGGGGAAGGGAAGGAATCGGGAGGTGCAATGTGTCTGGACAGAGAGAGAGAGAGAGAGGTGGTGGGGGTGTTAGTGAGGATAAGGTAGAGGACGGGTTGAGTGGGGCCCCTTAGTGGCTCCGTTGTTTGGTGGTCGCTCTCCGGAAAGAAAGTCAATCAAACGACGCCACTCCCCTCTCTACATGGAGATTGGTTCACTGTTTTATTTATCAGTTCTCCTTAGTATTTAATAAATAAATAATTTACATATTTATATAATAATTCATAGAAACGGGTAATAGCATACGACAATCTTATAAGATAATTTGTTATTCAATTTAGCATGTAACGAGTGCATAACAGAACTAGTATCTTAGAAAAATGCACATACTGATGGTGTTTAATTAGGCAAAAGAACATAGAAAATTGTGATTGCAGATTTGAGGAATGTTTTCATATTCTAATAAATATTAGATATCTAAAAAAATAACAGATTAAAAATTACTTAAAATTAATTTTCCTCTTGTTTAAAATATATATTTAATAAATTCCATACATTAAAAAAAATTATACATCCGAATGAATTAAATACATATATTTTACATACTCAACTATATGTACTCGATTAGGGTCGTTGGAGCGTATCAGAACCCTGTTTATTTAAACATTTATTAGGGGTCATTGTAGTCATCCGTCAATTATTTGTCGTTGGAGCGTTAACACTTTTAGTATTCATCAATGTACAAATATTTGTCGTTGGAGCGTATTCAAACATTTATTAGGGGTCACTGTAGTCATCCGTCAATTATTTTTAGGTCCATAAAGTTTTTTAAATTTATTTAAGTCCTTAAGCGGTGAAAAATTACCTCTAAGTCTCTCTAATCAGATGTTGTTAAAAAAAAAAAAATGCCCCCCTCTATTATTTTAGTATATTATTAGCACTCTCTAATACATTGTTAAGTATCTCTTGTATGATGTTAACACTCTCTAGTACATTGTTGACATTCACATAAAATGCACAACACTCAATTATTTCAGTACACTGTAAACACTCTCTAATACATTATTAAATATATCTAGTACACTGTTAAAACTCTATAATACACTACTAACCTTCGCATAATTGGGCGAGTGTATTTTTTATTTTTTTAAACAACATCCGGCTGAAGGAATGATAATTTTTTCACCACTTTAAGAACTTAAAAAAAAATTTTAAAATTTTATGAAGACCTAAAATAATAAACGGATGATCGCATGTACCTCTAATTAATTTTCTCTATTTTACTTTTTGTTTATTTATTTATTTAATTTGGTGGGGTTTGTTTTGGGGGTTGAGACATGATGATTCACATGGTTGGCTTTTTTCCGATGCCATCTTTTTCACGTGCAATGCGTTTTGGGGTTTACTGTGGTGGAAAAAAATCGTGAATATTTCGTGAAAGTAATGTTATATATTGATTATTTTTGTAAAAGTAATGTTATATATATACACTATTTTCATATTTTATGTTCATTAATATTGTATATTTTGATTTAAAAAAAAAAACAATATAAATAACTAAATTTTTTTTAAAAAAAAATTTAAAAATACAAATATACATAAAACTGCGTATAACAATGTTACCTGGGAATTTGTCGTTTTGGGTGACTGGGAGAACAAGAGATTTTAATGGGTTTGTTCTGTTATTCAAAAGTGAAGAACAACGGAATCCTTCAATTGTTTATTTATTTTATAAAAAATATTATACTTAATTATTTTTATCATTTAAAACACAAATCACTCGTGTTTTATTTAAAAAAAATAGTAAATATTGTCTAATAATGTATATGTTTTAATAAAAGTATGTATTGTTCTATTTTAAATTGAATGAATTAATTTTTTTTGTAATTATAAGAAAAATTTAACGATTCATATGCTTTACTAAATTTTTAACAATGTGTATAAGACTGTATTTTATATCGTAAAAAAGGTCAAGTGTAACAGCGCTCTTGATTATCTTGGATGAGCGGATTTTATGCCCAATTCCCATTTAATATGGCAGCCATTTAAGTTTTTTTTTTTTGCTTAATATACTATTTTTAGTATATTTAATTTATGTAAATGTGTTATATATCTTATAATGTACAATCCAGTGAACTCTGCACAGTATAAATGGCATATCAGAAATCATAGTTGTCATCATGAGAGCATAGTACATAAATGTATTATTCATCAATGTACAAAAAGGGGGTTTGCTTATGTAACTTTCATGTGATTGATTTTTTTTTATTAATCCTATATATTTTTTTTCAAGATTATATGATTCTAGTGCTTAAATTATTTTTAACAAAACTGATTATACTAAAAGTGAATGAAATGTGAAATTTTAAAAGTTAATAATAAATTTTTGAACTATAAGAAAATACAAATATTTGATCAGTTAGGGGTGGGTGACCGCAGGATCGAGTCTAACATTACATAGGATAGGCAGCTGACTAAGCCCCCCCCTGAGTGCCTCAAATCTAAAATTACAAAAAATAAAAATTATTACAAAAAACTTTAATTATTTACAAAATTTTCTTTTGTGTGAATGCATAATTGTAGCCCTAAATAACCAAATCACTTTCTTAAATAAAATGGTGAACTTGATGGATACTTGTTAGATTCTCTGCGTTTGAAAGAGTTAGGGGAACACGAGAAAACCAACCGAAATCAGTAGATGACAATGTAATTTAGCGTTATTGATGCAGCATTGAGATAGGTGTTTGTTTTTGTGTTTGCGTCGGTGGTGGTCCGTCGACTCCACCACTCTAACGCGTATACAAACGGAGCCTCAGTGCAATCCCAACAACCAAAACTATCTTCACTTAGCAATTAGCACCAAGTAGGCAGTAAATGGGCGGTCATATCTTAAAATCAACCTCAAACTCAAGTTAGTTAAAATTATAAGTGATGGTCTTAAAAAAAATGCAATAAAAACACCTTACATTTTTCAATCAATTTTTTCCCCCATCAAACTTTAGATGCAGGCTCCATGAAATAAATTACAAAAATTCAAGTTGGTGCAAATAAATGGCGACGGCGATCACAGATTCACAGAAACACACAAAGTTTGATGTTTTGGAGTACTTGGTGGAGAGGATTTGGATCAATCGCATCATCAATGACAACGTCGGTTTTGACAAAATTCTTTCATTTAAACCCTTAAATACATAAATTTGTTATTTAATATTTGAATTTTATAATTGCAATTTTACTTTCAAATAAATCAGAATTAATTATCATCTATTCTGACTACATTGTTGGGCATCATAATAATTAACATTAATGTTGATTTTATGTTTTATTTTTAATAATTTTTCTTAATTGTGCTTAATTGAGTTATTATACCAAAATACTTAAGTACATATTCATTTTTCATCATTTTTATTTGTTTTGGAATATAATCTAGATGTAGTTCAGATTTTTTATGGTTTGAAGCTAAAGCTTGATTACAAAAATCCCTAACAAATTTATAAAATTATCTATCCCATGTTTTTTTCGGAACAAGATTTTTTTGTTCTTCTTATCCCTAACTTCTTAATAATAATCCACAAAAAGTTATAATCATCAAACCTAACCACATTGAAAGGGCACCCAGATGCACATCCACCCACAGATTCTAAACAAAATTAAACAAATAAAAATTCGAACCCTGTGTAGGTGAAGAGGAGCCAAAATCGAATGGTCAAACTAATTTGGACTCTGTGGGTTTGAATTTGACCGTAGACGTTTGTGTCCCAAATTTTTTCTAGAAGAATCCAATTATAATCTAAAGAGTTTCTTGACGCCTACTCTTTTTGTCGGGTGAGTCCAAAGACCATCCTTTTTTTTTCTTTCTTTCTCTTTCTTTAATGAACCATTGCAGCTTCTTGGGAGCTTCCTCTTCATGCACAAGTATTTCGAGTTTGGATTGAATGAGAAACATTTGAAAAATTGATGTCCCTCAAGAGAACACGAGCACTATAGTTTGAAAATTACATGCTATGTATCAATACTTTAAGGGGAAATTAATTAGGGGTCCCTAAGGGTACCCATCTATTAATCATTAGTCCCTGGACTGTTTTAAGTTTTCTTTAGATCCCTTATACCTAAATCTATTATGTTTGGGTCCCTCTCACTAACAGACCCACTAACAGACGTTAGAAATTCCAATTTTACCCTCTCTACCCCTCTCTCTCCCTTTGAACCCTAGGAATGTGTTTGGGCTTCATCGAGAGAAAAAAAAACCGACGGCGAGATCCACCAACGCTGCCCCCCGCCTCGACGAGTTCCATCGACGCCGCCCCCTCCCCCACCCTCGCCTCGACAAGTTCCACCAACGTCAACGGCCCCCACCTCGATGAGAGCCACCAATGCTTCCTCTGTTGTTGGTTGGAGTTGATGGTATGTTATTGTTATAACTTCGACCAGATTTCAATTTTTGCTTTCTTTTCTGGAGATGATGATGGTGTTCATTGAGGAGGATATATGTAGTGATTGAATACTAGCACTAATTGATTTTTTTGTGAATGATTTTGCTGGACATGCTTTCTTCTTCTACATTTCCCTTGTATTTTTTTTTTGTAATGATGTTTCAGTAGGATGGTAGGATGTGAGATTTTCATTTTTTTTCTTTTTTCGATGTTCCAGTGTGATTGAATGTCCCATTGGATCATCACTGTTCATATGTTATGTTTCTAATTTCCTTGTTGAAAATATTATTGGACAACAATATGTGAGATTTTGGGTGGCTTTTTTTTTTCGGTCCCTATGTTGGACCGTCTTAGATGTAAGTATCTTTTTGGATTCAATTAATTGTTTCTACTTTAACTTATTTTCCAGCTCTCATATCAAATAGTTGACTCGATGATCTGGCTTGGGATACGGGACATGATAACGATCCGCGACGCGAAGGAGGTGGCGGACCACCCGATCCACGTCAACCACACCGTCGGCCACATTCCTATTCAGGTACAGAAGGACATTGATTTTTTTTTTTATTGATTTATGTTCAGCAAAACCATTATTTTGTTAAAAAAAGTAGTAGAAGAAGAAGAGGTGGGTGGGTTGAAAAGGATGTGAATGAGGTCTTTTAAAGATGGATGATGCATTTGAATGATTTGGTTAATAAATGTTGTAATTTTTTCATGTTCGGAAGGATGTTCTGTACTTTTGCAGTTACATATGGTGGGGATCTTCTAATGGAAGAGGAGTGATGGCTCTTAAGATAAGAACTGATTCAAAGGGGGGGGGGGGGGGTTGGGGAATCCCACCCTTTGGAAGAGTTTCTTATTAAATCTCATGAAGGGGGGTTGTTTGATTGGTTTTGGATATATTAAAAATGGGTTTGTTTTGGTTGATCTTTGATGGCTTTTTTGGTTGTTGTTTTGTTTACTTGTCCAACAAAAAAAAATCAGTTAAATTTCATAGTTGCACCACAAGATTCTATAGTTATCAGCAAAGGCCATTTAAGAAAAATAAAAAAGATATCAACATGTGGAAACATATAGAAACTAAGGTTCTACAGTGACTTTGGTTCTCTTAATTGATTAACTTATATTACATACTATAATATGATCAAATAGCATATGAAAAGATTTGGACAAGGAGAGGGAGGGAATATGAGTATAAAGAATATACATCAATAATAAAAAAGTATATAAGAAGAGGAGAGAAAGGGTTCAGAAAGGCTTCAGAATTCTATATGTATGGGGAATTAATATACAAGAGTTTGTGATTGAGCGGAGGAGTTGCTGCTTCTCATGCAGAGGAGCTCTCTTGTGCTCCCTAGAAACCATGGTTCTCTCTCTCTCTCTCTCTCTCTCTCTCTCTCTATCTTTGTGTTTCTTTTCCAAGCTCAAACACTTGCTGCAATGCATTGGAGATGCTTAAAAGGAACAACCCCTCAAATCTTTATATCTTCTTATTATCACCCACATGTGCAATTGGGGTTTCATTTAAAATGTTGAATCGATAAAAAAAAGAGTTAATGGTGATAACAGTGTACACAGATATGTTTAAGGGTAACAGTGTACACAGATATGTTTAAGGGTGTACTTAGACAAATAATTTCAATGCACTTTGAGAAGGATGGGTTAAAGGGTTCCTTGCATTCAATATTTTCTACATTGCATAGGTTTCTTGAATTTCTCCATGTTAAAGTTATCAAGCCAACTAACCTCGAAACTAGAAAATCATATTTTCTGATGAGGATGATCCTTTTACCTTCACTAGGACTAGGATGACCCGAGCATCATCATTTAGAGATCATCCAAATCCCAAGTCTTCCACTAAGATTTTGTCCCCCACCAAAACCCTTCCGAAGTCATTCACCAAGACCTAGGAAAAGTTTAAATCCAAGTCATCCACCAAGACCTAGGGCCAAGTCCAAATCCAAGCCATCCACCACGAGGAACAAGGTAAACCCTTTAAACACTGTTAAATAGACTGTGTACACCCTTAACCTATATGTGTACACTAAAGCCTCTTGGTTAGATTGAATTCTTACTGCCATTGTGATCCAGCTTATTCAAATAATTTAGTGGCATATCATCATGTTGTGTATCCCTAACCCTAGGTGACTATGCAATGTTCTCTAAACTTATGTTATATGTTAATTTGCTTGTGAAGGTTTGATTTCCAATGGAAAGTGTTGGTTTGATATTTACATACTCTGATGCATCAACATCCTATAGGCTCTTGTACACTTTTATGTTCCTCTTATACACTGTTATGCTCCTCCTGTACACTGTTATGCTCTATATGACACTTTTATATTTTTTCTATTACGCTCCTCTTGTATAGATTGGTGTGTATATTTTATATTTAATATGCAAAATTCTAATATGATATAGAAATTAGTTTAACATTGATCCTTTATTTTTTTTGGGCATCCCCTAAAATACAATTTAGGCCCCATGCCTATCATTTCCATCAAAAAAAAAAAATTTGGTTGTTTTTTTTGGCATTGTTTATGTTGACCTAGATGCTCAAGGAGTTACCTAATTAAGCTGTTAGGCACATGTTCATAGTTGGAGCTGTGATCTCCAGGACTTGTGATTTCTTCTTAGTATCCAACTATGAGAAAGAGGTTACTTAGGCTGTTAGGCACATATAAGAATCACATATAAGAATTGCTTGTTTATCTAACTTGCTAGTTTTGCTTGTACTCTTTGTAGTTATAAGGATATCCACATGACAAAAGAACTCCAAAATTTATTGTCATGTTCCTCCTATACACTGTTATGCTCCTTCCGTACACTGTTATTGTTTCTCTGTTATTCTCATCTTATACAGATTGGTCAGTATATTTTCTCTGTTATGCTCCTCTTGTACACTGTTATAAGTATATATGCACTCTTAATCATATATGGGAACATTGTTATTTTGTTTCTGATGATGTATACATCCTATATTGATAGTGTGAGATTGCAATGTGCAAGTTCAGTGGCTCAAAATGTATTTCAATTTGTACCATTTTATGCACAGTGTTGTTAACTGGCCAATTACAAGGATGACCAATGCTCACAACAATCCAATGGGTAAGTGTTATTGCTATATTATCATGGCTCGATATTTTCACGTACGTGATATGATATTCATTTATGACATTTTCAGGATTGATTGTGGTATGTATAAATCCGGTGAGCACATAATAAAGGGAATCTGCATGGAATTTAGACAACAATATATTCCAAGGTTTCGAGGGGAGTATGTAGCCAAAATCATTTCAAGAGCAAAAGAGAGCGAGACTCGGATAAAGGAAATCCAAGAAGAGTGTAAATTGTATAAACAACAAATGTAAATATTACTCTGGTTATTTTGTAACTCAGTGTTGGTGATTTAAATAACAAAGCGTGCACTATTATCAATTTAAATATTTGATATATCAGTTTCAAATGATGTTTGAAATGCTTGTTCTCGATTATAAGTTAAATAGATTTATATTGACTATTCTATGTATACTGTTATGCATAGTGTGTACATCGTTACACACATATAAAAAGACGAAGTACATATAAAAAGACGAAGTACATTGTTATACCATATTCGTACACTGTTATCAATCAGATAGGTGTTGGGGTTAAAAAGGGAAGAAAAAAAAGCAGGGTTAACTGTGGATGGATGGAAGGACCTAAACAAAATAGATGGATGGATGGAGGGACTTAAAGAAAAGTAGAAAAAGTCAAGGGACCTATTGTTATTACAATGGTATCTCCAGGGACCTCTAATTAATTTCCCCATACTTTAATGATGAGAATTCCACTTATATTAGATCTGGATGGATGACGCGTACACATTCGTCAAAGATTAAAAATCATTTATCATTTGAAAAATTATTGATCAAAATTTTATAATTTTTTTTTTCTTGATCAAATTTTCTCCTATCAGTAAACGGTAAGACTTGAATCAAAGTTCCCTCACTAAAGAAGGGGTACCTCTCCTATCCCACCAAGAGAAGATTCAGTAAATTTCATTAGCCATAACAGATATTCACATGTCATCTATCTAAATATGTGCTAAAAAAATACCATAACGTATTGATATGAAATTTTTTCATATGAAGTAACGAAGAGAATGTAAGATATGCAATACTCCCTATAAAATTAGGAAAAAATTCAAATAAACTCATGCAAATAACCCCCCTCAAATAACCCCCTATAAACATATACAAAATCCAATTTACCCCTTCCGTCAGTTTCTTTAATTGTAGCCTAACCTGACTTAAACCTGATGTTTGAAGTTACTATTATACCCTCCCCCATTTAACCCATTATTTGAGAAACCTTAAAATCAAATAACACCTTCATTGTCTCCCCCGTCGGCGCCGCTGCTCGATCACCGTCATCGCCGCTGCCCGGACCTCCTCCAATCACTTTCTCCTAATTGTATTCTCATCGTCATCGCAACACCCGATATTCTTATCACAACAAAGCTCTCTATGATCACCTCAAGTAAAAGAATCGTTCTTCTCGGATCCATTCGTTCTTTCTTTCGGATCCATAGTGCATTTTTTTTTCTATATATCTGAATGTGTGTATTGCATACATCTCCTTCTTTGCATATGTGAAAGTATATTTCTGGTTTTTTGGGAATTAATACTGCTCAAATACATATACCTAGTAAAAAAATTTGTTTTTGGGATAGTTTTTTGTGTGTTATGAATTTTTTTGGGTTGTGTTAAATGTGTATCATACATAAACATGGATGAAGACACCTTGTACAAGGTGACTTTTAACAGTTTACCAATCTGACAGGCAATCAACAATCTGAAGGTGTTGAGGGGCTATGGAGTAAATGTGATCAGACATGGACTCAAGTTTTAAACAACTTTGTAGTTAGTTTGTGAAGTTTGTAATCAGTTTTTGAAGTTTGTAGTCAGTTTGTACAATTTATGCTGTTTGAAATGTCTGCAATTTTCTCTCTGCAGTGTTCAAATAGTCTGAGATAATTTATGCAGTTTTAAAGACAATGTATGCAGTATTCTGATAGTATATGAAGTATGAATTGTGTATGCAATTTATTAGTGAGTCAAGGTTATGTTGTATTTTTATAGTTGTTTATTTAGTTTTTGCAATGAAAAATGTATACAGGGCTGGCTATATGTAGTGTCCAGTCAATTTGAATGCAGGGTTATGCAGTATGCCAATCAATTTTTACATTGAATAATTCAGATCCACCCAATTTGCTAGGTCCATTCAGATCCACCCAGCTGGATCTCTCTCTCTCTCTCTTTGAAGAAAAAAAAAATTCAGCAGCAGGTGTGTTATAGTCAAGCAGCAGGTGTGTTTGTTTTTCTTTTATTTGTTTTTCTTTGGGTGGGTGTGTTTCAAATATCCAAGCCCTTATTTGTTCTTTCTTTCTTTTATTTATTTATTTATTTTGGTTGGTGTGAGAGCTGGATAAAAGATGAGTGAAGAAGAAGAAAAAACAAAAACAGAATAAGATGAGTGAAGAAAAAAAAGAGAAGAAAGAATAAGATGTGTTTAGATCCATAAATTAGAGGAAAAGGGAAGAGAGAGAGAGAGAGTTGATATGGAACACAACAGCAGCAGCAGAACACCCATGAAATGATTATCCTCCCCAAAGCAGATCCATCCATATTCAGTCTGAAACTCAACAAGTTCTATGCAGTATCCACACCAAATAATTAATCAATTGTTATTGTAAATAAACCAACCAACCAATATCATAAACACACATAATAAAGAGCACTAACAGCCAGTAGACATCATCCAGATTCATAGAAACACTTCATTTTACAAATTTTATTTCTTCAAACACTAATATGCAGTATATTGGGTAATACACACAAGAGAATAATTCATTTGATACTTTGGAGTAACAGAACACCAATTACAACAACTAAGATTACAATAACAATTGGTTCATGCATTCATCAAACATATGAAATGCATGAGATGAAATGCCTCACCATTTCAACATCAAAGTGATTGTAGGATCAAAGGACACAGTAGAGATCGACAGTGATTGATGATGATGGGTTAGAGAAAGAAACTCAGTGAATAACCAATGGATGGAATTTATACACATATAGGAGAATGTGAGCATATTTATACACATGAGAGAATATTCAATGATGGAGGGTCTCAATGATCGGTTTGGGGGGTCTCAACCGCCGATTCTCCAACGGCCCGAAATCTGCAACAGTCGATTTGGGGGTGGACGTTCGAGGAAGAAGAAGGAGGACGGTTGAGTGGGAGGGGTATTTGGTAGGGGGGTATTTGGATTTTTTTCAGTTTATGGGACCTAAATGGATGGTTGAATTTTGAATGGGTTTAGATAACGAAATAGTTGAGGAATATTCTAATTCTGTTAGTGTTAATTTAACTCAGGGTGGTGATTTGGATTTTGTGTATATCTACAGGGGGTTATTTGGATTTTTGAAGTTTGCAGGGGGTTATTTTGATTTCCGCATGTTTGCAGGGGGTTATTTGGATTTTTCCCTAAAAATTAATGTGAGAAAAATGTTTTCTTGCGCTAAGAGTACACTTTTATAGTAATAAATAATGAATATCCATTATTCCGTATACATTAAGATTTGTAAACTTATTTTTTTTTATGTTAGTCGAACCTTTCAAAAAGCTTAATCTCTTTAATGGGGTGTGACATTAGATTATTTACTATCGATAGTTATACTGGGATAGATAACAATTCAGACTGAATAAATAATTTTTTGTTTGGTTGTCTTTTTTGTTATTTTTATTGGAAAACGTAAAAATGACTTTTTTGTTGTTTGGTTCACCTTAGATAAAGTGATGATAAATTGTTGATAAGGGATGAATAAGAGTTTATGATTTTTTAAATGACAATTATACCCCCTAGGAATAGTGTGAGAGATATATAATTGATTTGATAAATGTGATAGTTTTTGGAATCTGTGTGATTCTGTTAGGTGAGATAAATTTTTTAAAATGACAGAAAATGGTATTTTTATCCATTGACATAGATAAGTCTTGATAAGCAATTCTACCATTTTCTAAGAATAATTATCAGGCCTTATTCTAGCTTATCTAGACATAACTGTCGGGGGTTATTCTATCAAAATAAATAACTTTTTTTTAGTTATTCTCATCCATTCTTTATTATTTTTGTCTTATGTTCCATGTCATACGGGGGTAAATGTTTAAAAAGATATAAATTATTATTTTAATGACTTTTTCGTTAACCCAAACCACATGTCCTCTCTCTTATATAAACAAAAATGAAAGGAAAGACCCTTGTAAAATTGCATAATTTTAGAAGCACTCACGTGTAATCTTCATATATTTTAACTCAGGGTGGTGATTTGGATTTTGTATATATTTCTACAGGGGGTTATTTGGATTTTTTAAGTTTGCAGGGGGTTATTTTGATTTCCGCATGTTTGCAGGGGGTTATTTGGACTTTTCCCTAAAAATAATGTGAGACAATGTTTTCTTGTGCTAAGAGTACACTTTTATAGTAATAAATAATGAATATCCATTATTCCATATACATTAAGATTTGTAAACTTATTTTTTTTTTTATGTTAGTCGAACCTTTCAAAAAGCTTAACTCCCTGTACAGGGTTGTGACGTTAGATTATTTGCTATCGATAGTTATACTGGGATAGATAACAATTCAGATTGAATAAGTAACTTTTTGTTTGGTTGTCTTTTTTGTTATTCTTATTGGAAAACGTAAAAATGACTTTTTTGTTGTTTGATTCACCTTGGATAAAGTGATGATAAATTGTTGATAAAGGATGAATAAGAGTTTATAATTTTTTAAATGACAATTATACCCCCTAAAAATAATGTGAGAGATATATAATTGATTTGATAGATGTGACAGTTTTTGGAATCTGTGTGATTCTGTTAGGTGAGATAAATTTTTTAAAATGACAGAAAAGGGTATTTTTATCCATTGGCATAGATAAGCCTTGATAAGCAATTTCACTATTTCCTAAGAATAGTTATCAGACCTTATTCTAGCTTATCCAGACATAACTATCAGGATTTATTCTATCAAAACAAACAACTTTTTTTAACTATTCTCATCTATTCTTCATTATTCTTGTCTTATATTCCATGCCATACGAGGATAAATGTTTAAAAAGATATAAATTATTATTTTAATGACTTTTTCGTTAACCCAAACCACATGTCCTCTCTCTTATATAAACAAAAATGAAAGGAAAGACCCTTGTAAAATTGCATAATTTTAGAAGCACTCACGTGTAATCTTCATATATTTTAATTTTATTAAAATATACACATATTTCATATAATAAAAATATATGTTCTAATAAATCGTACACATGACTACCTATGCAAAGCTAAAAAATTATATGTTTCATTTTGCATATTTATAAGTCCTTGGTGAAATGCAACTTTATTCTGGTCTATAAATTTAAGATTCATAGATACATATATTAGAATAGATAGCAATTCGGACAATTTAAAAAAAAAATCGTTCAATTGTATTTTTGTAGCTCATTTAAAAATATAAAATATATTTTTTTTTTTTTGTTGTTGATGTGCAATTTAAGTTCACCTTCACTATATAGAAGATGAATAATGTTGGTGAGTCCAGATCCAGTTAGAACAGGTTTTGATCAGTTATGTTAGTATTGAACTACATAGTCCATTAATCAAATTACTGACTTTATAAATCAAATTGCGCAATCAATTGTTGGGTACATATTTTACTCTTTTATTTGATACAGTAAACAATTGATAAAATATAAATTTTTAAATACAATCAATATTCAATAAAAAATTGAATATATATGATTGTATAATTTAATTAATAAACTATATAGTTCAATTAATAAACTGTGCATTTCAATACTGACCGCATCCAGACTCCATGTCGGTGCATGTGAATCATTAATATGTGATATTTCTCTTATGGCTCCCGGATGTAGCGTGTCATACATCAATAGTACAACCCACCATATAATATAAAGTGTACTATACATTCATCAAATGCAACATCACCCGTAATATTGATTTGATCGATCGGGACTAGTTTGAAAAGCCATGTGAAACTTGTTAGATTCGTTTCAGTTTGGTTTTTCCTTTTTTGTGTGAAACATGCATTCCTGAAACAAATCTTATGTGCCATGTGAAACTTGTTGGCTTTTACGTAGAGTGTGACCTGATTTGGATGTCACCTGAATTTATTTTACACTGACCAATTTTTTAGATAATTTAAAATAAAAGTTAAAAATATTTACATCCTTATAAATATAGATTATCTAATATAAATTCTTATCAAAGTTAAAAAAAATATATAAATCCTTAAAAACTCATAAAATCTCAGTTATTATCTCTGAATAAAATTTTCATTGAAATTTAACGGAATATTTTCATAATATTCTCATAACATGTCACCTGAGCACCCAACTAATATCCGCTTAGATATGTCAATTATCTAAAACATGTTTGAATTTGCTTGGATTACAATTTCATTTCTAATAGTAATATTTATGTATTAAAAAGATCTAGGAAGGACAGAAAATGATAAGATATCCAATTCAAGCGCCGAGATATCTTGTGAGATATGCCCAAAAAAAACAACTCCCGTGAAGAATGGATTCAGTGATAGATTCTGGGAAGAAGCATGATATATATATGATGCCACATTATATTACACATCAAATGATGCAACAATGTTATTATACATTGTTCATCTTACTATTATTTTAATATTATTTACATTATTCCCTTAATCAAGTGTAAGTTGCATACCTTCCTTACTATAATATGCCATTAAATTATTCAGTTAACAGTGTTAAATAAACAACTGATGGATGACAACTCATGATTCTTGACCTAGATCTCAGGTGCAATGTGTTTCCAATTTTCAGCGGACCAGTGATCACATTTCAATCTCTCCAAGGGGCAATATAAATAAAAATATCTTCCAATAAGCACACCTAGCTAACTCAGAATTCTTAATAGCTTTGTCAGCATTGTATAATTAACAATGATAGGAGTTGCGATTAAACAAAATTAAACAGTACTTTAGCGGGCCGGGCTGTAATTATATTTAAATCATCTCTCTGCTTTACAGGTCCAGCATTATATTGTTTAATCTAACATCAAAATAAGGTTAATTTATTAATTGATCCAGCTATAATGTTGTCGTCGCATTGATAAAGATCAGTGTCGACATGTTGCTTACGACGATGCGTGACAATTGAGAGATGACCGATATCATGGAATTCAAATTAAGTAGACATATAGGGATGGCATATGACATATATATATCAACAGCTGAGCTGATGAGGGTGGTTTTAGATAACTAGCAAGATAAGTTAATTGTTATTTATTTTTTTATCTTGATTTTTATTGCGTTTGGCGTGCTTGCAAATAAATATGACGTTGAAGAATTTTATGTAATATGTGGAATGATTGCTTGGGACTAGTCCTACGTTGGAAGATGGAAAAATATTTTTTCACTTAATATATTAACACATTTTTAAAATGATGTTTTGGAAAAAATAAAGGACCAAACATGCTACACGTGTATGCACTTACGCATGCGTAGACGAATTATTAGGCGCACTTAGCACACCTCTTCAATGGTGATAACTGAAATTATGAAAGATCGCTAAGGCATCGCTTTAAGTCTTATTTAAAGCATGTTCATGGAACAGTTTGATCATCAGTTTTTCAGATTTCCTAGAGTGTTATATTCTGAAAGTGAATTACCAGAACCTTTTAGCAAACTCGTTTGAGTGGGGGCAATTATCACTTTAAGGAAAGTGTTTTCACGTCTCAAACTCCAATCATCTTCCTTGTCCAGTAAAATATTATTTTTTCATATGATGAGTTTAGATCTTATGATTCAGTTTGATTTATATAGTTTATTCAGTTCAATTGAAGCCTTATGTAAACTGGGATTAGTTAATCAAGGCAAGTTTTTTTTTAATTAGTTTAATTTAAGGTTATAAAATTAAATAAAATTCATTTTTGTTATCACTTTGTTTAGTTTGATTAATGAATGTTTTAGTTCAATTCATTAATTCTTCAATTATTCAGTTCAATTAAATATTTATATGAACATGATTTAGTCCAATGCAAAAGTTATTTCCCCTGCAAAATTTATTATCTCACATGCGGAGTGTCGTGTTAGTCTTCTGTTCTAATATCAAATTATATATATATGTTTTAAACGTCCGACAGAAATGCAATAATATATCACTATATGTGAAGAATATATGTACGAAAGTTGTCACACTCACTTGACTCTGATAAGAAACAATTCAGGGTGTCAATTGGAGACAAAGAAACACAGCTGCAGAGATCACCAAAACCACATGCTTATCCACAGATATCATCTCTCGAAACACTATTTTTTAAAAAAAAGAAAAAAAAGAGTGCATGTGGTGTATATATATGAGAGTCTCAACTTGTTGTTTGTTGGTTCTCATAATTCATGTTTTGGATGTTTACAGTCTGCACTACGTACCTAATCGAATCTCTGAATAAAATGCTTCGCCCCCATGTCGTTGATGAACCCACGTGCCGATTAAGATAAACGATTGAATCCGCCTTTGGTTTCCTTCCTTTTGTTCCTCCACCTTTAATTTCGGCTTCAGTTTCACTACTCGTTCTGATTTGAGTAGCTTATGTAGGGACATCTCCTTCTTTCGTACCTTTCTTTTTTTACATGGGTATTTCGTTAGATATATATATATATATATATATATATATATATATATACTGAAAAATTCAAAATATATTAAAGTTGTTGAAAGTGATTGCACGAATTATTGGCTTCAACAAATTTAATTAATTTATTTAAGATAAAAATGCATGAATTGAATTCTTTAGAATACTTATCTATTCATAAAACATATCTCCATGTATAAAAATAATGTATATACTCAATTCATGTAATTTTACATTATCTTTAATTAATTCAATATAGAAAGTATACATAACCATAAAAATCACTATCATATCATAACCCAAAATGCATTCTCTTGTTCTTTTCTTAAAATATTTAAAAAAGTTTTTCATTTTTTGAAAATATAGTAAAATGTATTAAGGAAAATGATAAGCCCAGCATTACGCGTAGCCCAACTTTAACCAATTTTCTTATTTATATAACCCCTGAAATCTAGCCTAAATTTATATAACCCCCCTGCAATCTTCATATATCCATATAACCCC
Source organism: Acorus gramineus (assembly GCA_030737835.1). NCBI lineage: Eukaryota > Viridiplantae > Streptophyta > Magnoliopsida > Acorales > Acoraceae > Acorus > Acorus gramineus. Next base: position 7,671,949 of record CM060856.1, on the reverse strand, counting down.
TTGTAATCAGACCTCAATATCCATATAACCCTCTCCGTCCGCCTCTTCCGTCAGTTGAGTAATAAAAAATTTTATTTTTTTTCTCTACATGTGATTTAAAAATTGAGCTGTTTAACATTTATTTTTGAATTTTTTTTCAAGATCATGTACCTTTAATTTTAATAAAAGAAAATAATTATTTAAATAATAAACACATACAAGATCACCCACCAAAGAGATATAAGTAAAAGAGATATATATTCTATCTTTTTGTATTTTAAAAAAGAACCCAAAATTACTCATCTATATACAGTTTATCCCCAACAAAAATCACTCTCATGACACCAGTACAAGATGTGCTCTAAGATTTAATAAAAAAAAATAAAACTCATCCTCTTGGCATTTTTGAATTTTTAGAAATTTTTTTTTCAAAAATTGTCGCATTTATCATATCATACACACATCTCATACTTATTCCCAACACAAATAATTTATGCAGGGGTATAGTTGTCATTTAAAAAGTCATAAACTTTTATCTATCTTTTATCTACCATTTATCCTTATTTTATCCAATGTGAATCAAACAACAAAAATATCAATTTTACGTTTCCCAATGAGAATAACAGAAAATACAACAAAACAAATATTTACAATCCATTAGATGTTAATGCATGTAAATGTTAATTTACTCCATTATTAATGTGTCAGGTTACTGATTATGAAATCACACGTCATTTATAATTTAAAAAAAAGCATAAATAAATAAAAATTAGAAAAAAATCCATATAACCCCCTGTAATCTAGCTTAAATCCATATAACCCCCTGCATAAATTCATTGCCGTTAACTCGACTGACAGAAAGCGGACAGAGGGGGTTATATGGATTTTGAGGTCTGATTACAGAGGATTATATAGATATATGAAGATTGCATGGGTTATTTGAATTTAGGCCAGATTTCAGGGGGTTATATAAATTTTTCCTTTAAAAATTTGTTCATTAGAGTACATACTATTATATATAGACTATGATACACTAGTGTATATTAATTCTTTAAAAATATTAAAAAAATTAATTTTTCATACATTATAATAGTGCTGTATATATTGGAGATTATTTATTGATTGCTTAGGAGGTCGAAAAACAGGTTGAACGTACGAGCGCTCATATGTTAATCTGGCGCGCATGCACCCAAAAAGTGGGCCGGGTCACGTGTATGTCCGCACAAGGATGTCGTTAATGGCCCTCTCAGGTCAAGCCCATGCCCAAGAGCAGGTGGGGGTTCTAGTTCTAGATCTTATGGGATTTTATCATCAACGGTGTCGATCGTCTTTTTCGCTTTCTATCAGAGGATCATACTAAGTTCATTATAGTTTTGAGTCTTGATCTGATCAGGCGTGAGTACCATCAATATCATCAATATACAATTGTACTATCAATTAATTGAACTAGACGGTCCATAAAATTAAACTACACAACTAATTATTACGTACGTACAGTGTCACTCTCTGTATAATTTGATTATTAAGTTGTATAATTCAATTAACTGATAGTGCAATTCGATACTCATAGTGATAGTATCAAATTTGGATCGGAACTCTATGATTCAGTGTGAAAGAGCAAAACTTGAGCATGCATGCATGCAATAGTTGACTTATATGGTTTGGTGTGATATAGTACTATTATAATTATTTTTGCGACGGATTCCTGAAAACATGAGGGTGTTGAAATTCAAAGCATACATGATAAGGCATTGATGAAGAAACTTATTGGGTGTGAATTCCTCTTTCTTTTTTCTTTTTTCTTTTTTCTTTTGTTTGTTTGTATACATAAGCATCAACAAGAATACTTTGATGTGATAACTCTGGAAAGGATTCATGTTACAGTGGCACTCTGCCCAATAATTCGGTCCCCACATTTGCAAGCTGTGCAAGAGTGATCGGTTCCGATTGCGCCTGGGGATAACCATTGCATGCTGGCCTTGCTTTACAATTATGAACAATAATAAAACTGTACCGATATAAGCAGTTTTATTTTTAAACTCATTTTTTTTATCACCAAAGCACTGGACATAGATTTAATTAGAAGGTATGCCAATTAATATACACTAATGAAGTAATGAATGTAGATGAAAAATACAACAAAAAATAGTTCTTTTTAGAATATTTTTCTCCTTCAAAACAATAACAACTCTGACAATTAGAAAAAAAACTCCTCTCTTAAGAAAAAAAAATAATATCAAATTCAGTTCCATGAGCGAATTGAATAAACTGAAAATGAAGCATGAATCAGTGGCCAAGCGGGACTCTTCAAGGTATAACTGTCGAGTGTCGATTTGAAGTGGATGCATGTGCTGGAGCTATAAAAGGTAACCTATGACATGACATTCAAATCGATTCACATAACTGGACTCAAGATAAAAGAAAACTGTGGCATTCATGCATATATTTGGATGGATGGATTGAACCTACAGAGGTGGAATCTGGTTTAGGTTGGGCCATGCATGACAAAGACTTTCTGACTTTCTGTTGATGAGGATGAGAAACTGTATTTTGTATGCTCATATGGCACGCCAGTTTTCTCTTGATGTGGGCCATTCAATTAGATACATGGTCGGTCAGCAACTCCTGGTTTATTTATGAGGCATCTGGGATTCTCTCGTTCTTTCCAGAAAAAAACCATACATGGATATATATACTATTTTGTATATCAGTAAGATCTTTTCTGATTAAATCGATTTTCCCTTATCAGCAGGTGGTATAACTCAAACTCAAATTATTTAGATACCTACCATCCTATCAAAAGAAGTTGATAGATATAGATATGATAGAACTGTAGCTTAGAGGATCTACCCACTAGAGATACCCAAATCCCAAAACATTTTTTGCTTTGAGATAAACTAAGATTTATTTTTATTTTGTTTTACTTTTTTTATTTAAAATCTAATTAAATCTTATCCATATTTTTGTATTCTCTTCATTTTTTGTTATTTATTTATTACAATTTTTTTAAAAATTAAAAGGCACGAACATATTTTCAAACGTTTCCTCTAAATTTAATTTAATTAAAAAATTACATAAATTTTGAGTACATCATTATTATTTTATAGGGTTAAAGACATCTAAGTCCCTATAAACATGAAAAAACCCATATAAATCCTTACTAAAATTAGGACAGACGTACGAGTCCCTGAAAAATCAGAAAAATCCAATTATCATCCCTGAGTTAAATTTTCATCCAAACTTAATGGAATATTCCCAGAATATTCTGTTACATATAATTGTGTAGACATTGAAGTCCTTATAAACAGTCATAAAGACAAATTAGTCCCTGCAAAAGACAAAATTGCCCCTGAAAGACTTTTACATTAAATTGTGTACACATTGCAGTATCTATAAACAATCATAAAGACAAATTAGTCATTGCAAAAGACAAAATTGCCCCTAAAAGATTTTTACATTTAATTGGATAGATATTACAGTCCTTATAAATAATCGTAAAAACAAATTGGTACATGTAAAAGACAAAAATGCCCTTGAAGAATTTTTACATTTAATTGTGTAGAAATTGCAGTCTTTTAGAGGGTATTTAATTTTTAAATTGCAATGTCTGCACAATTAAATGTAAAAATACTTCAAGTGTATTTTTGTCTTTTAGAGGAATCAATTTGTCTTTACGATTGTTTATAAGGACTGTAATGTTTATTAAATTAAATGTAAAAGTCTTTTAAGGGCAATTTTATCTTTTGCGGAGACTAATTTGTCTTTATGATTATTTATAGGGACTACAATGTATACACAATTTAATGTAAAAGTCTTTTAGGAGCAATTTTATCTTTTGCAGGGACTAATTTGTCTTTATGACTGTTTATAAGGACTTCAATATCTACACAATTATATGTGATGGAAATTTAAATTTGAATGAAAATTTAACTCAGGGATGATAATTTGGTTTTTCTGAGTTTTCAGGAACTCGTACGTCTGTCCCAATTTTAGTAGAAACTTATATGGGTTTTTCCATATTTGTAGGGGCTTAGATGTCTTTAACCCTATTTTATAAAGTAAGATAACGTTAGGTGGCGTGTCCATGTCCCCGCTTTTCAACAGACGAATAATCGCCGCTTCATTGCCCAAAAAAATCCACCAATGGATCGATGGGCCGGACTCATACGCATTCCCCTTCGGCCCAACAACGGAGCCCACTACAAAGTCGCCGCCTCTCTCCGCCTCTCCCCCTCCTCCAAAACCCTAGCTGTACTTTCCCTCCCCCACAAAAAAAAAATCCCTAATTCGATTCATAAAAACCCTAACTTCCCTTCTTCGGTGTCTGAATCACAGGTTCCTTCAGCCAATGTTGTCTTCTTCAATGGCGATCGGGTGGAGGGGACGGGGGATCACGTGATCGAGAGGCTCTCGGATTCCCGGACGGTGGCGGAGATCCTGGTCTCGAAGTTCGGGGGATCCGTCAACGCCTGGGTCGTCGACGCCTCCACCTTCAACGGGCCCTTCGCGGTCTATCGTGATTTCGTGCCGACGGTGGATTTGAGGGGGGATCCACGAGGTTACGATCCCGAAGGGTTTCCGGCCTCCACTTCTGTCGTCTCGCTCTTGCGCAAGTGCGTCGAGGAGGTTCGATCGATTTACTCTTCTTTTGTTGGATTTTATGAAGTTCGGAATAGTGATTCTTCTGTTGATCTATGTTTTTTGTTAGTGAAGTTTTGGTTGATTTAGCATTATAAAATGTTATCCATGAATGTGAATATTTTGTGGAGTATTAAATGATCCGGGTTATTCTATTTTCTCAGGGATGCGTTTGTGTAATGGAATAGGGGAGGAATAGGTGGGAATAGAGGGGAATAACAAACAAAAAAAAGGTGTTCGGATAGAGAGAATAAGTAGGTATAGGCATACAGCTACAGAATTAAGTGAGAATAAACTGGTATTTGTATTCCAAGTCTTCCCATGAAATTGTGTTCTTCTTTCACTGGTATGAGGGGACCCGCCTATTAAATCATATGTCATCACATCAAATCACATGTCATCATCTCTAATAAGGGGACCCGTCTATTAAATTATATGTCATCACATCAAATCATCTGTCATCATCTCTAATACATCGATGGAGCTCACATGTCAAATCAACTTTTTACACCTTTTTCACATTTTATTCTTCATCAACCAAACACTCCAACCTTTATTATTGTGTTTCCCAACAAGAATAAATAAAAACACAACCAAACAGAAAATCACTTATTCCATTGATAAAGTCAACAATTCCTAGAATATGTATAAACCTCATAATAGCTTATACTTCTATCCAAACAGGCCCACGTTTGGTCCGGGAGTAGGAAAATGGTAGAATAGGAAGGGCATCACACTGGAATAGACTGCTTGATTGTTTTTATGATTCATTGTATGGAACCAATGAGAGATTCTATGGATACAAGGTCAAAAATTATAAATCCCTATTTAGTTATACCATGATAGATAATAATATGGACAATGTAAAATATTGTTTGTTTGGTTGTCTTTTTTATTAGTTTCATTAGAAAACGTAAAAATTCCCCCTTTTTTTGTTTTTGATTCGAGTTACTGTTTTGTTGGCTGGTTCATCTCTTATATTAGTTTGTTATATTTGGCAATGTGTTTGAGAATCTGATATGTTTTGGGATGCACGAGAATGATAGGAGAAAACATTTTAAAATAACATGAAATAATATTTTAATCCATTGACATAAATAAGGGTAGACAAAACGAATGAAAGGAAAATGATATGTCCAACCCTCTAATTGCAGTCCGCATTGGTTTTCTTTTTTTGAAAAAATCATGCACTCTTCTATTTTCTATTGAGGTAAATATTGTTATATGAAATGAAGTATATATTGAGATACATTAGTTTTTTTTTCGCATTGAAAAAATGACAATTTTTTTTATTTCATATACTATAATTAAACCCCATACACTATGATATGTTAGTATATACAATGCTATTATAGTGTATGGGTTGCAAAACGGGCTGTAAAACAGACTAAGTGTATCATCACTTAAAATGATATGTCTAGCTCCCATTATAGCCACATATGTAGTTCACACCGTTTTTTTTTTTTTAATTATACATTCTCTCATTAAAGTACATACTGTTATATGAAATAATATATATATATATATTGAGACATAATAGTGCATTTTTTTTCTTTTGAAAAAATGAAATTTTTTTTGCTCCATACACTATGATAGAACACCATATATTATGATAGCGCAATATATATTATATTATCATAGTGTATGTGGATGCAAAACAATCCGAGTGTCTCAGCGCTCAAAACAAATAGTTTTTTGGGCTACCGCGCTCTATCAAAGCTTATCCATCAACATTCATATATCAGCATATTGTTTGTTATCAATCTAAAGCACCCACTCACATAATTTTTGTGAACGTGACATGTTTCATTAGACAAAATTAAGAGGTGTGAAATGGTATCACTTTATGACACAAGATTTACTGTGATGCTAATTGGGGCTGTGCATTTACTGTTCGAATTGCATTGGAAATTTGTTGGACCGCATAGAATAAGCACTTCTTGTCTTAGGAATAGTGATGGTAAAGAAACCTTACAGATCTGTCTTAACTCTTAAATCTACACTATTCAGTGTTTTGTTCAAATAGTTTAGGAGGAGGTGACTAGAACTGAAATTGTTAATCATTCTAAGTGGCTGAATCTGGTTTTATTTACAGGGAACAAAAGACAAACTTTACAGGGGACAGTTAGTCATGACCCTACTCCGGTAGGCGCCGGTAGGAAGAGAGGTCTTATTATTGGGATGTGGGTGCTTAACAAGCTGTCTAAAATTTCAAGTATAGGCTTATTTAGATTTGCATGTGTAGCAGCTTATAACCAGCAGTAGTATATATAGAACAATTAAGATTTAAGAACTAATGGAGCCTTCTTCGACATGCTCAATGTTTCTGGGGGATAATTCCTGAGGAGGGATTAAATTAGTAATGGCATTTAATGAGGAAAGAAGATCTAAAATTACTTGGATGAAAGTTGAGGACATACAAGTCTCTGGACTTGATGGCCCTATAACCTTGGAGGTTGGAACATGAAGCTGTGAATTAAATGGTTGCTTGATTGAAAGAAAGGAGTCACGGAAATGGTGGTTTGGTGGTGGTTGATGGCAATGATGGTGGCACTCCAAACACAACAATCTCTATTGCGAGAGTTTATCCAATACTAATTTCTGTTCTTTTAATATATTTTTTTCTAGCACTCAGCTATTCCAAAAGCAGTCATCTGAGAGATTATGAAAAAATAAATGAACTCAGACATCTGGGTTAAGCTTATTTTGATGTTATTTTGTTGTAGTAAATGAACTGTGCATCACTTAGTTGCATTAATAGAACTCACCCAAACAAGTTATAGGTAGTTTCACAATTCGTGAAACTTTTTTTAAGTGGAAGTAAAATTTGCTTGATGCGCAGCACTAATGATTTATAGCAACCTGCTGGTTTGCTGTTTTTTTTTTGTTGTATGCCCCTTTAGTTAATTCTTTAACATTGATTTATTCTGGAAATGCCGCATTCTGTTCAGTATCTGGTCCAATTTAGTAGATGACTACTTGTGGCGCACGCGCGTGCACGTATACGCAGGCTAAGTTGCTGAATATTTTTCTAGGATATTGATTGGAAGGAAAAAGAGGTGAGAAGCATGTCTTTTATTATTTATTATTATTTTTTGCATAGAAGATCAAATATGTTTCTTATGCATATTATTTCATCTTTTGATGAAATTATGCAATCATGTCGGACTTTATCATAACAGACTTTAACGTGGCTATTGTTCAAATCTTTAGTTCGTGAGCTTTCTCATTATTATGGAAGACATTTAAACTTGTTTTTAATAATATTGATCACCCTATTAAGGTGCATATCAACATGTATCAAGCTCACTGTATCGCTTCTCTTTTCAGGCAAAGAATGAAATAACAGGAACAGAACCCCAGTTATTCTCAACCTCATATCCACCCAAAACAGTCCTCCTTGGGTTTAGCAAGGGAGGCACTGTACTCAACCAAATCCTCACCGAGCTCGCCCATTTAAAACCAGGGTCAGCCGAGGATTCTCCTCGACTCCAACAAGTTCACATCATCCCTGCATCCAAAGAAAGCTTTCTCCTCGGCATTTCCAATATCCACTACGTGGACGTCGGGCTGAACTCTCCCGGAGCATATTTGACTGATCATGCCGTGATCAAGAAAATCACAGAGCATTTGACATCCAGTGCCCATGAAATCCATTTCGCGATTCACGGAACCCCCCGACAGTGGTGCAGCAGGGACCGCCCATGGATCCGCAAAGAGAAAGACAGGTTGGTGCAACTGCTCCAAGGTGAGTCTCCTCGGACGGATGGCAGACTACAGGTGAGTGAGAAACTTTATTTCCCAGATAGGCCCCCCAGTCTGCAGATGCATTTTGAAATAATTGAACACATAAATGTGACAAGTCGTACTGTATGTGACAGTTTGAATAGTAGAAAAACTGGATAGCTTGTGTTGTATGCTGTGTGGACTGAATCCAAAGTCAGGGGAAGGTCAAATGGCTTTTGTTTTAGTTAGTCGTCTAAGAGGTTCTGGTGAGTCGGTGTTTGACTTTCTCTTTGAGTCGTTCATGTATTATATTATATATAAATATATAGTCAATGGTAGGAGTAATGGACGATTGTTTGTTTGTGTAATATTAAATGTTTCATGAAATATGTGACTTCAAAAAAAATTAGAGTCTGTATATAAAATAAAACATGTAATGTTATTCTTCGAGTTATGTTTGATTTTGTTTTGTTAGAATTTTGTTCATCAGATTATGTGGAAGCGCTGTGTCTTCACAGCTTTGCAAAGTGTGCTATATTTTGGGAATTGGAATATGGAGTTCTTCGTTGTAATCCACTATTTAAATTCTTATTTTGTTCAAATTTAGTGAACTAAATATGTGTCAATTTATCTGTACTAATTAATATTTTAAATTTTTTTTAATCTGAACAGTGTATAAATCTGAGTTATTACTGGAAATTCCAATATATAGGGATCGTTTGATATATAAGCAAGTTAGATAATGGGTGTGGTTTGGTTAAGCTTTGGAGTTTGGACACACTATTACGAGGCACTTTTGCAGTCGTTCATGCAATACCACAAAACAAATAAAATCATCCAATCCAGTATATAATCCATGTTAGTATACATTCTATTATGAAAATATTAAAAAAAAGTTTGCATTCAATTAATTTAAATGTACTATTTTTTTTGTAAAGCATGTAATTAATTGGCCATGTGTTATTCTTAAATTAAGATTCAAACCGTGGCATTCCAAAGTACAGGATCATTTTTAGTATAACATTCAACTGATGCTTTAAATTGATATCCCTTGTGTCAGCCACTCATGAGATGCCACGTAAAAGGGATGAGAATCTATTTAAAAAATGAATATAAGTTTTGATAGATTCTTACTTGTAAGAGTCTATTTAAAAAAATGAAAATAGATGTACTCTGTTACATGTCTAATGACCACTGGCTGTCCAAGAGCTTCCCTATGATGTCATCACAAAGGATCCAAAGTCCAAACTCTTGTTCAGTTTGGCGAGGTAGCAGCAATCTTTTGTTGTAACGTTGGAAGATTTTGCCGAAAATCGGAGTGAACTTAAAACTCTTTTAAAGAATGTGTCAACATTAATGGAGATGTCTTATTGAGCATTTTTTTTAGGAAACTAGATTTTAGCTTCTTGAGAGATGAATCCTGAAATCATTTATGAATAAAAAAAAACGGTTTCTTGAAAATCCATATTCATGTAATATTTTCTTGTAAACAAAGGCAAAAATAAGTTTATGGTTGGATTGCTTGTGGGACTTCTTTGTTGGAATAGAATATATTGAATGGCAAACATTGTTTCTTTGATCAGGCTTGTAACATTAATTGATTGAATGGAATTGAAGGAACAATGAATGAAAGTGATTGTTTTTATTCAGAATGATTCGAAACATATGTTGAATTGTTACAAAAATGCAATACTAATTTTCAGATGGTGGTGGTTTAGGTAAAAAAAAATAAGGTAGCACAGGCCTAGAGGCAAAAAAAAAAAAGACCAGATTTCATGAGTAAATAAAAAATAAAAAAAGTTTGGGGTTAGAAAAAAAATTAAACCGGGGTATTTGAATAATTTTCTCAAATACATTTTAAAACCATTCGTACATGTAAGGTTATATCGTCATACAAAAGCTTTTTAGAAAGATCGATTCTGACATTTTAATTGTGATCAATCATCGACTAATCTTACTTAATGACTAGTAGCATCAGAGGAGGTGGCGGCGGTGGAGGAGGAAGTGACATGAGGAGGAGGGTGGTGGGTGAGAATGGAGAGAGAATCTCGCTAATAATCTTAGGTGACTAATAAGTTATATATATAACTATAAAAAAAGTCTTGAACATGTGATTAAATTTTGATAAATTTTTAACATTTTAAACCAATGATAAAATGTAGTGTTATCATATCACTTTTTTGATGGGGTGGTGAAAGAGTTGTTCTTTTTCCCATTCGTTTGTGTTAAATTTAATTTTTTATTAAATTTTTTTGTCACTGCATAAATCTTTCCTGTTGTAAAAATGAATGTGTCAAATAGCGCTCTTTATTCATTGTCTAATGTTTCAAATATGATGTATGACGTATTTTGATGTAGACAACGATCTTAGAATCGCACGAAATTTTGTATGGAAATATATTTCATATATAGAAATCTTCTAGCTTAGTTGTTATGTGATTAGTTTTTTTAAATTACTGAAAATGTTCTTCATATTCATATTAAATAAAAATGTTCTTCATATCCATTTTTTTTTTATTAACAAAAAATTGATTCAAGCAAAATTTTAATTATTTAATATAATATATTTTTTAAATCATATCCGAACTCAATTCTATTTAAATTAAAACTCAATCTAACCGGAATCATACCCGAATCAAAGACAAACCAACTTGAGGGACCCCCACTTGGAAATGGAAGTACCCCGGAAAGTAACAGATAAATATTGAGGGGCTGCTTTTTGAAAAGTATTTTTTTATCCGTTAATCTTTTATCACAACACAGCCCACCAATCCACAAAAGCACACAACAAAACGACACCAAACGATCTTTCCTTCCCACCCCCTTCGAACCATCCCCGTAACCCTCTCTTCCCCAAAAATTCTCCTCCATTTATATCCCCCCCTCTCCACACTCCCTCCCCATTCACTCAAAAGATATTCAAATCATTCTTTCCTTCTCAATCTCTCTCTCTCTTTCGCGCTCGCATGGATTCCTCTCATTTCGACTTCATCAACCACCACCTCTTCGCCGATCTGGACTCCCCGATCCCCGATCTCTTCGATTTCCTTCGCTTCCCATCCCCGAAATTCGCCGATCCCATCCATTTGGATCACGATTTCTTCGTCTCCATGCCACCACCCGTCTTCGAGGACAACAAGGCGATTCCTTCCCCGACCCGCCGCCCCTCGCTGAAGATCGATCTCCCGCAGACGAGGAAGGTCGAGTGGCCCGTGGTGGCGACCGCGCCGCCTCCCGAGGTGGAGGTGTGCTCCGTCGAGGAGAGGAGGCACTACAGGGGGGTGAGGCAGAGGCCTTGGGGGAAGTTCGCGGCGGAGATCCGGGACCCCAAACGCAAGGGTTCTAGGGTTTGGTTGGGGACCTTCGACACCGCAATCGAAGCCGCCAGGGCCTACGATCGGGCCGCGTTCCGCCTCCGCGGGAGCAAGGCCATTCTCAACTTCCCCAACGACATCGCCGACTCATACTCATCCGCCGCCGCCCCTCCGCCTCCTCCGGAGTCCTCCGCCTCCGTCTCTTCCTCCACCTCCTCTTCGCGGAAGAGGCAGCGGAGGTCGGCGGAGATTGTAGAGGAGGTGGAGTCGAAACCTCCCGTTGTGAAGAAGGAGAGGAATGAAGAGGAATCGGAATCGAATATTCCGTTAGTTGGGCCGATGACGCCGTCGAGTTGGTCGGGTGTTTGGGATTCGGATTTGACGGGGATATTTAACGTCCCGCTGCTCTCGCCGTTATCTCCGCATCCGACGTTTGGGTTTCCTCAGCTGACGGTGATATGAGGAGGACCTTTTGTTGATGACTTGATGTAGATATATATACGTAGATCGGTCTTTTGTGCGTATTTCGGTATAATATACGCCAGGTCCAAAATTCATTTGTTCTTTTATTTAATCATTTAATTATTGTATTTTGAATTTGTTTTAGGTCTTTCAGAGGAGATATGATGTTATCAAATGTCTTGTTTTAAATTAAAGTGTTGTTGTGGCTTTCAGCGTCAAGTATTTCATCATATATACCCAAATACGTCTGAAGAGACTTAAAAATAATTGTTCATCACCTCAAAAGCTTAATAAAATTTAAAAAAATGTTAGAGGTCTAAAAATAATAGAGATGTAATCATAAGATCCCCTAATTAATTTTTTCAAATATATTAATGTCCATGAGATTTAAAAAAAAAAACCACCAAAGTTCTCTATAATAGTGTCCTAAAAAACGAACGTGTTAAAGATTCAGGGTCCGTTTGGAAACGCAGATTGAAAAGTGTTTTTTAAAATAAAACTGTTTTTTAAGATGATTTTAGACCTTGATTTTTGTAGAATGCTTTTTTTTTAATTTAGGAATCAATATTTGAAAAGAGTTTAATGTTTGGCAGAGAAAATTGCTTTTCAATTCAAAAAATCGATTCCGACAAAAAAAGTGTTGTTTTTTAGCTTTTCAAAACACAGATTTTGAGGAAAAAATTAAAAGGAATCCAGCTTCCGATTCTGAAAAAAGCTATCCCGTTTGACCGCACGATTTTAATTTTTTAGTTTTTTAAAAAGTAAAAATACGCCCAAACGCACAATCAAACATGACCTAAGTCACTTGGTCGTTCATAGTAGTCTTGAATCGTAGAAAATCAACATTGCAAATGTTGCATGCATATTTGTGAAAAGTGAAGATAGATTCCAATTAAATTAAGGGGAGAGGGAAGATTTCAAATGGTAGAAAATCAACATTGCAAATGTTGCATGCATAGTCGTCCATAAAGTTTACTGAGTCAGTGTTTGACATCCTCGTTGAGTCCCTCCGTGAATTACAGGTCAACAACCTTCAAGTGGGATGACAGGAGGAAATGGTTGACTGATTTTGTTTCTGTGAAAACATTGATGGAGGATGGGAGGAGAAGGAAATGCGACCCAGACTCAATAATGGTTTTCTCAAGCTGGGGATGGTTGTTTTGACTTTTTTAAACCAGGAACAATGACTAAATGGTTGCTTTTATATGCAGTCAATTTTCCTAATAAGAATCAGTCGTGCCACAGGAAAAGTAAAGAAAAACAGTAATGGAAAAACAAGAAAAGTAAAAAATTCGTCTGATCACTTAAAAATATAATCCTTGTGCCAAATAAAGACAGGGAAAAAATTTTACAAGTAATTTTAGGGTGTTTTTATATTTTATTTAAATTAACTATTAAAATATATGTTTTTTTTGTCATTTTGTATCACTTACTTTAAAATGCAAATAATGTATTTTAATTTTCTGTCATATTCATTCCATACGCAAACACCAGTTTTTATTTTCTGTCATTTTTTCTTATAAACACAAACAACAATTTTTATTTTTCATCATTTTCTATTACAGGCATAAACAACATATATATAAACTGGTCAAAAGGAAAATGATTTCTTTTCCATCACTTTCTATTTGACCAAAATTAGTTGATTTTCCCTTTAAAATTGTGCACAAATACACAATTAATAACAAAAATTAATATGACTATTGCGGGTTTCTTAATTACTGAAAATAATAATAACAACAAGAAGCAAACTATTAGTTAAAAAAAATAACCATTCTATCACTACACCATGAAGCGATAGAATAGCATAGCATGTTTCATCTTTGATTTAGAATGTGTTTAATATTAAAATTAGGAAAAATATGATCACAGGTTCTGGATTCTTTTACAATCATATATATCTTGTCAATCACTTAACCTCACAATAACGTGTAACAGAAGCTCTTATCCTTTTCTCCTTTCACCCCATTGTGGCTTCCTCCCCCATCATCGCCATCTCCTCCGTCCGCCTCTGCCTCCTTCCTACATCCCCCTCCTCCCTCTCTTTCTTTTTCTCTTTCTCTCTCTTCTTTTTTCACTTTTGCCTATCCTACACCCAAAAACATATAAAATAAGGTGGGGATTCCATTCTTAAGGATACCCCCTCCCCCACTATTTTTAAAATGGGACATACTAAAACATGTTTATGATCCTTAACAAAAAAAAAATACAAATACTGAATAAATAAAGAAATAAGTTTCTCAAATTAAGCATAAAAGCATGAAAGCTTCAAATACTCAAATATGTTTGGAAAGAGCGTTGTTAGTTATAGTCTACACAGACAATCCATGTACCTTCGTATATAAATGCTGTCCAAGAAGAAATATATCTTCTTAAGTGAGCTATATGTCTCAATATTTTTTTTAAAATAATTTGCTAGAAATGTATTCAATTTAAAATGGAGTGATATACATTTTTCTTTAAAATATATACCCTATTAACTGATATTTATTATTTTTAAAAAAATCAAAACATATGTGGATAGTCTGTAAAATTATTTCTAATAGTTTCATTTGAAAAATGATGCTAGTAATCATAAATAAAGTAGTCAATTGATTATTGACCATGATTAAAATTAATATCAGAAACACTATTTTGAATTTTTTTTTTTATTAGAGGGATTTTTCGTGGCTGACTTTACCGTTACTTTGGCAATGCTACCTCTGCCTGTTTGCTTCGGTTCTTCAAAAAATGAAAAATTCTTTTAAATAATAGCCAACAAACAGGTAAGAAATCCTAAACCCTAAACATTATTTTGAATTTTTTATGTGATGACATTAACATTATATAAATATACAAAATACAAATCATGCAAAATATAATTTTCAAAAGTTCATCTAGGTTTGAATTACACACCAATTCACACTGTATTTCAGAGGTTAAAAAAAATGATGGCGCTCGTATGATTAAAAAATTGTTTAGATCTGTTTTTGGACAATTTTTGTTTTTGATTAATAAAAGTATTTTTTAGTCTTTTTGCCGCAACAAAATGACAAAATTATATCAGAAACAATATTTTTTAAAAAACTGGGTAGATTTTCAAATCCCCTCTTTTACTTTGCATTCGAAGACTATGAGGGCTCTCCACAACAAAATGTGACTAGTTAGAGGAAAATACTTAGATAGATATATGAATTATATCTGATAAATATTAACCATACAACATAAATAAATAACAATGTACTTTATACATAGAGAACGTGTGGGACGATACTCAACATTTCATCTCCACTTGGGCCTACATCTTAGCGAGTGCTAGACATGTCGGCATTATTGACAGGGGCAGCCAAAGCCATGGTTTGTAATGAAAGAATAATGAGCGTGAATAATTGAAATGTGTTTATTTTATGAGGACCCCTCAAAACAATATTATTGTTAATATATCCTTTTTGAAATTCTATTTCCACCAACAAAAAAATTAAATTTTGCATGAATACCTTTTTGAGAGGTATTTTACACAATATAATTTTTTAAGTTTCAAAAGAATATCTTTCAAAAGGGCTTTCATGCACTAAAAACCATGATTGAATGAGTGTATTTAAAATTCAAAAAATGTTACGTGTAGCCCCATTTGCATCCGGTTAACATGCATACATTTAATTATTTTTGAGTATATGCCTATATAAATATATAATAAAGTATATTCATCTTTTATAGAAATGAAGTACATAATCATATGAAATAAATGTATATATTATATTTGTATTTTCTATAATAGTGTAACATGCATTGCGTTAACCGATTTTATATATTACATTAGACATGGAAAATGCAAATTGAGTTACAAAATATTGAGTGTATTAGTTTTCATTGAGAAATGGAGTCGCAAGTCATATTTTTTAAAACAATTGTGAAAAGTTCTGTTTTCATATAATTATTAGTATATGGTTCTGAGGGGTTGGAAAAATCACTCATTTCAATATTTTAGTGATTATTTATTTATTTATTTTAATTTTTAATGATTGCTGTATTGAGTTTCTCATATATTTTGAAGTGAAGTTTTAAATTATCTTTTCATAATATAATATAAGCTTAAAGGATATCTTCATATGTTTTTGTGATCAATTTTTATTTTTTTTTTGCATTTATTTTATCAATTTTTGAAGTTTTATTTTGTGTTCTATTCGCTGTGATAGGAATAATGATATTTCAATATTTTTTCATAGATCTTCTATAAATTATTACAGATCACTAAATATAGGAAAAGAAGTACGAAAACAACTTTCGATCTAAATCATCATTACTTCAAGGACTCAGTCATTATTCAATTATCTTAATTTGTCTTAACTTATCATGTATCTATAACTATTTAATTTTTTTTTATCTTTCTCTGTCTGTTGTTCCTTTGGTCCGCCCCTGATTACTGATGGAGTGTTCCACATTGATCCAGGCTAGGCAGTGCTAGCAGCCAGTCGGGGCATCTAGACTGTAGGGCCTTCTTTCCTTTCTTTCTTTATTTTATGAATTTCATGATAAGTCTAATCTACACTGCTTGTGTGAATAACTTTTTATTTTTTATTTTCTCTTTATTATCTTCTACGCTTCTTCTCTCTCATTCACCATAATTTTTTTAAACACATTCAAATTTATATAACATCATTAATCAATTATATACTGTCCAACTTTTTAAAAAAACAAAAAAAAAACAATCAATGTACTTACAACCATATCCAAACTAATAAACTAGTCAGCCCGCCGTTGGACGGGAAGTACACGAGAAACAGAGGACACTGCTTTTGAAATGTTTTAAGAAAAGTATTTTTTTTAGTCCCTTTGCCGCAACAAAACGACACCATACGATATATCCTTTTTACGTCTCCGAACCATCTCTGAAACCCCTCCTCCCCCAAAATCCTCCCCCATATATAAACCCTAAAACCCATCTCCACACACTCACTCCAAATCCACTAAAAAAAATTTCAAATCATTCTTCCCTTCTCAATCTCTTCCACGAAGAATTTCAAATTCTCTCTCTCTCTCTCTCTCTCTCGCATGGATTCCTCTGATTTCGACTTCATCAATCACCACCTCTTCGCCGATCTGGACTCGCCGATCCCCGATCTCTTTGATTGCCTCCGCTTCCCATCCCCAAAAATCGCCGATCCCCTCGACTTGGATCACGATTTCTTCGTCTCCATGCCACCACCCGTGTTCGAGGACAAGAAGGCGATTCCTTCCCCGACCCGCCGCCCCTCGCTGAAGATCGATCTCCCGCAGACGAGGAAGGTCGAGTGGCCCGTGGTGGCGGCCGCGCCGCCTCCCGAGGTGGAGGTGTGCTCCGTCGAGGAGAGGAGGCACTACAGGGGGGTGAGGCAGAGGCCTTGGGGGAAGTTCGCGGCGGAGATCCGGGACCCCAAACGCAAGGGATCTAGGGTTTGGTTGGGGACCTTCGACACCGCAATCGAAGCCGCCAGGGCCTACGATCGGGCCGCGTTCCGCCTCCGCGGGAGCAAGGCCATCCTCAACTTCCCCAACGACATCGGCGACTCATACTCATCCGCCGCCGCCCCTCCGCCTCCTCCGGAGTCCTCCGCCTCTTCCTCCACCTCCTCTTCGCGGAAGAGACAGCGGAGGTCAGCGGAGATTGTAGAAGATGAGGCGGAGTCGAAACCTCCCGTTGTGAAGAAGGAGCGAAATGAAGAGGAATCGGAATCGAATATTCCGTTAGTTGGGCCGATGACGCCGTCGAGTTGGTCGGGTGTTTGGGACTCGGATTTGACGGGGATATTTAACGTCCCGCTGCTCTCGCCGTTATCTCCGCATCCGACGTTTGGGTTTCCTCAGCTGATGGTGATATGATGAGAAGTGTCTCTTGTTGGCGTAGATATACGTAGATCGGTGTTTTTTTGCGTATTTCGATATAATATATGCCTGGTCCAAAATTCTTTTGTTCTTTTATTTAATTTATATATTTTGATTTTGTTTTAAAGACTTTCAGATGGTACGATATATATATGTTAGAATAAAGAAAAGGGAATTATTGTTATTATATTAGAGGAGCCAAATGGCTCTATTTATAGATACATAGAGGAAATCTTAAAATACAGATAAGGAATCTAGGAAAACTAGGAAACTAATAATATCACAATAATGACAATAAAGATATAATATTATCATAATAATGATTCTTTAACACCCCTCCCAAACTCTGAAAGGTAAAACCCTTAGAGTTTTGACAAAAATGAGAAGGTGACGAAGGCTAGCGACAGCACGTGCAGGAGCAGGGGCACGTGCAGGCACGGCAGGGGTGGAACAAAGGCACGGTAAGGGTTCTGCAAAGGCGCGTGTGATGGCTGAAATGCTGCGAAAAAAGAGAAAGAGCGCACATAGAAGAAGACATGCGTAGTGGGAGCAAGAGAAGTAGCGAGATTGCACGAAGAGCGCGAGAGCGGTCGATGCCGCAAGGAGATGCGCGGAGGTGTGCAAATCTGCGAAAAGAGAAATAGCGCACATAGAAGAAGACATGCGTAATGGGAGCAAGAGAAGTAGCGAGATTGCACGAAGAGCGCGAGAGAGCGGTCGATGCCGCAATGCCGCAAGGAGATGCGCATAGGTGTGCAAATCTGCGAAAAGAGAAAGAGCGCACATAGAAGAAGACATGCGTAGAGGGAGCAAGAGAAGTAGCGAGATTGCACGAAGAGCGCGAGAGCAGTCGATGCCGCAAGGAGATGCGCGGAGGTGTGCAAATCTGCGAAAAAGAGAAAGAGCGCACATAGAAGAAGACAGTGTGCAAATCTGTGAAAAAAATTGTAGAGATCTCGGATGAAGAAAAGAATCACACAGATGCATAGAGAACGAAAAATCGAGCAAAATGGACTCCTGGATCACCTTAATCGGACTTCCGGAGAGGAAGTTATGACCGATTTAGTGGTTTTGAAGTCTCAAGGTGGCGCCGGAGGCGGCGGAGGGCGGCCGGAGGAGCACGACGGCGACCGGAGGTGACCGGAGGAGCCGGAGGCGGAGAGCGGCCAGAGGCGGCGGAGGGCGGCCGGAGGCGGCGGCAGGGCGGCCGGAGGCGGCAGAGGGCGGCCGGAGGGCGGCGGAGATTGGCACCGGCAGAGGAGAGCGGCAGCCGCTGGTGGTGCACGCTGGCTCCGGGACGCATATGGGGCGCGCTGGGGAGGCGTCCCGGACAGGATCCCGGGAGATCCGGGAGCGCTGGCACGCGCTGGCACGGCAGATCCCGGGATATCCGGGAACGCTGGGACGCGTTGGCAGGGCAGATCCCGGGATATCCGAGAACGCTGGCACGCGCTGGCAAGGCTGGCAGGGCGCAACGACAAAGCAAGGGCTGGGCGCGGCAAGGCCGGGCGAGCAGCGGCAGGGCGGCGCCGGCAGCGGCAGGGGCGGCGCCGGCGACGGGAGTGGCACGACGGCGACGGCAAGGGCACGACGGCGACGGCAAGGGCACGACGGCAAGGGCACGACGGCAAGGGAAACGGCAAGGGCACGACGACGACGGCAAAGGCACAACGGCGACGACGACGGCAAGGGCACGACGGCGACGGCAAGGGCACGACGGTAACTGTTATATATGTGTCACTTTTAGCTTGCTAGTAACCGTTGGAGCGTTCTGGCAGTTTTTTTTATTTTTTTTTTTCGGTTTTCGATCGGAACCGCTTATTTTTGGACTGTTAGCTATCGTCCTGAGTTAGAGGACTCCGATTGAAAATCTAACTGCATATTTGGTGTCCTGGTGCCATTTTAGGCCTCTCACGAAAATTTCATCGAATTCCGGTAACGTTTCCAAAATTTCACAGTTCCGGGGCGTATCCGGGTTTTTAAGTCACTTACTATATAAAGGGGTGATCTAAAAATGGCATGCACTATTCATCATCCCTACCAAATGCATTTTCTCTCTCCCCTCTCTCTTTTTCTCCCTTTTGAGCCCCCTAGAGCCCTCAAAGCTTAAAACCTAAAGCATAGGAAGTGTAGATCGGGTCCCGATCTACACTCCGGTGCTTTCAAATCCGGATTCCGGTGAGTTTTGCCCCTCCGTCCCCCCTCTCTTCTCCTCTGTTTTGGCCCATTTCGGAGGTGGGAGTAGATCCGGGCGTTGGAAGCCGTTTGGGAGAGGTTTCGGTGCGCGGAGAGCAACCGGATTTCCCTTCCTCCCCTTGGTAAGCTTCCTTTCCCTCTTTTTCATGCTTAGATGTATGTTAGGAGGGTAGATTTGTGGTTGGGAGGCGGTCGGCGGTGGTGGGTGGCCGTCGGAGGGCTGTGGTGGTGGTCGGAGGCCGTGGGGTGGTCGGAGGTGGGTGGTAGAGGAGCTCGGGCTGGCAGGCTGCGGTCTCGGGCAGGGCAGCAGCGCAGGGCGGCAGGCGCAGCTGCTAGTGCGGGCGCGCGCGCGTGTGCGCGCGGGCGTGCGCTCGGGTGGCGCTGGGGGCCAGCAGGGCTGGGCGTGCGCGCTGGGCAGGCTGGCAGGGCTAGCTCGGGTAGGATGGTTGGGCTGTGTGCGCCGGCAGGCCGGGCGGGCAGGCTGGGTGCGCAGGCGTGCAGGCAGGGGCCCTCGGGCATCAGGCGGGCAGTGCTGGGCGTGCAGGCGAGCGGTACTCGGGCCACTCGGCGAGGCGCGCAGGCAAGCAACGCGGGCAGCAGCGCGGGCAGGCTGGCAGGCGCGCTGGGCGCGTGTTGCGCGGGCGTGCGCGTGGGCGCTGGGTGAGGGTCCCGGGTGCTGGGCGCTGAGCGCTGGGCGCTGGGTCGCGGATACCGGGTGCTGGCCGAGGGTGCTAGGCGCTGGGGCGCTGGGCACCGCAGTGGGGCGTGCGCGCGGGGCGCTGGGTAGAGGCAGGCGTGCGCGCGGGGTAGAGGCTGGTGGTGCGCTCTGAGTGCGCGCGGGGCGGAGCTGGCGGTGCGCGCGGGGCGCGGCGCTGGGCGCGCGGGGCATGCGGTGTGCTCGCGTGGTGCGCGCGGGGTCGCGGGCTGCTACTGCGGGGCGCAGTGGGCGCGGTGCACCATGTGGCTCGGCTGCGGGTCCAGGGCGGCGGGCAGGGGCCCGGCGGTGCCTGGGTGCGCGGGCTGAGGCGCGGCGGCGCACCCGGGGGGTCGGGTGGCCATACGGGTGGTTGCCGGTGGTGCGGGAGTGAGCCGGAGTGCTCGGGCTAGCGTGCGTACGTGCCGTATGTACGTTTGCCCGAGTATGGGGTATTTTTAGAGTATTTATAATGTATTGTTGGGTATTTTAGTGTGTTTGTGGATTTTACTCACCAAGTCAATACCCTGTCTTGCAGATCTTGACGGACGGTCGCGCGACGACCCGGATTTCGGTGAGTGGGACAATCCAGCCCAGTAGAGAGGCGTTATACGCATTTGGGCGTATACCGACCTCTCCTGGGGCACCATGGATTGATATTAACCATTATAATGTGTATTTCATGCGAGCATGATTTGATGTAGAATGCATGTTACCCTAGACTTTGCATGTTAGGGACTTGCACCCTTAGGATATGTGTATGAGCCATGCACCATGTCCCCTGTTCTCATGCTAGGAAGCCTTGGCCTATGCATGTGTCCTACTAGTTTATTTATTAAATTAAATGCTAGTAAATGTTAATTGCATGCTTTAGTGAATATTATAGGGGAGGGGCCTTGCGAGGACAGCGGTGAGACCCAGGTTAGGGTACTCCGTGTTCCTTGTTTGGTTGTCGGGTTGTCCTATAACGGGAACTCACACTGCCCTCCCGAGTTTCTTTCCCCCAATGATATTCCACCCTTGTTATAACTTGTATGCATGTTCCCCGCATCTTAGCTATGCGCCCTGGTGGAGTTCTGAGGAATTCAGGACATTAGAGTTGGTAGGATGTGTTGTCTGCGGATCCGAGTGGATTATATGCGATGGATAGGCTGTTCTGTTCCCTTCGTTGGATCCGTGTAGAGACTACCCCGGCGTTGGAAAGGTCGTCCCGTGCAGGGGCTCCCATCAGTAGGCGCCTCCTGATTTGGTAGAAGGATTGCGCTGAATGTGGGAGTGGCCAAACGACCTACGGAGTGGGGAGAGACTATCGGTGGACCAAGGGTGACCAACAGCCTAGTCAGTCCCAAGAGCCTAGGTCACCTGTTGAGGGTGAGGGTGAGGGTGAGGGTATGGTGGGCCGGCGATGTGGCGACCCACTGGATTGTAAGTCCCAATATCCTTTTGTCACCCATTGAGGGGTGAGGGTGAGGGTGTAGCGGGTTGGCGGAAGCGACCCGCTGGTTTTGTGTAGCCAGTCCCAATATCCTTTTGTCACCCATTGAAGGGTGAGGGTGAGGGTGTAGTGGGTTGGCGATTGAGCGACCCACGGGTTTGAGTTTTGCTATCATTTTGTGGCTTGAGTAATGTGTTTGTGGATTATAAAGATTATCTGGTTGTGGTCAATATTGTCTGTGATGCATGGGTTGTGCCGTTCACTGAGCGTGTGGCTCACCCCTCGCATAATATTTTCTTCAGTGTCATCTGAGTCGGATCTGGAGGAAGAGCTCCCCGAGGGATTTCATCAGTAGCGGAGTAGCGCCACGTCCCGCGAGTTTCAGAGGCTATCAGCATCCCTTGTGCTTGTATGTATTATTTTCCGTGCTTGGGCACGCGTTTGTGTTGTACTTGGATGTCTTTGTATGTATATTGGCTCTCACAGGACATGTGATTATGTATAGAGTCTGTAGTATGTTTTGATTACAGATTCAGTCTTTAGCTTCCGCATTTGGTGTATATATCATGTCAGCCCTGCTTTTGTTGTCTGTGTGTCATTCTGGTTGCTTGTGTATGATATATTATTGACCTCCTGTGTAGATTCTGATATTTTATATACACTTGCCGCGTACCGGGGACGCCCGGGGCGTGACAGTAACAGCGACGGCAAGGGCACGACGGCGACGACGACGGCAAGGGCACGACGGCAACAGCGACGGCAAGGGCACGACGGCGACGACGACGGCAAGGGCACGACGGCGACAGCGACGGCAAGGGCACGACGGCGACGACGACGGCAAGGGCACGACGGCAACAGCGACGGCAACCAAAGGGTGTTTTTAGATCTCGCGAGCAAAATTCCTCCCCCGCTCCGATTGAAGACTCTTCAATCGAAGCGGGGAAGAGAAAGAGAAATTTTTGTGGATCTAGGATTTTTGAGGTGGAGGCTCTGATACCATGTTAGAATAAAGAAAAGGGAATTATTGTTATTATATTAGAGGAGCCAAATGGCTCTATTTATAGATACATAGAGAAAATCCTAAAATACAGATAAGGAATCTAGGAAAACTAGGAAACTAATAATATCACAATAATGACAATAAAGATATAATATTATCCTAATAATGATTCTTTAACAATATCAAATGATTTTTTTGTTTTAAATTAAAGTGTGGTCGTGTCTTTAATGGAAGAGTTGTATATCCAATTAAACATAAAAATAAGAAACCCAATTTAACATAAAAACAAGAGTAACTTGGTAATCCAGATAAACAAACGACATGTTAAAGGTTAAGTCACTTGATAATCATGAACTATAGAAAATCAACATAGCAGATGTTGCATGCATCCATGTTCTGAAGACTGACTCCAAAGCCGGCAGATGGAAGATTTCAAATAGGTTTTTGTTTGGTTAGTTATACGTCCAAATTTTAATGAGTCGGTTGGTGTTTGACATTTTCGTTGAATTTTTCATCAATTATTATTAGTCAACCTTCAAATTGGGGAATAATATAAGTATTGTTTTTTTTTATTTTTTATGTAGCAACTTGTACCCCGTATGAGGTGTGACTTAGGTTATTCGTTCCCGATAACTATACTGGGATAGATAACAATCCAGGCTGAATAAGCAACTTTTTGTTTGGTTGTTTTTTTTTGTTATTCTCATTGGGAAACGTAAAAATGATTTTTTTGTTGTTTGGTTCACCTTGAATAAAATGATGATAAATGGTTGATAAGGGATGAATAAGAGTTTATGATTTTTTAAATGACAATTATACCCCCTGGGAATAGTGTGAGATATATGATTGATTTGATAGATGTGACAGTTTTTGGAATCTTTGTGAGTCTGTTAGGTGAGATAAATTTTTTAAAATGACAGAGAAGTGTATTTTTATCCATCGGTATATATAAGCCTTGATAAGCAATTCCACAATTTCTTTAGAATAGTTATCAGGCCTTATCCTAGCTTATCCAGACATAACTATAGAGGTTTATTCTGTCAAAACAAACAGTTTTTTTTTACTATTCTCATGTATTCTTCCTTATTTTGGGTTTATTTCTCTAGGCATAGGGGGTTAGATCTTTTATAACTATTCTGAATTGGTGGAGGAGAAAGAGTAAAGAGACTGGTTCTTTACAACAAGAAACAATACCCCCCTCCAAAAAAGGAGATCCAAGACCGAGCACACGAGCCCATGAAAAACAATAGAGAGGCAATCTTGGGAACAAGAGGGTTTCTCACCTCGATTAACAAAGTGATACGCTTCGAGGGGACTACTCTTTGCAAGACAAGATGCCTCCGTGGAGTCACATGTTCAACACTTTGGAGAGACTCGCACTCCAACTCTAAATGAACTGAAAAACTAGGTCATGAAGGTTTTCGAAATAAAACCCCTGCCGCTTGACTTGTGATCTAAATGGTCCCTATCGCTGCAGGAGGTAAGATTTGGATCATCCTTGCTTTTCTTGAGGTGTCCTGCCTCACGGAAGGGCTTCCCCAAACTTCCCAAAGCTCCTCTAAGGGGTGAAACGATAATGCACACCCGCCGCCAAACTAAGCCACTCCCAAATGAGGGTAACTTCCGAGCAGCCAAGCAATTGGTGCTCCACCGTTTCAGCCTCAGAATAGCACAACACGCATTAAGCCTCGAGACACCACTTCGATATATAAGCTTTTGTCATTAATCTCCCCTATAAGGCCATCCAAGAGAAAAATCTTAACTTTAAGCGGAATATGCCCCTTCCATACCCTTTCTCCGCCATGTTACGGACTCCCAAATTGCCTCTAATCCACCAAGGAGTATTGTTTGTTATTGTGAAAACATTAATGGAGGACAGGATCGGAGGAAGTGCATTGAGTTTTTCAAGGTGGGGGTGATGTTGATTTATTTTAACGCAACAAAAAATTATATGATAGAAAAATCCAATAAGTGTTTGAGATCTCATAAGCAAATGAATCTACAAAGAATCCTTGAATCCACAAGAAAGAAAGTTCTAAAAGAGAAGAAATTCAGAATATTATTAATAATAAAACTGCTAACCCTAGATTACAAGTCTCATATTTATATTAATAACATAAAATTAAAAAATGACTAAAAATAGTAAAATTTGAAAACTAATTTTTTTTATTCTATGAGATCCTAAATGATCATAGAAATTGATAGAAATCAATTCCGATCTGTTATAATATAAATATATCAAATCTAAAATTTGATACTGTGGAGAGAAAAATCTGCACCATATTTAAAAATGACACATGACAAGACCTAGATGGGTACGGGCCGTCACACCTGGAATCCAAAATTTGAAATACCACGAGGACACTCTAGAGTAGGTGGGACACAACCAGATTAAAGGTCTGGTTGGGCTGTCTTAAACCTTGCGGGCGAATGTCATCTCAGTCAAGTAAGCAAGGCACGATCAGATTGAAGATCTGATCGGATGACTTTACACCTCATGAATGAATGCCCACTTGGGTAAATGAGACATGACCATATTAAAGGTTTGGTCGGGTAATCTTACGCCTGTAGACAAATGTTTATGAGCACGTCGAGTAAACAACTAGACCAAAGACCATGAGGAGGATCAGAGAAATGATCAGATGCCTATAACATCTGAAACTGCAAGGCAGATAATTAAGGCCCATTACTCACAGAACTTGGGTAATTAAGGACACATTGAGCTACATTAAAGCATGGCAATTATGGCTAAAACTGCTCACTAAGCAATCATTAAGGAAAGTCGTTACAACAACTAGGAAGTGGATAGCAATGACTATCTACGCAGCCAAACCCTATAAACAGGGGAGAAATAGAGGAGTTAAGATAAAATATGAAACTTTATCTACATAAGCCATAAAATTAGTGAGATTTGACTTTGAATTCCCTTATTGATACATCTATTTGGATGCCCTTTGGTTAGCATCACAACGGTGTTTTCTTAATCCTTTTTTAGTGCAGGAGCCACCCTTATTCGGATCTAGATTTGAGAAGGAGCTTCCATCGACCGATTGTTTTAATTAAAAGAGAAAAATACATCTTAAACTATAAATTGTAAATTTGTTATTTTAAGGGCCTAAATGACGGAATTTAAAAAAACTAAACACACTTAGTTGTATAACAACTAAGCTAGAAGATTTCTATGAAATATATCTCCATACAAAATTTTGTGTGATTCTAAGATCGTTATCTACATCAAAATATGTCATACATCATATTTAAAACATTAAACAATGAATAAAGAGCGCTATTTGACACATTCATTTTTACAACAGGAAAGATTTATGTAGTGACAAAAAAAATTAATAAAAAATTAAATTTAACACAAACCAATGGGAAAAAGAAAAACTCTTTCACCACCCCCATCAAAAAAGTGATATGATAACACTACATTTTATCATTGGTTTAAAATGTTAAAAATTTATCAAATTTCATCACATGTTCAAGACTTTTTTATAGTTATATGTATAACTTATTAGTCACCTAAGATTACCAGCGAGATTAGTTCTCTCTCTCCATTCTCACCCACCACCCTCCTCCTCCTGTCACTTCCTCCTCCACCGCCGCCACCTCCTCCGACGCTACTAGTCATTAAGTAAAATTAGTCGATGATTGATCACAATTAAAATGTCAGAATCGATCTTTCTAATGCTTTTGTATGACGATATTAACATTAGATACACGAATGGTTTTAAAATGTATTTGAGAAAATTGTTCAAATACCCATTGACTAAAGGTTTAATTTTTTTTTTACCCTTGAGCTTTTTTTATTTTTTATTTACCCCTGAAATCTGGTCTTCTTCTTTTTTGCCCCTAGACCTATGCTATCTCATTTTTTATACCTAAACCACCTCCATCTGTAAATTAGTATTACATTTCTATAATTAATCGTTATATTTCTGTAATCAGTTATTATATTTCTGTAATTTACATGTCCTTAATTTAGTTCTATGTATGATGTTACATATTTGTTGTGTAAATTATAGTTTTTGTAATTTTTGTTGTAATTGTTATAAGAATAATAGAAAATATTACATTTCTATTATGTAAATAGTAGATTATGTTATTGTGCATCACATTGGTAGTTTTTGTTGTAGTTGTTATGTAAATGTTAATTTCAATAATTGTTAAGTACATGGATCAAGAAGTAATTTTATTAAAATATTATAATTGTTCACAAATTTTCAGTTCAGATTCATTCTATTACTAATTTTGTTCATATTACTAAATAAAAATTTATTTAAGTGTTTGATTGTTGTATTTTTTATATAGCTTGAAAAAAATGTTCTTTGCTATGAAGTACATTGAATGTCTAGTTCTCAATAATCTTGTTTAATTTTACCCAAAAAAACGTGAAGAGGATTAAGGGGGAGATAACAATTAAATCATTAAGATTTAAAGAAAATGTTGTAATTCAAACAATTGATATATCTATTTTAATGAAACTTTGAGATTTTATCTATAACAATTTTGTTTACACCGAATGCATTTACAGATGATAATGTAATGACATTGGTAATGTATATATGACCATTTGTGTATAAACATCTTTACATACTTTAATATTTTTTTAGATAACTATTAAATATATGTAACTATATGTATAATTTCTGTATGTATCACATTATATTTCTGTAACTCTGTTTATAAGGGATAATTCGGGTATTATGAAAATTCAGCGGTAAAAAAAAAAATAGGACCAGATTTCAGGGGTAAATAAAAAATAAAAAAAAGTCTAGAGACAAAAAAAAATTTAACTCTTAGTCAAAGGGTATTTAAACAGTTCCCCCAGTGTATTTTTAAAAGTTCATCTAGTTTTGGAACTTTGAATTACACACAAATACACACTCCATTTCTAAAGTAAAAAAAACAATAAAAGCTTTCATGATTAAGACACTGTTTAAATCCGTTTTTCCTGTGCAATGTTTGTAATGTTAATTAGTTATATTATCTGTGTTTAAAAATATATTAAAAAATTATTAAAAAAAACACACAGACATATTTTTATCTCAGGATGTAGGACAGATTTGAAAATAAATCATGGCAGAATATTTGATTTTGAATATGTCATTAAAATAAAGTTTTATAAGATTTTATCATTTATTAACAAATCTCATTATTTAAAGTCATATTAATCACTTTTTATTAGTGAATTATGAATTTTAGATTTTTAAGATTTTATATGTTATTTTATTAGAATTTAATAATTGTTATTGTTATTGTAATTGTGTTTTTACTATTTTTAATAGAATCATAATTTACAATATAAATATATATTTAATTTTTATGACTTATATAATGAGTTCCCTTATTCTCGTAAGAAACAATTTTTAATGAATTAATATAATTATATTTTTTTATCCGTGTTTTACACTGCGTTACCTTATCTTTTCTAACTATATTTACAGTGGTGAGACATGAATTATATCTGATAACATCAATCATACAACAAAAACAAACATTGTACTTTATCTAACCTTATCCAACCAAACAAACTACTCTCGGCCTCTCATAGGAAAGGAAGTAGACGAGAAAGCACGAAATAACTGCTTTTGAAATGTTTTTATTATAGTTTTATATTGTTTGTGTAACAACAAAACGACACCATACGATACTTCCTTTTTCCGTCTCCGAACCATCTCTGCAAACCCCTCCCCTCCCCCAAAATTCTCCCCCATTTATAAACCCCCTCTCCACACTCCCTCCCCATTCACTCAAAAGATATTCAAATCATTCTTTCCTTCTCAATCTCTCTCTCTCTTTCGCGCTCGCATGGATTCCTCTGATTTCGACTTCATCAACCACCACCTCTTCGCCGATCTGGACTCCCCGATCCCCGATCTCTTCGATTTCCTTCGCTTCCCATCCCCGAAATTCGCCGATCCCATCCATTTGGATCACGATTTCTTCGTCTCCATGCCACCACCCGTGTTCGAGGACAAGAAGGCGATTCCTTCCCCGACCCGCCGCCCCTCGCTGAAGATCGATCTCCCGCAGACGAGGAAGGTCGAGTGGCCCGTGGTGGCGGCCGCGCCGCCTCCCGAGGTGGAGGTGTGCTCCGTCGAGGAGAGGAGGCACTACAGGGGGGTGAGGCAGAGGCCTTGGGGGAAGTTCGCGGCGGAGATCCGGGACCCCAAACGCAAGGGTTCTAGGGTTTGGTTGGGGACCTTCGACACCGCCATCGAAGCCGCCAGGGCCTACGATCGGGCCGCGTTCCGCCTCCGCGGGAGCAAGGCCATTCTCAACTTCCCCAACGACATCGCCGACTCATACTCATCCGCCGCCGCCCCTCCGCCTCCTCCGGAGTCCTCCGCCTCCGTCTCTTCCTCCACCTCCTCTTCGCGGAAGAGACAGCGGAGGTCCGCGGAGATTGTAGAAGAGGAGGCGGAGTCGAAACCTCCCGTTGTGAAGAAGGAGAGGGTCGAAGAGGTATCCGGATCGAATATTCCGTTAGTCAGTCCCCTGACGCCGTCCAGTTGGTCGGGTTTTTGGGACTCGGATGTGACGGGATATTTAACGTCCCGCTGCTTTCGCCGTTATCTCCGCATCCGACGTTTGGGTTTCCTCAGCTGATGGTGATCCGAAGAAACTTGTTTTTGTATATTATTGTTTTAAGGAGGATAATATGATGCCTCTTTTTTATGGTTATGTATTTGTCGCCCACAATCTTACGTGGTATTTTTTAATTCGATGTGGTGGTTAATAATTAGTTCAATTTATATATTTATATTAAATCTATGACTCCAATTCTTTGTATACATCATCTATTGTGACATTCCGGTGAATCAAATTTTGATCAGTTGACTGGCTCCTTTCATTTTTATTATAGAATTCAGAGTTTCAAACTCATGGAAGCTTCTATTTTAAAAGAAATATTCTAACCATATAAATTTTATTATTAAATATTAAAATTAAAATATCTCAAAGCATCCTATAACTTTAGGCTGTTCAATCATTTTAAGTGGTTGTAATATTAACTAACAGAAAATTAATAATAAGCTCTAATACTTCCTCTTTGCAAAGAATTAGAATAGTGATCGAATACAAATCTCTTTATATTTTAGTTGATAAAAATATATAATGATTTATATAAGTCATGCTATGTTTAATATTTTACATTTTTAAATATAATATCATATATTGAGATATATATAATCCGTTATAAATATTTTATATAATTTATAAATGATGTTATTAAATTCACTGAAGTATATAATTCACGTTTATGAATGTTTTAAATATGACCAAATATATGATATTAAAAACAAAGATTGAATCAGGGGCTTCAATTTGGAACCATAAAGAGTGGGGGGGATTTTTCAAATACCCTACTAAGGATCTAATTTTTTTTCTACTCCTGAACTTTTTTTTATTTTTTATTTACTCTTAAAATCTGATCTTGTTTTTTTTTTGCCTCTAGACCTATGCCACCTCATTTTTTATACCTAAACCACCCCCATCTGTAAATTAGTATTACATTTCTGTAATTAATCATTAAATTTCTGTAATCAGTTATTATATTTCTATAATTTACATGTCCTTAGTTTAGTTCTATGTATGATATTACATATTTGTTGTGTAAATTATAATTTTTGTAATTTCTGTTGTAATTGTTATAAAAATAATAGAAGATATTACATTTCTATTATATAAATAGTAGATTATGTCATTGAGCATCATATTGATAGTTTTGGTCGTACTTGTTATGTAAATGTTAATTTCAGTAATTGTTGAATACATATATCAAGAAGTAATTTTATTAAAATATTAAAATTGTTCATAAATTTTCAGTTCAGATTCATGCTATTATTAATTTTGTTTATATTGCTAAATAAAAATTTATTTAAGTATTTGATTGTTGTATTTTTTATATAGCTTGAAAAACTCATTCTTCGTTATAAAGTACATTGAATGTCTAATTCTATAATCTTGTTTCATTTTACCTAAGAGGATATGAAGATGATTAAATAGGAGATAACAATTAATTATTAAGATTTGAATAAAACGTCGTAATTCAAACAATTGACGTATCTATTTTAACAAAACGTTCATATTGTATCTATAACAATTATTGTACACTGAATGAATTTACAGATGATAATATAATGACATTGAGAATGTATATGTAAACATTTTGTGTACTTTAATAGTTTTGTAGATAACTATTAAATATTAGTAACTATGTGTAAAATTTTTGTATGTATTATATTATATTTTTGTAATTCAATAATTCTGTCTGTAAGGGATAGTTCTTGTATTATAAAAATTAAGAGACAAAAAAAAAAAAAAAAAAAAAAATGATTTCAGTGCTAAATAAATATAAAAAAAATCAGATGCAAAAAAAAATAAATAAATTACCTTTTAGTTAAGGGGTATCTGAACCATTCCCGAAAAAAAAAATCACGTTAAGACTTCCATTGACTGCATGGTCAAGATGTCCATTCTGAATGCATGCACCTGTCGCGAGCTGGAACGGGGAACAAAGCGAATAAGTCTGAACGTTCAAAGCGTTTCATCTTTGACTTGTCCGACGTGGCGTCTAGTGGGTCAAACTTTCTCAGCTAAACACAACCGATAGCCACAACGGCTACGTATATAACATAGAGTGAAATCGATGGTGCAACTCTCGCTGGAAGAGTTAGCTAAATCAGTTTTATTTCATGTAAAATTGAAAAATACTAATATGTTCTTGTGTTATAAATATCGTTTCAATTCTTATTCTTATTTTAATTAATCAGCTAAATGATTAATTTTTACTACACATTAAGCTCTCGTTTGAATACAGAATATGACTTATTCTTAGGCATACAGTTATTCCGGCATAAGTGAGTATAAATAAGGATAAATTGATTTTGTGTTTGGTTGTGTTTTGAATTATTCTCGTTGGTAAACGTAAGAATAAATGTTTTGTTGTTTGGGTAAAATATGAATAAAGTATGAATAAAGATTTATAAGAGGTTAAAGAATAATGATAGTTGATTTGACAAGTGATTTATAAGAGGTGATGATAGTTGATTTGATAGTGGGCCCACATATTCTTTGGGTGGAATAACCTAAGATAACTTTAATTCCAGGGGTTGGTTGGAATCCATATACCATTTTATACCAGTTTATTCTGACATACTTTATCCCTGAGTATACCTTGTTTCCAAACAAACTTAAAGCTTATTCTAACTTACTACATTGCTTATCTGGGTTTATTTAGCATCCAAACGGGGGCTATACGATAATGACTTCATCCCTTATTTTTTAAAAAATTATATAACTCTTTAAAACCTTATGAAAATCAGAAAAGGTCCCCATAAAATCGATAAATCCCCTCAGTTTCCTATCTTATTAGGCAATATTTATTTTAGTCCCTGGCTCCCTGCTGTAAGCCTGTAACTAAAACTAACTAGATCTGTGATTGACTTTAACCATACAAAATAAATTATTGTAATATAATTTTAATATTTACTTGATAAATTACTGTAATACACTAACAAAATTTGTAATTGACTTTAATGAGATTTCAAAATTTTATAGGGACCTATTCCGATTTCATAAGTTTACAGCGAGTTATATATTAATTTTTTCCTCTTGTGTTTTTTTTTTACCGTTTGTGAGTATAAGATAGCAAGAGAATTTTCAGGAAAAGTGGGGTATTTTTTTCATCAAAATGACTAAATCAAATTTTTTATATATTGTAAGGACTTGCTTGAATGTATTTATTTGAGCAATTTAATTCAGGGACTAAATCTATTAGCCATATATACTTTCTGGGGATTTGTGGTGATTTTATTATTTTATAAGGACTAAAATCTATTTAACTAACTTTTCCAGGAGTTATATCTACTTTTCCCTATGATATATAAGTACTAATTTCAATAAGATTTTAAATATAAATTATCTTGATTTAGAAATTAAAAATTCATCAATATTATTTTTATTCGTGTTTGTCAAAAGCAGTTAAAAAAAGTGAATGAATGTTGTTCGAACATTTAGTGGAGTAAAAAACATTTATTCTCATTTAAAATTGAAAAAAAATATTATCCGTAATTTATTTTAATGATTTTTTATAACATAAATGAATAAACTATCTCCATTCACTTTTCCCATGATTAATCCTTTTATCCCACCACTTGTGCTCTTGCCAAATTAATACTAATGTTTTTAGCACAATGCTTGCTATTACTTAATTTATATCATGATCAATTGATGATCATTCACTATGATATCATGTTCTATTATTTTTTTGGTTAATTAATGGATTCTTACGTCTAAGAAAAAGAAGAAGATATGCTTAGGTTAGATCAGGACAACTTGATTCCACAAAAAAAAATATAGAAAGATGGAATGATTCATGAGCTGACCATAAAAACTAGTGACATTTCTTTTTATAGTCTACAAATACTAAAATCACACCTTTAAAATAGTAAACACACTTTTAATGACATAATTTTTGAAATATATACACCACAAATAATAAATCTGAAGTATACTTAAAATAGTAAACACACACTCTTATGACAATTATTACAATCTACCGAAAATTGTGAAAACATATCATTTAAGATCCAAAAAAAATTGGAATTCACCATCCACTATTAGAAGATGACTACCACGGTTCTAAAAGAAATTTACCAAAATACTATATATTTATAAAATAAAAGAAAAAGAGATAGAAACACAAATATAAACACAAAAGATATTTGAGGACAAGAGGAAGTATTGTTCTTCAAGAACTTCTCATTTCATTTCTCATCTATTCTCATTGATCTTCTTCATGTTACAGCCCTCTATTTATAGGGTCACAACCACAATGATAGAAAACCCAAAATACACACCAAGATAAATGCATACACAAATGCATGAATTACAACTTTAATATAGTACATTATACCAAGATGAATCTATTTATTGTGTGGTCATCCACAAATATATGCATGTATCTTCAAATGCATATATTTATAACACTTCCCCTTGGATGACCATTATACAGAGAATATGCCTCGTTAAAACCTTACTAAGAAAACCCTGTGGGATAAAAACTTAGTGAAGGAAAAAGAGTACAATATTCTTGTGCATGTTTTCATACTGCCTCATTAAAACCTTGCTAGAAAAAACCCAATGGAAAAAACCTGGTCGAAGGAAAAAGAGTACAGTACACAAATATTTTTGAATTAAATTACTTCCCCTGTTTTTAGCATGAAGATATTTGAGTCGAGGCATTCCAGTGTTTTGCTTCAACTTCTTGAACGTCGCGGTTGGTAATGCTTTGGTGAATAGATCTTTTGATGAAGCCTCCTTTTAAATCATGTTATACATGCAATGTTTTCTTCACGATGAATGTTGAATTATATTTAACTACTAGAAAATTATTTTGAATATAATAAACCCGTATTTGTTGTTTTTTTTTTTAAAAAAAAAATCATTTTTACAATACCAATGTTTTCATGTAGAATAACACTTGGCCAACAAGTTAAATAAAAATACAATATCTACCTTGTGCGAAATATAATAAAGCACTTACTGCACTCGCATATGCTATTTGCACTAAGATATGGTATTTCAGGACCAAAAATTTTTTCATTATTTTCTTATGGATGAAAATTAGTCTTTATTTGTGTCAAATGACCTGACATATATAAGAAAACTTAATGGATCGATATTTGTCTATATTAAAGTTCTTTAGAACTTTTCTGTACTACATTGTCTCGTGGACAATGATTCTACTTGGATTTTGCTCGATCTGCAAGCTGGGACAATATCTTGTTTTCACAAGATTTTCATTTCGATCAACTCTTTCTTTAAATATAAAGCAGTTTATGTAAACTCTTCAGAAATCCCTATATATTCAAATCATGATCATATACTGCAATAATAGTAAATCTGGATTCCAATTTCTTGATAAAAATACAAGAACAAATTAGATTGGTCTCATACTTTCAAAAAAATATTCACTTAGGTGATTGTTCCAATGCGCTCAAATTGCTTTAACCCATGTAAAGATCTATGTAATTTGATATAATACATGCTTCAGGATGAGTTATTTGCTTCGGGCATTTTAAATCTTTCAAGGATCTTGATATATATATATATCACTTTATAGTGTTCCATATAAATGTGTTGTAACTACATCCATTAGACGCATACTCAGTCCTTTTGAAACTGCCAAAGTAATTAAAAATCGAAATGTGATTTGGATCCATCACAGGAGAATACATTTCTTCATAGTCAATATCAAGTCTCTACGAGAAACCTTGTGTCACAAGACATGCTTTGTATCTCACAATTTCATTTTTGTCATTGTGCTTCCTTACAAATACCCATTTGTATCCTACAGGCGTTACATCTTCATATATTTAGATTATAGGTCTAAATACTTCACGTTTCGCTAGCGAATTTAATTCAGTCTGTATTGCCTTTTTCTAATTTGGCCAATCATTTCTACGTCGACATTTTACTGTTAATGATCCTCAAATATCAAGAGCAACATCATATGAATATACATTGTCAATAATGATTTTATTATATCTCATCTTTCTTCTTTATGATTTAATGAGATCTCATATTTACATTTGCCTCCTCAGGGGTTACATCTTTCATTAGAAAGATGAGATTGATCAATTTGCTTTTGTTGCTTATATTGAGGTCTCTTTGTGAGCATTAATCTCTTTATCTACATTTCTCGTACCTTTCTTTATGAGAATTAATTTTGTCTTTTACACTAATCGGCCGGCCACACTTTTGGCATTCTTATATTCATACACTGAATATTGTTCTAAATCATGATTTTAGCAGCTATAGCAAAATATATCATCAATGATCACTTGTTTGCGATACAGATTTGTTTTTGTATAACATATGGAATTTCCTCATTTCCATGTATATCCTTTGGGGACATGTCACTTCAGGGACATATGTCTCTTTGGATATTTTATCTTCTGCAGAAGTTAATAATGTAGATCTTACAAGTGTTTCAGGCTCTTCTAAGCATTATTTTTCTCTTTCAGGGAACATAATGATCTTTTGAACCTATATGTCTTCCATGCTTCAGGCATGTTTTGTGAATTATTTAGCCGGCATACTGATAGTTTTTCAATAAGAACAAATGAACATTAGTTTTTACAGTTGAATATGTGACATTGTCGTTTTTTTGTATGAGTAAATGCATTCGGCATTGATGCTCAATTTTCTATACTAAATTTCACGTCGTTCTTTAAGCGACATATTTCCTCCCCCTAACGACGGGAATATTGTCTCATTGACATAACAATCCACAAAAATCATGCGGTAAAAATATTAACTATCATCAAGAAAAAGAATCTTCTGGTTCTTTATTATATATCCAAATGAATAGTTCAATGCATCATCACATACCATAGAACGACGATCATAATGAATATCTCAGACAATCATGCCAAATCATAAATATCATAGAACTTCTCGTTCATATGTTTTTCTAGTATATGCTTTTCTAATATAACCCGTTGGGAGATACCGCAATGCTTTTCTAGTATATGCTTATGGTATAAGATATGCTTCTGGCCAAATGCTTTTCTAATGTATGCTTCTGGTATAAGATAAATGATTGTCGTTCATACATAGATACTTCATAGTCACAATATGATATTTGTTAAGACAGATATCCTTAAAATTCAGTAGATTCTTCTGGATTTAGATGTATACAAATTCATCGTTGATCCTTTTTTTTTCTTCTGATATATCTGCTCTTCTGGAGCCTTCAATCAAGTGTAATATCAAAAATAGTATTATTATTTGCATTAACGAATGTTAAACTTAAAATAAGATAAATATAAAATCATGAAAGTGCATTTCATAAAATAAAGAAAAATTATAAAAACATAAATACATAATTAACAAAGTTCTGATCATACATCAAGCACGTGACCATGTTTTTCAGCACTATGTGAACAACAATAATTTTCCTTGAATTTTAGGGCTTTGTTTTACAAACTTATTCCCTTTATTTTGCTTTTGTACAATAGCAATCCACTTCTGGTGGTTTGAGATGTTTTACAATCTCTACGATTGTAGTACTTCCAACTATATAAAACATGATCTCATCATTTAAATTCCATGGCTAAAATAAAATATAAAGCATTTGCTTTGGACAGAGATGTTGAGCCATTGAATTGGTATATATATGATTTTTTCATCAAAAGTTCGTTGTTGGGCAACGATAGTACATGAAATTGATGAATAATTATTGCTTTCACTATTGCTACAGCTGGAGCACATATTTGAAGCATAATGGTCAGTTTACCTTTCATAATAAGGTATTTCTTTTCAAATCCTCTTATTACAATAGCAAAAGTTAATCATAATTTTTTTTTTTTTTTTTATGATTCTTCAAGGACCCAAAAGAAAATATCATCATTTTTCTTTGCGCCTACAGGGACACAAGTAGCCACTATATATTATATAGTCCTTCAGGGACAAATTTTTATTTTCAATATATGGTCCTTCAGGGACACATTTTAATCATATTTTTCACATGATCTTTAAGAATCTCATGTTATCTGAAATTTTGTATGGTTGGTCTTGTAGGGACATATCTTTCACATGATCCTTCAGGGATCAATGTTATCATACTTTTTTTTTTTAATTTTTTTTTTTATGGTTCTTATCTCAAAAAAGATTTCATACCTTTTGTATGGTCCTACAGAACATTGATAATCATAACTTTTACATGGTCCTTCAGGGACACATGTAATCATAATATTTGCTTAGTCCTACAAGGACACATGATTTTGTAACATCAAATATTTATAAAATATCAAAATTGACATGATATGTAAAAAAAAATATATAGGTTACACGTATATTTTTAACAACAATAATTCTAAACACTAATGAGTTGAGATGTTAAATGGAAAAAATTCTGAATTTAGACATGCTACCGAAACAGTGAGATGAAGGCCAATAAATTCATGAATCTCATGTTTCTACATATTACAATCATGTACACTATACCATTAAGAATTCCCCTTTTTTTCATATGTATTTTCCATATGAATACATACATTGTAATTTGGGCGTATGTCTTGATTAGAGAACTTTATGTACAACATGTTTATACGATACAAATAGAATACGAATTCAAGTGCTCGAAAAAAAAATGCATGCAGCAAGCTATCATGATTCAACAATTAAAACATCAATATAGCATCTAGAAAAGTTGTACTTAACAAAGGGAACTAATATATCATTTATAATTATTTCCCTTAGCATTGTATTTCATAGCATAGAAATCAGGGTATTAAGTTGAAATCAGACATATATGCCCCGATTTGAATAAAGAATCTGTAAATATATAGACCTACCATTCAGCCTAAGAAAGAAATACGTGAAATACGTGAAAAGAAAAAATGTCTCTATTACTTTAGACGGGGACTATATATGTGCCCTGTATATATGATTTGTATCAAACCATAACAGTTTTAAAGTAGATTATTATAAACCCACCAAACATACAAACCTATCTTGTTAAGAGTTTCTTCTTACATAAATGTATATGTGATTGTAAATCACAATTCAAACCTTCATACGGATTTGATTATGAACTTCGGATTCATGCACATGTTACTCACATGACATAGGAATATTGAACATGGCCGAAAGTGGATTTACATATATATGCAGCATAGAGTATGAGATCAACACCGCTTTTTGTACTATGTTGTATACAAAATATCAAATAAAATTCATGATGATTTGAACATCATCAACTCACCAAAATACAAACCTCGAGAGCATCGTCGTGCTGATAACGTGTTATAAAATAAAAGAAAAAGAGATAGAAACACAAATATAAACACAAAAGATATTTGAGGACAAGAGGAAGTATTGTTCTTCAAGAACTTCTCATTTCATTTCTCATCTATTCTCATTGATATTCTTCATGTTACAAAGCCCTCTATTTATAGGGTCACAACCACAATGATAGGAAACCCAAAATACACACCAAGATAAATGCATACACAAATGCATGAATTACAACTTTAATATAGTACATTATACCAAGATGAATCTATTTATTGTGTGGTCATCCACAAATATATGCATGTATCTTCAAATGCATATATTTATAACAATATTTATAAAGTTACTCTTTTTTTTTTTTTGGCACTAGTAATTTCTTAGCAACCTGTCATACGTCTGAAATATCAATCCAATACATCAATGAATCTCTTTAAATCTAATTTGAAACGATTTTGAGGGAAGTATGTTAAAAATAAAAATTAAAAACACGTGTGTTATGTGTTTTAAACGAAAAAGAAAACTAGACAACTAGTCTAAACATTTTTCTTCTTGTAACAGTGTTATTTGTTATAAGAAGAAACAAAGTGTTCTAGCACTAGAACACACCAGTTTTGGACAAGTTTTGGTGGGTAGTTTCGTTCAATTTATCACCAAAGTGATCACTTGACTGTCTTGCTCTTTTTCTCGTCTGCAATGCCTTGTGTTTTCTTATCTTTTCATTTCAGACTTTGTGTTTTAATGTTATTATGGAGATTGGATCCAGTCAGTTCGGTCAGTATCGAACTAGACACTCTTTTAATCGAACTGCATAACGTATAAATCGAAGTGCACAATTAATTGTTGGTTATATATTTCATTCTTCTATTGGATACTAATGATACTTAAGAATTCATATTTTCTTCTATAGCTGATTGGATCTAATAAAAGAATAAAATACATACCTAATAATTGATTGTACAATTCGATTAAAGAGATATTCAATTCGATACTGACCGGAGTCCTGACTAAATCCGACCTCGTTATTGTGCTTACAATACAATTTATACGTTATCTTTTTTTTTTAAAAAAAAAAACAGCGTTATCTGTTGAAAATCCGTTTTATAAACGGTCCCCGAGACAACGAGGCGGGGGTGGGCATTCTCGTCATTCAGTCCAACACAAAAAAGCGAGCTGTGCGAGGACTGTCGCTCTCTCGTAGAACAAAAAAGCTATTCCCGCTCAGTCATCTCTCCTCTCCCGCTTCCCCGAAAACCGACCTTCCCTTCTCTCTACCCAGCCATTACGGATCCGTATATACATACGCAATGCTATCGTACTCTACGTAACCGCATCCGCACATACCCGCACTCGACAATGTTCGGTAAACTCTTCCGCCGTTGCAGAGACGATGGCGACCACTCTTCCTCTCTCAAGCTGAAACAGGTACTCTACGTAACCGTACGCGTATGCCTTCTCCGTATTCTCACCGTAGTGAAGTCTCGTGTCGCCGATCACACCGACATTTCATCAAATTAGGGCAATCGATTTCTTTGGTTAGAATTGAAACCCTAATTTTTTTGCAGACCCTGGCGATGTTGGAGGAGAAAGAGTGTTTGCTGCAGAAGAAGGTCTCTGTGGAGGTGGAGAGGGCGAAAGTGTTTACGAAGTCTAAGAACAAACAGGGTAATGAATGGTTTCTTGTGGAAGGATTTGTCCCCTAATTATCTGCGTTTGGTGATTTCGATTTTTGATCGCAGCCGCATTGGAGTGTTTGAAGAGGAAGAGGTACTACGAGAGTCAGATCGAGCATCTAGAGAGTTTTCAATCACGGATCCATGATCAGGTATTTTTTTTTTGCTTAGAATGTGATCGTGTGTGTTTTTTTATGGAGGTTTTTTTTTTTTTTGTTGTTGATGTATTAAAATTTTTTGGGGAATATTGGAAGGAACAAAAGCTATCGCAGAAGAATGGCAAGGGCGATGACAATCTGTGCGAGAAACCACCCTGCAAAAATCTCTGTAGGTTGTCCCATTTTTTGATGATCCAACATGTGTCTGATTTGTTATTAAGTTATTTATGTTGTGTGAGCTGATATGATTTTTGTTTTACTCTGAATTTCAGTGTAGCTTTCCTCTTGGATGATGTTTTAACATTAAGTTGACTTGGAAAATGCATTTCTGAATATTTGGTTTCATAATCAAGTTATTTCATCCAGAGATCAAACATTGTTTTTACTATGATTCTTGATGTTTCTCTTATTTTTATATATCGGTTGCATGATACAGTGATACCTACATGGCCCATCAGCTGCTGTGATTCACACATTCAAAATATTTCTTGTAATATGTATTAGGGATGCATTGTAGTAGGCTTTAGCAAAATTTATAACCTTGGCAATTTGTTAGCGCAAAAGGCTACAAGCAAGCTGTGGTGCTTGTGAATGGGGAGGGGAAAGAGGGAATATGGTCCTAAAATTTGGCATATTTTTTTCAGAGTGGTTGTTCTCAAGACTCCAACCTGGGATTTTGTTAACAGCTGCATTGTCAAATTATTCTAAATCTTTAAATTGAAAATTTATGAGGAGACAATAAATTTGCAGATGCACAATCCATCAATTTAACAATACAAAAAGAATGCAAATAAACTCTCAGAGGGAAACAGATTATTTTATTGAGAAATTCCTTTGCTTGAGTTTCATGTGAAATCCAAAGCTTATCTGTTATTTAACACATTGGTCAATAGCAATTTCTACTTTTGTAGCCTTTGAAGCTTGGAAATGACTTGAGGGGTTGTTCAATTCACCAGATTCTCAAGCTGATTTGTGAACTGTAGAACATTAGCAAAGTTTTTTCTTTAGTTGAAGTTGTGCATTTGCTATCCAAGATTAATGTAAGTATTTCCATTTTCTTAGTTCAGAAGGAACGAGTTGCTAGGAAGTCCTTGTGTGGCATTGTAGCTTTGTTTAAACATGGTTACATTTTCATTTCATGCCCACCCCTCAGGCCTCAACCTCAATATCTTTAATGATAAAATAGAACTCCAACTTTGGCCCTTTCTGGACCAACTTTGAAAGTTTGGGAAAAATCTTAAAAAGAGTGGAGGCAGAAGCATTAATGCTAAGGTGTCTCAATGCATTGTGCTGGTTGTATGATGGGGGGTGTGGATAATTCACAATAAAGTGGTGTTAAGAACATAACCAGCACCTCCATCTTTGTTAGAATAAATCTAGTTGGCACTAAGAACTAATGCCATACCAAAATTCTGAACTAGGTGGATGAATTTACAATGTGCATAGAGTCATAGACAATTTAACCGCTTCCCGCCAAAATAAATAGATAAATAAAGAGGAGATGCATGATTTAGGAGAAACAAGGGGGCAGGGAACATTCTAGAAATAATGATCCTACTAAAAAATTAATAAGTTTTGTTTAAAAGTTAAAAATATTACCCTATTAGTTGGTTTAACACATGACCCCATTAGTAAGATAATTAATGAGTTATCTTGTGTCCTTAATGAGTTAACTTGTCAGTCCTCACTCTTCATACAAACTTTAAGTACATTATATCTTAAATTTGGGATGTCACATCCAAGGGCTGACACATTATTTGAAATTCATTTTTATTCAAGTATTCATGCCTTGAGTGTGATCGGATTAGAGAGGACTAAGAAACTTAAAAGAACTTTGATACGGTATAGAAGGGCATGATGACTCATGGGCACTCAGATGGTTGGCATATTATCTAATCTATATGTGAATACAGCAGTTTGTAAAAAATAGTCAGAATTGTTATTGATTTAATGTAGATGCTGTTTGAGTTAATTTACTTGCTGAGAACCATACAGCACCTTGGTCCCAAATTTCATATTATATCACCATGTAGGATTATTCTTAAATAGAGACAAAAAGCTGCATGAATGTGTTATATGGACTTCATCTGAAAGATATGAGAATGACATCATCAGGTAAGAGCCATAACAAAAGAATACGTAGCTCAGATGGTAGAGCACCTCTCAGCATGTGAGAGGTACGGGCATTAATACACTGCATCTCCACTCATTTTACCCACCAAAACAAATTTACACTGAGACATGCAGGCAGATGCCTTTTATTTATCACATCCCCAGTCTTTCCTTCCCCGGGGCATTTGTATACTATCTTTTTTTTTTCTTTTTTTTGATATCGGAGGGACACCACGTGGCTAATCTTACGGTCGAGCTGGGAAGGCTACCTCCGCCTGTTTGCCTCGATCCCATGGAAAATTCTTTCGAATAATCGCCAACAAACAGGTGGGTAAATCAGCGTCAAGACTCGAACTCAGGATCTATCGGTAACACCACTAAGCTCTGAACCGTTGTGCTATGACCACTAGGGACCTTTGTTTTTTTTGTTTTGCTCTCTTTGTTTATGTATTTCCAATTTGGGCTTTTTCCTTTTATTAATACAAAGGCGATCGCCTACCATTTCCATAAAAAAAAATGTAGCCAGTGCCTGAAATAAACCTTTTTGCACCCCCTCCCCAGGGTCGGCTTGTTCCCTGTGTCTATGATCAATGCCAATAATCACGCATGCTTATTACAGAATTAGAATAAGATCAGGTGACACATCATATGTATAAAATAGAATAGAGTTGAAAATGCTTGGGATCTGGGGTTTGAGGTTGGGACTTGGGAGATGGGAAATGTCTTAGAACAAAGGAAATGAAAGGACCGCAAAACAAAAAAATGTACAATAATAAACATAATTCATCATATTTATTCTAATATTAAACAAAAAATTAAAAATCTTTGAAAAAGGAGATAAAGAAGAATAGAATACATACGTTAAATGGTGTTTGGAAGGATGTGGATGTGATTTAGGAGGATTTGGGAGGATTTGAATGGGAAATTTCATGAAAAAATGGTGTTTGGAAGGATTTGGGGGAAGAAAGTTCAAATGGAAGGGAAGAGAGAAGAGATGTGTGAGAATGGGAAGGGTCTTGGGCTGAACCAATCTTAAGAGCCCGAGATGGACATTTGAACGGTCTTTGAAATTTTTGTTCAAAAAAAAAAAACTAGGCCTACGTGCCTAACCCAAAGTGCAGTGGCATGTGTTGTGTGCAGACCACACTGCACATGCGCCGCACATGATTTAAAATTATGTGCCTCAATGTGCTTCAACTGGCATTTGACATAATTGGAGGGAGGATCATGAACGTGTGTTTGAATTCTTTTTTTTTATATATAAGAATGAATCTGTAGTGTCTTATTAATAAAGAACCACCCAACAAAACGGGTATCAAAAAAAGGAAAGGAAAGTGAAAATGAAATAAGAGGCCCCACTGAATTTGGCCATACCCCTCTCATAAATGTATGGGTTATTTCCGCTGATAATTTTGCTTGAAGAATGCTCTGGAATGTCTAGAAACTTTTTACAGTTTGTGGCTACACATCAAGAGTCAGCTTCAATCCTTCTTATGTTTCTCTTTGCTGTTTGTATAGATATATAACTGCTTGTTTTTAAGCTGAGGGCCCTCAATGTATGTTCTTTGTGACATCCTGTAATTTTTTTTTAATGAGACAATAAACAGTACATGAGAAGAAAGATATAAAATCCAAGTTTGAAATTTAGCTATATAAAATCAAGGATGACAAAAGCAAGAAGAAGTCTTTCATTTCTTTAATCTCAGAGGCAATATGTTGAACTATAAGGAAAACAAGGAATGAAAAGCTTTTCAAAAACATACAATGCCACATGAAGAACTCATGTTTCCGTTTAGTCTATTTGCGGAAGGATCGGTGCAAATACATTCTAAAGGCTGAAAACCAAATAACTATGTCTGATAGCTGTTTTTAGGTGGGGTAATATCGCACTTGTGCCAGAAAGGAGGGGTCCATTATTTATGAACCATTCCTTGCCTCTCCGTGTCCCTTCTCTTC
Organism: Acorus gramineus; assembly: GCA_030737835.1. Taxonomy (NCBI): domain Eukaryota; kingdom Viridiplantae; phylum Streptophyta; class Magnoliopsida; order Acorales; family Acoraceae; genus Acorus; species Acorus gramineus. Next base: position 7,626,961 of record CM060856.1, on the reverse strand, counting down.
CTTATGTTCTCTTGTACCTTGTGGTAGGGCGGGAGTACCACATATGAGTTTTGTGACATGGGTTTTTGAGTTTTTTACATAGGTTGTTATTTACCACCTCTTTTCATAAATTTCTTTGCAGAAAGAAACCAGTCCTTGGCAACTTTGTTCAGCTCACACTTTTGAAATGGATTCTGAAATTCTCTACATATTCTAACCTTGTGTTGATCAAAGTTTTTAGTTTTTACACTGTCACAAACGATGGATCTTGCTTCACTATTTTCTCAGTGAGCTGTGAAAATGTTTGGATTTATGAATTATATTATTATTTAATGATATCCTATAATTCTATCAAAACTATCATTCTTGTTTTTTTTTTTTCTTGGAGTTGTTTGATACAGGTAATTTAACAATTTCTTGTTTTACCGATCTGTTTCTGCATAATGATTCATTTTTATATACCTACCTCTAGAGGCACTGCCTAGATATAATATAATTTGGAATTACAACACATGTTCTTTCATTCATATGATGTCATCTTTGGTGTTTTTTTAAAACTTTAGAAAAGAAGTTTGATCTGAAAAGGTTTTCATTTTGTTTCTGAAATGGTAGGTAAAGAGGCAGATAATGCACTTTTAATTGCATTGTATTCTGCAAGACCTTTTTTTTCTTAAAAAAATGGTTCATCTGCTACTATCCTTCTTTTTTCTCTGTACAGAATGATTGAAAAATATGCCCTGAATTCTTTCTGAAAAAATCATGTGTTTGTGGTCGAGTGGCTGATCTTATATTTCAATATTGAATTTTCAGTTTGTGGTGTTTCAAGCTGATGCAAAATTCTGTAACTAGATATCATCAACTTTGGTTTGGAAGATTTAATATAAATGCCAACTGGTCCATGTGTAAAATTTTACTCCTTCAAGTTGAGAAATACCCTCTGATCTATCAAAAACAAAATTGCATTTGAATTCTTCCATGTATTATTTTGTCACCAAATTTAAGAAATGTGATGTATGTTTAATTTTGTTGTTGCCTTCATGGGTAGCTATTTCACTTTTTAGACATGCTCTGGCCCCTGAATAATGTTATTAGATTGAGCATATTCTTTGATGATGGAGCTAATTCATTTTTGTGAATTAATTTATACTCCAGTTCCTCGGAAAGAGGGAGATTGGACCTGTCATAAATGTGGAAATGTGAACTTTGGCTTCAGGACTGTTTGCAATCGTGCCAAATGTGCTGCTCCAAGACCATCAGCAAGTCCGGTGGGTTATTTATTTTATCTTTTCATTTGTGGTGCTTCTTTAGTGTTGTCCATGATGATTGAAGCACATTTAGCTTAATTGCTTACATCAATATGTTTTGAGTAGAATTGTGTCTTGAAAAGTGAATTGAATAATGCATACGAGATAGGACATTGATCAATAAATAATATAAATATGATACTGATATAATTTCCAGTTGATCGAAATATTCATCCATCCCGTCACATGAGAGAATTCCAAAAATTTAGGTCTTTAAACCTTTTCAAATATGAAAAGATATAAGATCACTGGGACATTTTTTTCTGTGGATGTGTGACAGATATTTATTAAACTATAAATTCATTTTAAAAGTATAATATAATGATATCTAAAGATGAGATGATCAGAATTTGTCAAAACAGTATTCCACAGTATACTTTTCCCCCCCAAAAAAAAGGCACACCTACCCCCCTTATATCCACAGTCGAGTTGACGTGATACTGATAGGTAAACCCTTTTGAAAATATCATGCCCAATTTTATTGGCTGGCACATTTTTGTCAGGCACATAGCTTTTTCAGTGCAGTGTGAGTGTGTGACTGTTTTACTTGGTGGTTTTTTTTAATCATGGTGATTAATTTGGAGGTTGGGGTTTGTGTTATCTTTGAATAGGGTAGCTTGGAGGCATTCTGTTGAGTTAGTTGTGTGTATTACAGGGGGTGGGAGATACCTTATCTCCCCCTTTTTCTTTTTCTAGAGGTTTTGATATATGTCCGTCCTTGGTTTGGAGCTCTTCTCTAGTAATTAAGTGCATGTGGTGTGCTCTCATCTTTATCCAAAAAAAAAAGTGTGACAATCATATCTATAAAAAAAATGTTTGCTGTAATTTTAGTGAAAACTGCCACTGCCCGTAGTTCAGCTGGCAATTTTTTTTCCTCTTGAAGAATTTAGAGTCTGATATCTCTGTTTTTTTAATCTTCTGAATTCATAAGATATGTAATGTAGAGCTAGAGAAGATTTTGAGTAAATCAACATCTCTCTATAATACAGAGCACTACACATTTCTCTCTTGTGCAAGAATTATAGTCTATTTCCTTAAGATCAGATTTCCAAAAGATATCTGTTGTATTAGATAATATTTAAACACTGTTTTTAAATATTAGCTAATACATCAATCACCTATGGGATGGTAACCGGGATGAGCTTATACCCATCTTATCTAATCCCATGAAGGTAGGGCCTACCATCACATAAAAAAAATCACATCAAATCATCTATCATCACCTCTTATACATCAATAGGGTCCACATGCCAAATCAACTTTTTACACTCTATTCACATTTTATTCTTTATCAACCAAGCAACTCAACCTTTATTATTACGTTTTCTAATGAGAATAAAAAAAACACAATTAAACATAAAATCACTTATTCAATTGATAAAGTTATCTATTCCTGGAATAGGTATAAAGCCCAGAATAGCTTATTCCTCGATCCAAACGGGAGGTACATGTGTACCTAGTACCAGTTGTATCTAGGACATAACTACATCTTATCAAACTGGCATCTTTACCTCTCCTCTTATCATGGAAAGGCTGTACATTAGGAAAAGGTTTAAACAAAATGTGGATAACTTGACAGTGCCCAAATAAGATCCTTGATTGAAAGGGCATAAAAGCACCTGCTTGTTTTGTTCACAAAATTATAAAGTAGCAGGTTAGTCATTTCATATGTGGTAGAATGGGTAAAGTTTACTTTTTTTACCTTTTGTGATGACTAAAAAAGGTCCTTATCTAGAGGACTGGCCAAATTGCTAATCTGGTCATAGAAAATGGCAACTTTGGCAAAGTTGTGTGCCTGAGAATGAGGCTGAGCTGTTCTGTCATTTGTTTTGTGAATGTCATTGTTTCAAATGTGTGTATCTGTACTTGATGAAGAGCAAATGATGTATTTGCATTGGATGTCTTGCATTTCAGTATCCGCAAATAATTGTTGAATAGAAACTTTGGCAAAGTTGTGTGCCTGAGAATGAGGCTGAGCTGTTCTGTCATTTGTTTTGTGAATGTCATTGTTTCAAATGCATGTATCTGTGCTTGATGAAGAGCAAATGATCTATTTGCATTGCATGTCTTGCATTGCAGTGTCCGCAAATAATTGTTGAATAGAAAACTGAATCCATTGCTAAGTATTTTATCAATAAGCGATAGATAAAGAACAGATCTTTTTTGAGAGAAGACTATTCTTTTAGTTCAGTTCAGTCGACAATGAAATCTTTGTGCAACAAATAATCATTGTTAAAATTTCCATATTATTTTTTACTACTGTTTATTTAACACAAACTGATGTGCCCTTATGTTTGTTTAATTGCCAGAGAGCTGGGTCAACCCCTATTCCCGGTTCTTATGATCGCCCTCCTTTCTTTGTTGGGGCTCCACCACCGATGCCACTTGGAATTGGTGGTGGCTATGGACATCCTCCCTCGTTCCCTGGAATGCGTTATGATTATGGACAGCCAGGAAATGCTGCTGGCCCATATGGACTTCTATCTTCTTATGGTCCACCTGGCCACATTGGAGGTGCGCTCTCTCTCCCTCTCTCTCATCCGTGTTGTTGGTGATGTGGGTCCTACACCATATACACAGATTTCCCATGAGCTTGCCCATTTGTTGGATGCACTTGGCTTTTTTATGCTCATTATTGTGTTCACTTGACATATATTGTCATACTTGCACACTGTTGGAAAATGTTCAGGCTTTCTTGCATGCATGGTTTATGATGACTGGTATGATGTGTTATTAATAGATATTGATTCTTTCTTTCAATCCATATATTTTTTGTACACAGGCCTTGGTTATGGCCCGGGCATGTCAATGGATGGGTATGGGTTTGGCTATCGAGGATCTCCATTGCCGGTATATGTTTCTACTGTACTATTGTTAGTTGGCGGGGGGGAGGGGGGGGTGGATTGGTTAGTTACAATCTCTTGTGGCTTAAAAATGATAAAATCATGTAAAACAAGCGGGAAGTGAAGTGGATGATGAATTGATACATGGTGTCATAAGTCAAAACCCAAACTGTTTATGTCAAACACATCAACCAAGTTGAATTCTTGGTACTACATTAGAATTATATTTTGTGAAAATTTATCTTTATATTTTTGGGGGTTGTTGAAGGTTACTGGTGCATGGCCTGGGGGAGATTTACCTGACAACAATGCTTCACGGAAACGTCGTGGAGGTAATAAAATTATCTTTTGTTCCTCAAGTAACTTTTCTTCATTTTAATTGAACTGGTATATTTGCCGTTACATTTCCCCCCTTCACTCTGATGAAATAATATATGCATGATCTTACATTCTATATAGACACACCACATTCTTCTAATCTTCTCTGATTGCTTAGTCCTAGATTTCAAGCCTTTTAACATTTGAAAGAAAGAAAAAAGAGGGAGAAAATAATCTAATCCTATATATATATATTCTTCTTTGTTCTAAAACTTATTTTTCATAAAGGTGGGTTCTAAGGTACATGTCATCTCTGTTATCCCTTGAATTTGAAAAGCTTTATACTACCATTTATTGGCTATTATTCTTGTGAGTGATGAAGAATACCTAATTTTTTGGGTGTGTGTGAATTAAAACTATATTTATTTTCCTGTTTATTTAATATTGCTTGTGAAGGTATGCATATTATACATAAGGGCAATTTTGGAAAATAATCATGAAAAAAAATATTTTGAAAATTGGCATGTCTGCTACATTGAAGGTGGTTTGGAATTTTTTCTTCTCTACGTTCCATCTCAGCTTCGTAATAATAAATCATCAGATGTGCCGCTACTGTATGGAAGACATGATTCAAATTCCATCTTATTTGGAATTTCCCAAGCATAGATGACATTTTTATACAGGACGTCAAAGCAGTAATTTTACATGAAAAAAATCAAAGATGAATACATTATTTTGAATATGCTTCATCTGTTCATTATGTAGTTATATACATATATATTTGAATAATACTTTTATACGGGACGTCACGGCAGGTGAAAAAAAAAAAAGATTAATACAATATTTCAGATATTCTAAATAGTGGAGGCTCCTACCTTTCTGCATTAATTAGGAACTTAAAAAAAAAAAAAATTATTCTCCGTGTCAAATATTTTCCAGTCAGAACCCAATTTGTGTTCATTTTCTTGTTCTGATTTATTTATGCACTTCCATTGTCATATGTGTTTTCATATCATCCGCTGTCTCCCTGAAATTCCTCTGCAGGACCAGATGGATTGTCTGAAGGTGACTGGGTCTGTCCCAAATGCCAAAACGTTAACTTTGCATTCAGAACCACATGCAACATGAAGAAGTGCAGTGCACCTAAACCCCTCTCTGTAAGCCTCATTTTTTCTTGAACTTCCTCACACTGTGCTGCTTCAATATTTCAGTATCTGTTGTTGCGCGAAACAAGGAATCCAAGTTGTGGGTTCTATATGAGACATAAAAACTTGGTCTTAAGTTAAATATGATTTTCCTTGTATGTTTGAATTTATAGGGCCCGAATCGATCATCATCCGGAAGCAAGGATACTGGTAGTGGCCCTGAAGGTAGCTGGACTTGCAACAAATGTGGCAACCTCAACTACCCCTTCCGAACAGTGTGCAATCGAAAAGGATGCTCAAATGAGAAGCCTCTCTCTTCATGAAAGCTAATTCCTTCTCGAACACCTACACAACCTCCAAATTAGATCCGAATATTAAGGACTAACATTCTGCTGAGAAGGGGTTGAAAAGACTGATACAACGTCCATTGCTTCACTATTGTTTGTAGTTCCAGCCTTCAAATTTTTTCTGCTGCTGGGGAGGTGAATATTGTAGACGTGATGGAAGAATTTGCGACGTGGGTTGCTGTGAATTTGTCACTGATTAACTATGATACTTTATGAATTATACCCAACTTTATTTGATATCCAGGGGTTTTGCTGTTTGTGAATTTTTTTTGATCCACTGTTGCATGATTCGATGTATGGGAGAAATCCAGAGTTTGATTTAGGTCCGTTTGGAAATTAAGATTGAAAAGTAGTTTTTGAAATAAAGCTGTTTTTTAAGATGATTTTAGATCTTGACTTTTATTGGAATGGTTTTTTTTTTAATTCAGGAATCAATATTTGAAAACAGTTGATGTTTGACAAAGAAAGTTGTTTTTCAATTCAAAAAATCGATTCTGACAAAAAAAACGTTGTTTTTTAACTTTTCAAAACATGGATTTTGAGGAAAAAATTAAAAAGAATTCAGCTTTCGATTCTGAATAAAGCTATTCCGTTTAGTTGCATGATTTTAGTTTTTCAGTTTTTTAAAAAACAAAAGCTGTCTTAAACATGCAATCAAACAATGTCTTATTAGTGTATGTAGGATTTTATGGGGAAGCAAATGAGAGATGTTATTATTATTATTATTATTTTTTGGTATAAAGCCTCATGGGCATATTTTATTTATATGACAAAAATATAATATACATCATCATATTATGCTCAGCAACCATAATTGCTGTTCACATTTATACACCCTGTACATATGTGGGACTATGCAGACGGACTTCAGCATTTTCAACCCCTGCAGATGTCTGTGATTTGGGTCCAAATTCATATTAATATGAAAACAAATTGAATGACCAAGTCACTTGGTAACGCAAGTAGGTTGAGTTGAATTATTGATCTCTCTTACGTTGGAACTTAAAAGCACTTTCAGTGAAGAATACATTTTATGAATTATAAGTGTTTTGGTATGCTCGCGAAATGCCTGAATTTGTATATTTATTTTGAAGTAGATAAATTTTTTTATTTATTTTTTGTCAAATCTTCATCTATTAGGTACCTTTCTTATCTTATTAAGAGAATGTTTGGTATTTATATCTTTGGTTCTTTGTCTCACACAAATTAAAAATAATTATTTACTCTTTTATCAAAGGAACAATGTTTTGCACTGTTTGAATTTTTCTTTAAATATGTAATTATCTAATAGAGTATGTGTTTTTTTTTTTTTTTAAAGAAAAGAAAAGATATAAAAATAACATATGTATTTTTACATTTTGCATAATATATACTAGATTATATTGTGTGGCAATTGGCATATGTAGGAATAATCGCGAGAGGGTGCATAAATTTTAGGGATTTGTCCGGACTGTAGTTTGGGCCTCTTAGGGGACCTTCATTGTTCTAAACAAAAAAAAATGTTTTCATTGACAAAGGCTAGGAAGGAAAGTGCAATTTTTTCGATTCCTATTATCATGCTGAACTACGATCAACAATACCCAAGATTTTTATTTTCATTTATTAAAACCAATTATTAGGTTGATCTTAAAAAAAAAAAAAACTGTGGAACAGTTCCATGTGCAGTCAACGCATGTATCGATTATTTAAAAATAATACATATATTTTTATGAAAAATATATATTGCATATATATATTTCGTTATATGGAAAATATTAAGAGATATATGGATTGCCTCGTATAACAATGTTGCTTTGTATGTATATAGAAAACAAAAGAAAAACACATGCAAGTGCCCCCATAATTAAACCAGCTTGTCCTTTTGTATTATTATTGATCATCAGACACGCCACATCCACATAAGAGAAAGAAAAACAAAACAACAATTATTTTTTCGTCAATTGTGTCCGACGGGGTAGGGCACGTAGGGGATGTCGTCCCAGGGAGGAGAGAAGGTGATGTCGCAGTACTCGAGGGAGGCATAGGTGCAGATGTACTTGGTGTATCCGACTTGGAGGTGCCTGCACCACTCGTAGACCCGACAGAAGCAGACACGGCTGTGCGGGTAGCAACCCGTGTGACAGCAAATGAAGTGGTGGTCGATCCACTCCCAAACCCCTCCCCTCCTCGTTATGATCCTCCAGAACTTGGACCAAATGTTGGGTATGCCACTCCACCACATGTACTTTGGGATCTTGTCCCAGTCCACCTGGCTTAGCATGTCGTACAGCCACTTCTTCAGCCACCTGGGAGGCCAGAAGGAGGAGTACCAGTGGGCAGCAACAGGGGGTGGGCCAACCAGGAGGGCCAGGAGGGCCACTGCCACCACTAGCTTTGTGGCTCTGCTGGTCCTGGTTAGATCCATCTTGGTGGGTTGTTGTTGGGTTTGGAGGGTTGGGGGGTTTTTTATAGGGGTTTGGGGAGGGGTTGTCACATTTATTGATGTGTGTGCATGCTTTTATATATTGTGGTTTTTATGTGGACGTTTGTGTTTGTTTAATGGGGGGGTTTGAATGGAAGTAGTGTTATGGGTTTGGGGACTGACTTGAGATTTTGATGTTGGGATTTATTGCGTGAAACGGCGGCCTTGGTGAGCGGTTTAGATCAATTCAGAGAGAGTAATTGTGTCTTTGTTCATGCAATTAATTTATTTTTATGAGGATGTGTTTTCTTTAATTTATTTAGCATGAAAATTGAGTTATTCTAAGGTTTATGATCATTTTAGTATAAATAATGATAGAGTGATTTTTTATTTAATTGTGTTTTGAATTATAATTTGTTGAAAAATTTATTAATAAAGTTTTTATGATTTGAATAAGGTGTGGATAAGAATCTATAAAATATGAAAAAATGATGATAGTTGATTTGATAGTTGATTTATAAAAGATATTGACAGTTGATTTATAAGAGGCAATGACAGTTGATTTGACAATTAACTCATATATTCTTTTAGATTGAATAACCTAGAATAATTTAATTCCAGAGATTGGTTAGAATCCATATACTATATTATACTAGTTAATTTTGACATACACATTCTCATGTATTTCAAACACCCATTTTGAAACTATTAATTCTCATTTATTCCAGACTCTATTATCAAACCAAAAGAGGGCTTAAAGCATGTGAAGAGGCTTCCATGTAAAAATAAATAAAAATGAGATGAAAACATAAGAAAGATGGAATGAAGTACTCAACGTGGGCTAGGGAAAACACCTCGTTGGGCAATAAATAATATGTCCAACCTCATTTGTAGTTTATACAGATTTTTTTTTAAATCATACAATATCCCATTGAAGTACATGAAGGTATATAAAATAAAATATATATTGAGATACATTAATGTATTTTTTTCACGTTGAAAAAGTGATAAAATGTTTTGTGCCATACACTATGATAGAACCCTATACACTATAAAAATATGATATATACTATAGTATCATAGTGTATGAGGTTGCAAAACGTGCTGCAAAATGGAATGTAAGGTCATACATACAGTGCGGTTGGGTCGAATTGGGTCAGATAAGATTCAAGCCCAACGAGGACAATAAGGTTAGGGCCTTTGCTAAACAATGTTGGACCTTCGTTGGAGCCCATTGTTATAATAACCTTTTATATGTGAAGGGCCCACTACGTGCAATTTTTTACATGTAATTTTAAACGATGGAAAGCGTATTTTTCGGTGGTTTAAAAATTCTGTACTCTCTGTAGCTGTGTCTGTAAGCGTGAACCATCGCTTTTTTCCTCCCGAAAAGGACGACCTTTCTTTGTAGTATTAATAATTGAATCCAAGCAAAAATTATCTTTTAAACTAGGGTTTCTCGTATCTTCGACGGATTCTCAACCAATCATGCGTTTCCAGGGATCCGATTCCGACCTTTTATTTCGGATTCAGAACCTGAACCTCTGATTCCCTCACCCGGTCGGCTTTGTGTGGAATTTTTAGGGTTTCCGCTGTTTCTTCTCTCGGAGGAGAAAATTATTCAGAGAGATGTGGTCGCTGATGTCGTCGTCGGGAAAGGAACAGAACAATGGAGGGGTTGGGAGGGCACGGCTTTATCTGAACGTGTACGATTTGACGCCCATAAACAACTACCTGTATTGGTTCGGGTTCGGGATCTTCCACTCCGGAATCGAAGGTTTGAGAAACTTTTCTTTCTGTTTTTTTTTTTTTGTTTTCTGAAGATCGTTTGGATTGATTTTTTTGTTCAGTTCGCATTTTGGGTTGATTTTGAAAGAAAAAAAGGGGGGGGGGGGGGGTTGTATGATGTGTTTTAGCTACGTGAGACTAAAATGTGATATGTTATGTGGTTCTTTCGTGATCAAGCATAATCCGAGCCATATGAAATCTGGACATTCAATAAATGTCGTTATGTGATTGACAATACAATGAGGTTGATTAAGATCTCCAATTCAGTTGAAGGTGTGGAAAAAGAAGAGACAAGAGACCCCCTCATTAATTTTATAGATTATGTTTCTCATAAGGTATCCAAGTTGTCTATACAATTGCGTTCTACAGAAGGTCCTATTGGATTAAAGAGATTGGATGGAGTATGATCTCATAGGAGTTGGTCATTATTTGAGGTTATTGATCAAAGTTAGTATTCATGTAGGAGAAATTTTTTTATCCTATTAAGGTTAAAAGAGAAAAAAAGTGAAAATGGGTTCAATGACAAATTGGTCATTTAAATGGACTTATATGTCTATTTTAACTACATTTGTTATTATTGGCTTTGTAGACCTTGAAAGTACCCGTATTATGAATATGCAAAACCCATATTTTACATTGTTTGTATGAACTAATGAACATCACACCTTCTGTGGTACCAGCCAAATTAGAGGTCCTGAAAGATACAAGTTATTATGGAAAGAACTGCTTCTATTTATAATATTAGTTTGGGTGAGTTACTATTAGCACCCCCTTCTTATTTGCCATTGCAGGGCGTTTTAACATTTCCTGTGATTTGTCCCAATTGGGAGATTCATAGTGGATGGCTATCTCTTATAGTGGTGAATTTGGGTTCATCTGTTGCAGGACATTAAAGTGGGAAGTTTTGTTAGGTTTTTTTTTTTTTTTTGAATCCAGACTGCATTTTTCTTATTGATTAATTTTTTGCTTGATAGGCTGTTCCAAAGTGGCTGTTTCAATCACCATTTTCTATAGATTGACTTTGTCCTTTTTTAAGAAAAGATTTGCAGAAAAGGATGTTCATAATTATTTGACTAGATCTGATTTAGAATGTTATTTTAGGATCTGATATATAAAACAGATTGGGAGAGTTAATAATTAACCATGCATCCCAGATTAATTACTAATTGCATCTGAGAACTCTGGTTTCTTGGGGTCATTAATATGTGTGCCATTCATAACATTAGAGTTTTTTTAGAAATGAATTCATAGCATTAGTACGACACATTTAAGCATTATTATTAATTGCATTGATGACTTCAATATACTGGTTAGACAATTGGAAGTTATTTTAAAAATGGACAACCTGATATTGGTAGTATATATTTCAATGGGTTGGTTGCTAAAACATAACAATTGAAATTTAAAGGGCAGACACTATCCATGTATGACAATGTACTTTAATTTTTATTATTATTATTTTGGACAATTAGTGTGAGCACACCACCTAACATCTGGTGAAATTGTATTCCTTACATTTTCTATACCTGTATTGATTTTCAAAATGTTTGTACCAAAGTTTGCTTTTATGGAATATGAATGGTCAACAGTCACATTCTCTTTGAATACTGTAAGAGTCAAACTGAATTTTCCTGGCTTTATTATTAACCCAACTCCCCAGTTTAATCTTTAATGATCTACGAGCTTCTGTGCTATTGTCTGGTACCATATCTAGTGTGCACTTTGCAGGAATATGTAATGGACAAGTGCATGTGAGGTTGCTGGACACCTTTTCTAACTCTTAACTATGCATGTATGTGATTGATGAAATCTGTTTGTAGTCAATTCCTAAGTCCATGTGTTTATGTTTCTTGTGGTTAACTTTCCTTTCAAGCAATCTGAACATCTACTAAATTCCTGATGATTTTAAGAACTGCCACTATAAAGAAAACATTGGCCAAACGATTATGATTAATTAGCAAATAGTTTGTTCTGTTGCAGATCGTATATCATGTTTAAACAATTTTTTCATGGAATAAGTGCCTCCCAGCCCCATCCTTCTTTTGATATGAAACATGTGCTGAGTAAAAAAAAAAATTTGTAGTAGCAATTACCCATCATTCACAAATATTTTGCATACAGGTTATATTATGTTGTACATCATAAAACAGAATCCACACATTTCAACTGAAGTGAAGCTTTATATATTTCACGTCTGTGAAAATCTAACATCTGATTTGCAACAGTGCATGGAACAGAATATGCCTTTGGAGCCCATGAGTACCCGACCAGTGGTGTGTTTGAGGTCGAACCAAAAAGCTGCCCTGGTTTTATCTACAGGCGCTCTGTGTGGTTGGGCACCACTGACATGTCCCGTACAGAATTCCGGTTGTTCATGGAACACCTTGCTGGAAGTTTTCATGGGGATACATATCATTTAATTGCCAAAAATTGCAATCATTTCACAGAGGAAGTTTGCTTGCGTCTAACTGGAAAGCCAATTCCTGGTTGGGTCAATCGGCTTGCCAGATTAGGTAAGTCTCTTTATTGATAACAATATCATTAATGTGTTATGGCATAACTAGGATCAATAGCTTGTGCATGTCAGTTTTCAATCAGATCAATCTCATGTGCTTGGGATCCTTGTAACCTAATACTCCAAATTATTGATTAACTCATGTATTAAATGTGCAAATTTTATTAAAAGCTTAAATCTTGTCACATTAATAATACATGTCTTATTCAATAATTCACGTGTAATATGTATTTTACACTTGCTTTGGCTCACTTGGAACGAATGCATTTTGCATTGAAAGAGGATTTACTTAGAGAACACTTGGGTGTATATATCTTCCACCCATAGAGATTGGGTCAAGACAATTTTTGGAGTGGACAATCCTTATACCATCGTGGGGAATCTTTGGTGCGCATGGAGTCATTGTATTAAGGGTCTTATTCTCCCAAAGAATTTTCTCTCCATCTATCTTTTCCCTTTTTTATCTTTTGTATGAAGACCCCTCGTCTCCTTGGTGGAGACAATTTTAAGTAATAAAATTGTTCCTACTTCTTCCTTAAAAAAAATAATAATTGCTTTGCTAGATTTTAAGGTCATTTTTTATGATTTTCCTTAAATTCAAATAATATAACTTGAACTTGAAGCCTTTGTCTTTGTAATATTTTTAATGTCATAACATTTTTGAGAGATCATAGATTTGATTTAATGATAGTGATTTTGCATTTCATACATAATTGATTTACTCTTGTGATTTATTTTTTTCTGAACTTTTCTTTAATTCCCAAACTTAACCCGAATTATACTGAATTGTGAATTTTGGTCCTTGCTGAATTATTCCGGAATTCCAAATGGTGACAAGGCTTGGGATCCCTTTTTTTATCTATATATTTATTTTGCACATATACCCCTGAAGAATCTCAAGTGAAAGCTGCTCCCTGGGTGAAGTGTATATTTACCCCTTATGCTTTAGGCTTCTATTGGTTTAGTTTTTCACAATTAGAATCAAAATATTTTTAGAATAGTAAGTGCTGTGAAAACCCAAAAGTACCTGCCACGATATTTGTAAATACTTTACTCTTGCTTTGGTTTAGAATGCGAGAAAGTGCCCACCTCTCTCATTCGCTCACAGCTAAAATTTGTGTTGAGAGACAATCAGACGGTAAGGTGTTTTAATCTTTATATGGTATTGTATAGGGAGTTCTTCTAAATATTAGCATTGGTGCTTATCAGATGTACAATATTCTTTAAAGCTGATATGTGCCCAAAAAAAAAAGAAAAAAACCTTTCCATTTTTTGTCTGGGGAACATTTGATATAGGCTGGTAATTAACTAACATGTTTCTTTTTACTGTAATATCAATATCTGAATGGGACTCTTTTCTGTTTGGCATGGAGTTCTAAGAACACCTGATGATATATGTCGGCATTATGGAATTTTCAGGATCCTTCTGTAACTGTCTTTTGCCAGAGAGTATTCAGGTTACAGCTGTCAGGGCTCTACCAGATCATCCAGCATGTTCAGGCAAGATTGTGGCATCTAATTCTATGTTTTGTTGCTTTCTTGTCTCAACAATTATCTCTGTACAATAGTAATGTGAATAAGATGAAATCTCCCCATTTAAAGTAAATCAATAGACTTTGGTTTAAGCATTGTGAGAGTAAAAATTAAAATGATAGATCATCAAACAGACAGCATATCAATATCAAACCCTCCAATTTTCTGAGCGTGTCAGACTAAGCCTTCGAGTTCTCCATTTCAAGAGTTTTGAAAACATTTAGATAACCCAAGGCAACATTTGGTAGCGGGATTGCAACAATGACGCTCGGTTTAAGACTGATCATGTAGGAAGCTCCCCCCCCCCCCCCCCCCAGGAAACGCAGCTTTTGAGCACTATTTGCCTAAAATATGTCTGCCCTAGTTTTTTAGTTTGGTTGCACGATTGTAGAAGCAGCTTCTTACAAACGCAAAAGTTGTCCACCCAATCATGCAACCAAACGCTGTGGAACAACAAATTTTAAAAAAAATTGTTGTGCTTAGTCATTTTTGCTTTGCATACCACACAATTTGAATTTTTTATGAAATTTATACTTTGCTAATGAAGTACATAAATTCACAAAATGAAAATACATATTTTGAATGAATTGGATGCATACATTTTTACATTTTCTGTAATAGAATATATATTGGCATAGTAGAGTATGTAGTATGTTAGGTAATTTCATAGTGCGCCCGATTTAAAATCTCATGGTAGGCGCCTAAACAAATGTGTTACATTTCTTCCACTGTTTCAGTGACGGGATTTCTCCTTTTTCATCTCTGTGGTGATGTTTTTTTTTGGGTGCAAAAAATGCAGAAGATGGAACGGAGTCCATCGCCTCATCAACAGCATTGGAGAGCGATGAAGAAGAGGAGATGGATCATCACCTCTTAACGATACAAAACAGCGAGGTGGCCTTCCTGAAAGATAAACCTGTGAGGCTAACAAAGGAGATATTGTGAATTACTTATCTTGTTTGTTTGTTTGTCATGGTGTCTCTATCCTTTGCAAGAAGCAGCAATTTTCAGTTGTGATCGTCTGATTCGATCCACGACCGATGATCCAACAAGAAATGTGTCCCGTGCCTTCTGTTGTTTATATGGTGTGTTCATTTGTTCAGGGTTGAAGCTTTAAGTGGTTGCCCAAATGTCTCTGTTTAAGCTGAAAATGAGCACTTTGTGTAGTGAATACGATGTTAATACCGCATTTGCCTAATTAAGATGTAAAAGGTGATTTCTTTCTTTTGTTTCTTAGATTTCAAATTCTCACCTTAGATGGCATGGGGAGTGTCTTTTTGAGGAATGTAATCCTAGGACATCAAAATGGGATGCTAGTTCTTCAAATGCCATCCATTCAATGTTGCTTCAGAGTGCATGATCTGATAATGTTAAAATATAGGGTAATGTTTAGTGACAGTTTTGGTGCAGTCCCGCATTCTTTACAGTAACAAAACAAGTATTTTTATATAAAAAATGGTGTGTGTACGCTTCGCTAAATGAGACTGCACAATAATAGATAATTATATAAGTGGAATAAATTATTTCATGTTTATTTTTTTTAATTATTTTTGTTGGTTAACGTAGTATTGAAGTTTTTTTTGTTTGATTAATCATAGATAAAGTGAATGAAAAATAAATAAAATGTGTATAAATATTTATAAAAGATGTTAAAATGATTTGTTTGGATCAAACAACATAAAAAAATGTTACACTGCGTACAATTTCCAATCCTTACAATCCAAAATCTCATCCGTGAATGTTTTCATTTTCTATAAAGAGCTTTGCTACAGGCTTTAGTTTTCATAGGCCTCATGAGGTGTCAAAATGTTATTGGCTACCTACTTGACTTTTATAAAAAAGTAAAAAAGCAAAATACAAATCTACCTCTAATTAAAACACACATTCTCACACTTCATTTCACTTTTTTGGTGGTGTTTTTTAAAATTTTGTATTCCAATCCCTTTTCAAAATTTGAGACATGCACATTTATCGATACTACATGATTGATTGGTGAAATTTTATTCAAATTCATCCACTGAGAAGTTTCAGAGAGTGAGGGGACCTCTTTTAGTCTGCCTTTTTTTTTTTTCCTAGGGACGTCTAATATGCCCTCATTATTTTAGTGGTACAAAGTGAGGAAACAAAATATGCTACCATTTTCAATGATAGTTCAAATGATCATTTAGTAGTTATAGTTTATACAATGTGATATTACAATACACTTTTTAAAAAAATGTATGAAATTATTTTTTTTCTTTTTTTTTTTAAGAAAAAAACACATTCTTATTTTCAGTTTGTTTAAAGTTGCAAAATGTAATTATCTTTAAAATGTAACTAACTTCGTGTATACATAACTGTTGTATGTGTGTATTCTATTATGTATGTGGAGTCATACTTTGAGAGTATGTATATTTACATGTGTATGACATGTAATATCAATTGCTGCAGGTAAAAAAAAGATAGAGAAACCAAAAGACAAGAACCACACAATATTAACCATGTTTCAGAAAATGTAATTAACTATTAGAAGAATGTAAACAACTTTAAGAAATATGTATATTCAGTTTGGTTAATGTTAATGTTATGATGAATGTAACTATCTTTAAATTGTAACTAATTTTAATTCAACGACCTTAACATTTATTGGTTTGTATGTGTATTTATCATAATTTATCTTTCTTTTATCATTATATGTTTTTGATGTTACTGTTGTACACAATGTAACTAATTTTCATTCAATGTAACTAATTATTTGGAATTGTCTATTTCAAACTGTAACTAACTTCTTCTTAATCAAATGTCATTTCAACATATGTATATTTTCTTTTGAATCAAATGTCATTCCAACACTTGGCACGATTACTTCTACACATTGCTGCTCAACTTTAACAATGAAATCTTCATCCCGATTGCTTTCCAAGGAAAATGTAACTGACTACATAAATGTAACTGACTTTTTACAAATGTAATTGACTTCTTTTAAAGTGTAACCCACTTTCGAAGAAAATTAAAAAAACAATGTATAAGTGTTATTACACATTTAAAAATAAATTTTAAATCAAACAAAAAAGACAATTTTAAACGAATTTAGAAGATTTGTGTTAGATCATCTAAAGTGAAAGAACATGCCAATAAAAATAATTTACTATCAAAGATTAGATTTAACAAATATAAATTTGTAAAATCAAGTAATTACACACATCTGCATAAACATAAATCATTTCCGATCTGGTGCTAGGTGTTTTTAAAAACGATAATGATGTTTTAAAAAGGAAATAAACTATTGGTTATGGATGTATAAATAATTCAATTAGAATGAATCCAAAATCAAAATAAGAAATGTGAATTATAAATGGAAATGATTTAATGTCACTGTCATTAATTCTATATAGGTAGAAGAGAGTAATTATTATTGTCTCTTTAATTATGGGAACAGTTACCGAATAAAGAAAAAACCACAAAAAGGGTAAAATATGTATTATGCATATGTGGCTTACGTGGGGCTTATAAAGATGGGACATGTCAATCATTTTCATTCTAAAAAAGTTATACATCTCATCGAATGAAATATACATTTTTATAAGAGGTAAAGTGTATACTTTAATAAATTAAATGATATAATTAATATAAATAAATGTTAATTTCTCAATGAGATATATACCTTATTACATTGAGTGGAAGAGATATCAATTTATGTGGGATTGCGTTTGGGACTGAAATAACATTCACATAAAAAAAAAATGTTGATATACTTAGGGTCCGTTTGGATATGAGTTTAGGTAGATTCTGTGTTTAAAAAGCTAAAAATTTTAAAACCCATATCCAAACACATTTTCAGTGTTTAGCTTTTCAAACCACAGTCTTCAATTTTAAGCCAAAAAAACCTTGTTGTTGAAAATATAATAAAACATAGTTTTTCAAAAAGCTGAATTTGAAACATAGTCGATTTTAGAGTCCTGTAAGCCGCCCAAAAGCGATCTCCAACTGTCTATACACTATGATATACTCATCCAGTGAAATATATATCATTATAAAAAGTGAAATATACACTAAGATACACTAGCATAAAAAAATGTTAAAATTTTAATTTAATTTAATTTAATTTTTATACAGGACAAAATTGCAGTAGACAGTATCTATCTCTTTATTTTATTCTTTATAACAAGGATAATTGAATAAGCAACAACAACAAAGGATGAGTGGACCAGATAAACACCCCCACCTTATATTTTTAGTTGGAAAAGAACATCCATCACGAAACCCAAATCTAAAAAACTGACCGACCGATCCAGACAATAACCGAAGAACAACCACGACGACACGGGGACGACGAGGAAGAAACCTCAAAAGTTACTGGAGCCAAGAACACACCAACGCCATAATTTCATGTGTGGTCACTGTTAAAAGAGAGAGTCAAAAGAGACAAAAAAAAAAAAAAAAAAAAAGACAGACAGACAGAGAGTCTATATGTGATATGGCTCCTCCATCGCCGATGCTGAAGATCGTCGCGTCCGTACTCCTCATCGCCTTCTTCACCGCCACAACCACTTCTTCCCTTCCTTTCATTGTCTTACATGGTGCATATTCATCTCTTCTTCTTCTTCTTTGCTTTGTATTGTTTGGTTTCACTGATCGAACTTCAATTTTGTCTGTTTTTTTTTTTTTTTTTATTCCTTTTAAGGGATCGGAGACAGCTGCGATCATCGGGGAATCTCACGCTTTACGGAGCTTCTGAGCAACTGGTCCGGCTCCAAGGGATATTGCTTGTATGACCAATTTTCATATGATATGAATGTGTTTTGGAAATCTAGGCTTGTAAGAAAAATATATGGTTTTGGATGAGTTTAGTGGTTCACATATTTTTTTAAGGGTGTCACTGAAAAAAGAGAAGAATGAATAAATTCATGGATTTATGGAGCGGTTTTATTTAGATTTTGATGTGATTCACTTAATTTGTTATGGTGTTATTGTAATAGAGAAATTGGAGATGGAGCGCGGGATTCTTGGCTTATGCCATTTCAGGAACAGGTGGTGGATGTGTTAGAAAGAAGTGTTTGTGATTTCAAAGTCCATGATTATCTTTAGGGTTGTATTGCTGTGACTTGATTTAATTTTTTTTTATTTTTTATTTTTTTGGTGCCTGTATATTTGCAGGAGGAATTTGCGTGCAAGAAGGTGATGTAACTCGATTATGTTTTATGTTGATGATGGTGTTTAGAATTCGATGAATGATGTTCCTGAATTTATTAGTAGATTGACAGGTGAAGGAAATGAGTGAACTTAGTGGAGGCTACAACATTGTTGGACTATCTCAGGTGATTGTGCTTAGTTATTGGGGTGTATGTTTTATGCTTTGCTGCAATTGGGGAGAATGCCATAATGTGAATGTACCCGAAGCTTGAATGTTGTGTGAATAATGTCTTTTTTTATTTAAGTATTAATTTTGTAAGGTTTTCTTAGCTTTGTGCCAATGCATATTTGATCTCCCAGAATTTGATTTGGCATTTCTTTCTGTTGATTGTCTCTGATACCTATTGTTAAATGGATTTGATGTGTTATTTGGGTAGAAGGTGTAGAGTTTTGTTGTAAGAAGATTATGTTAAAGTTGGATATTATGTCAGATTATGTTTGGATTTGTAAATTGTACTGTAGTGCATAAACTCAGTTTTTAAAATGAATTTAAAATCGCAATTTCCTATGATCTTGATCATGTGACAACTGAATGCAACCGTGTTTGATTTATGATGATGATTTATTATGTGGCTATCTCACTAAAATTTGTTAAAATTTGCTTGAATTGGTCCAGGGTAATTTAATTGGCCGAGGACTAATTGAGCTCTGTGATGGAGGACCTCCTGTAAGTTTTTTATATTTTATGTTCTTTTGTTTTACGTGGTTTCCTGTTCTGGTATCTGTTGTTCAACACATTCATCTTTATTTTAATTAAATTTGCAAATTAGTTAGAGACAGATTACTGTTATTATCATGTTATTAATATGGATTCAATATTTGGAACTTCGATTTGTCATCGCTCATAGTTACTTGGTCTGATTCATTTCTTATGCTCATCTAGCTTTCAATCAAATAGAACTAACTGTTTTCTGATCTGAACAATTTTTTAGATATAATTATTAAGTGTATTTCCCACTTCTTCATTTGTTGACAGGTAAAAAATTTCATTTCACTTGCTGGCCCCCATGCCGGAACTGCTTCTGTACCACTTTGTGGGGTAAGTGCTAATTGATTTCCTCCCTTTTCGCGTGTCTCACATTAATACTAGGCTACACACTCGCATGATGGTTTGGCTTTAATATTTTGTTTTCTGAATCTGAAACCCAGAATTTTCCTATAGCTAAGAGTTGTACCAGCCAAGCTGGCAATGAATGTGTGGGAGGACTGTAGCACATGTGTATAATCCAGTGTCATTTGAAGATTTTTTTTAACACTGCACCCACCTCCCCACTTGATACTAGTGTGATAGAAACAATCAATGATAGAAAAGAAAGAGGATCAGAACCCAGTTGTTTTAGATCAAAAGAAGATGTATTCCTACAATTTTGTTATGTTCTAATGCATGTTTTTCATCCTTACTTGCAGACAGGAGTCTTTTGTATTATTGCTGATTTGCTAATTGGATTAGAAATCTACTCCGACTATGTGCAGGTCTGCATCTGCATCATTCAAACCCCTTTATTATTCACCAGGATTCGTATGAAATCACCTTAAACATGTTATTTTATTGTCTACATTTTAAAATTGGATCCCAAGGATGAATTACATGATGGGTTTTCATACTAGTTGATATATTAACTTTGATTTGATTAAATTGCAGGAACACTTGGCCCCAAGCGGTTATTTAAAAATTCCAACAGTAAGTATTAATTTGGATGTCTAATTGTCATTTTACCTTCCAAACATAACTGTTGTCAATTTGGTACTTAGCTGAGATGTCATCTTCATATCATGGTTCCTAGATTTTTCCAGTGTGCTTGTATTCTCAGACATGATGCATATGTGACAATAACAATGGATTTGACAGGTCTTAAATTGTATCCTCTTAGTGAAGAAGCATACGTGCCACGGAAAGATACGTTTCATGCTGCGGAAAGATTTGTTGCTGAAGAACCTCTTTAACTCATATAATAATATAATATACTTTAACTCTACTAGTATAATATAATATACTTGGCACATGCCCACCATCTTTAAAAAAAAATAAAAATATAATATAATATACTTTTTTAAGTAGTGTCTTATAAAAATTTCATCTCTGAATCTCCTTAGAAAGATGAGTATGAATTCTAGTAGAGTTCAACTATTTCTTTTAGCGATATTTCGTGCTCTACACCCATTTTTTTCTGATTCCACTAGATAATGGTGACTGGTGAGCCAATCCGCCACATTCAAACAAAGGAGTATCCAACCCTTAAAGAGAATCAAAGGGGATTTGTAATGTATTAAAATCAGAAGGGAACCTCTCAGTTTATCTGCGTCAGCTGGACACTGCATTCTTTCACAGTACAAGGGTTTCATAATTCATATCCTGGTCTTCCCAATTGATATTATCAATACATGTTCTATGACAAATTCCCAGAGTGATGGATTCCACATATGGATAAATTCTTTTAGAATCTCCTTTTTGACCAGTCACTAGTTTAAGAATATTACATTAAAATGTATCATGGACAGCAATATTTAGGTCTCATACATTGTCGCATTCCTCACAACCTTGGTTAACTAAAATGCTACTTTTCAGTGGTACCATATGACAGATGTCAATTCATTTCTGGTGGCACAAATTGTTTGCTTTCTCCTGCCTTTCATCAAAATAATAAATAATAATAATGATTCTTCTTCAACCCTTATGAATTGTTTTCATTGGAAAGCTCTCATGAACTTTTTGGTTTATTTCAGGAAATCCCTGCTTATTTAAAGGGATGCAGATTCCTCCCAAAGCTTAACAATGAACTCCCCGACAAGAAGAATATGACGTACAAGGAAAGGTTCAGTAGCTTACAGACACTAGTTCTTATCATGGTCCGTTCTGCTTTCTTGTGAATTTGTTTTTTAAGATATTCTGCAGCTCTCCTCCCTGAAATATGATATAGTATATAACCTCTGAGCCCCCTTGACCAACGTACTTCTTGTTGCCCATCCTCCATAATGGTATGGTGTTCATAGAACGGAGAGATACTGATCTTTTTTTATCTCTTTATCCATGCTTATCTCACTAGTGCGTGCACGATACTATTTTGATTCCAAAGGAGACGGCGTGGTTTGGATATTATCCAGATGGATCCTTTTCTCCAGTTTTGCCTCCACAAGAGGTGAGTTGCTATTTTGATTCTAATGAACTTGTTGTATGTCAGATGTTTGACAAACTGACTTCTTTTAGGTTTGTTTTTTATTTATCTTCTTGATGCTCTGAAGTAATAATTTAAGATGGCCGAGCTTTGTCCCCCCCCCCCCCCCAAAATAAATAAATAAATAATAAAAATAATAAATTAATAAAAGTAGTTCCATTTAACTAACAAGCGAAGGAAAAAAAAAATAGTATTCAGGTGATCTCCATAATCATTTAAAGATTAGCTCATTGAGGTCAATATAAATTGATGATGAAGGTCATGGTACTGTTTGGGATACCCGTCCATGCATATCCCCCCATGTCAAACCAGTCCAGCATGTTGTGAAATTTATAGGATCACACTGCATCTCTCTGAATAGAAAAGGACATAAGAAGACTAAATCCAATCCATGGAATCATTGGAAACTGAACTTATCTCATTTTTATTTCATAAAGACATTCTATGCTTAGGGTTGAAACAAACCTAATCCTGAATGCCAATCCAATAGCTGTGATTTAAGCTGTAAGTTTATTGTTGTTCTGATGGTATAGTTTCCAAATTGCTTTATGTAGGCAAAGTGACCTTTTTTCCCTCCAATCTTGCTTTTGGTTTAGAAATAAATCAATCTTGTAGACTCGGTACATTGATTGAGTTCAGTATATACTGCACAAAGGAAGAGCTGTCATCAGCGAACATCCCATGGCAGTTGCATAAATTGTAATGGAACTAATGCTACACGCTGATTATTTCGTAGATTAATCGTGCCAATATCTTCTTCCCCTCATATTGCTAGAATTCACTACATGTTTTAATGTGCCAACTCCTCACAGACCAAACTTTACAAAGAGGACTGGATCGGGTTGAAGGCACTGGATGACGCCGGAAGGGTTAAGTATGTCAAGATATCAGGGAATCACCTCGGAATCTCAAGAAGCGACATGAAAAAGCACATAGTGCCTTACTTGCAAGACTCTTCCGAAGATAACATCGTCCGGGAATTGTCTACACCAAAGTGGATGTCGTCCTTCTGGAATATAGTCATGGACTATGCGGATACTAAAGATCGGCCCCTGTTAGATGCTCACATCTGACTATCCCACCCATTATACAGTTTGTACTATCTGTGAATAAGGTGTTTGTTTTATGGATTATGTGTGTTTATTTCCAAGCTTGCTTAGAAATACAGTTTGGACTATCTGTGAATAAGGCGCATTTGATAGGGCGAGAGTCTCATTGTTTGGAGACAGGATTTGTTATACCCTTTGGAGGACTACTTGTATATCAAAGAATTGTGTCATCCTTTTATACTAAAGATTGCTGCTCTTGTGTTTTGAAGCCCCATTTGACTACAGTTTTTATATGATGAAGTTAAACGCAGTTTTATTTGTAATCTCATTTTGATATTTTTTAAACCCAGGTTTGAATCTTTAAAAAAAAGAAATGTGTACTCTAATGAATTCATTTGAAAAAAGGGGGAAAACTAATTCCAAGTATTTTTTTAACCCCTTGTTTTTTTTTGAGGTCCGTGGACCTTTTCAGCATATCAAAATATCTTTAAATCAGCTGTTACGTTTTTAGATCTTTTCATCTTTTTCGTTATTTAGTTGAATATTTTTTTTATACATTATTACGCATTCTATGTATATCATTAATTCGTACATCGCTATCCATCACTTACATATTGTTGTATCAGCAATGTATAATGTTGTCTATCTTATATACATTTTTAAAAGTAGTGTACAACATTAATCATCCTCTGTTCATAATTACATTGCTAACTAACATGAATTTGCTAACATGGGGTGTTTTTGATATGCTGAAAAAAATGTCCATAGAGCTAAAAAAAAATAAAGGGTGAAAAAAAATATACTTAGAATCAATTTTCCAAAAAACAAAATGAACATATTTTTTTCTCAAGACTATATACCTCATCACAAAAACTGGATGGCATTACATGTAAGATCGTGCTCAACTGTGAGTGGACCTACATGTTAATATTGTGTGCAGTAGCATTTCTTTTATAATACACACACATTTTTATAATATATATACATACACAATATGTGGCACTCGTAAGTATGATTTCAATTTGAATTAGGGAGTTGTAAACAAAACATAAAATGGGCATGAACCATTCAAAATGCAAGTTAATGACAGTCCATTTTGGAACCTTCACAAAGGTTCAAAAAAACACATATACACGCGTTCAGTGAGTAGAGAAAAAATTATAAAAAAAAATGAGAAGGCCTCCCAGCTGAAGAAAAAATTGCTCAGCATAACTTGCTCCTTTCAGTCTCATAGTAAGCTGTTGGGACATTGTCTCTAATAAGACTTTCTGCATAATTTGGCGAACACGTGTATGTAATTTTTCTTATTTTTTTTATAGCTTGTCGAATCGCAAGCTATAATCAAATGAGGAAATGATCGATCATGTGTTGTATGACATCTGCGCCTTCTGAGTGCATGGAAGCGTCTTTAACCTGCTCAGGATCATTATGGTCATCTTGGATTATTGTTATTATTCACACAAAAAATCTTTAAGTGCATGGAAGGAAACACAGGCAGAGATGGGGGATACCTGAATGACACTGTGTGCAGCAAATCTCTGCCTGCACTTCTGGAAACTAACATCGACTCTCTCCCATGATAAGCGTGTAAGGCCTGACACTAGTTCTTCTGCAAAAAATACAGATTGACTACTGCATTTATTATAATGTTACATGTATGAAAGCAATCAGGCGAATCAGAAAAGCAGAGATATTGATAATAAAAAAAAGCAGCTAAAGATGAGATCATCATCAAATTCCATAAAGTACAAGTGACAAGCATCAGTCTTTTCTTTCTAAGGGATGCATGCTTTACTGGTGTACTATGATGATCTGAAGCAGAGGGTACATAAATTTAAAGATATACCAATGCATCGGAATCACTGGTTCTTCATGATATGGTATTGATTTTGTAAGTTATTTTCCCTTTTAAGGATATAAATAAGAGTTTAATTTACAGAGATGTGATTCAATATATGTTCAAGTTACTAAAGTAGGAGGGAGGGGAAAAAAAACAAGATTGCTGAATTGGAAGACCTTGTGGAAGTGTGTGTTACAACTTTAAGAACATAAGACTTAGTATTTTTTTATTTTTTTTGAGAGAGGGGGGGGGGGGGGGGGGGAGAGAGAGAGAGAGACCTAATCAAGTTGATTAAAGGTGAAATATAAAACACAAGTCCACAAAGTTATAGAAATTCACCTCTCCAATTGTTGTTGAGGTATCAGGTTCAGAGTTTCGAGGTTTCTCATTATAGAAGCTTTTTTCTTGGAAAATCTATAGTGTATCAATCATCACATTGAAAAGGAACTTCAAACACTATAAGCCCTAATTACTACCCATCACTGTTCAATTTTGCATTTTCATACTTTTCAAATCACAAATTTCTTTTTTAGAATTGATCCTCTTCGGTAATAACTTTGACCTCATTGCCCCACCATATAATTTCTTTCGTCCATGATATATGCCTTTAGACACCAAATGGTATTCTATGTAGATTCTACCATCGAAAATCGCATAATCAACATTCCAAATTCAATATATCTTGATTTTTTTGAAAAATATCCTTCTACTTATTTTCTTCACTTCCCGTTCACTATTCTTTGGCATCCGTCACCTTCCTCGTACCCAAATTGTACAAATAGAAATTTTGTCAATTAACTGTCCCCTGAAACAACATTCCTATCCTTGCAATACCACTTTGATGTGTTCACATAATAGCATTACTGTGTAATAATTTAGTGAAAGAAATATTCACTGTCATCTAGAGGGTTGCACCGGCCGTTCAAAATTCATCAGCTACTCCAGGATTGCTTCCCTCCTCGCATTTCTTCCTCCTAATGTTGTCGCTCATTGATCCTCTCATAGTCTCATATACTGGTGAAAGTAGAGTTTCAAAGCACAGACAAAAAAATCAGATTGTAACCCATAATCCATTTAGCCAATCTTCGTGTTCAGATGTGTTTTGTAAACCTGGTGAGAGGCACATCTGTTTTGTTTCTGGTGAGTGAACACTATCTGTCACTGTTCTTCAATTTCTGCCATTTTTTTTAAAGGCCAATTACTGCCATATCAGTGTCAAGGTAACATTTAATTACCCCCCACCCCCCCCCAACACCCAAAAGAATAATAATTCTGCAATGGTATTCCATGATCAGACCTATAGAGGACACTAAAAAAATAAAAGAGAATTAAATGTAACAATTTTTTTTTATTAAAGATGGAAGCAAAAACAAAACGTAACTGACATTTTTTTTTTGAGAAAGAGGTAGACGTGCACGCCATTTATCAAGTACAAGTCGAAGGATAAGGAAGAAGGGGACACTCAAAACAACTAGCAAAAGAAAGGAAATGCGACCAGTAGAACAAAAGAGAATTTTGAAGAAGAAAAACAAAATTGACATTAACTTCCATGAGTTTTCTTTTTGAGAAAAAATAATATTAAATATAAGTATTATAATATGTGTTAAGATTACCAATAAGATAAACAATATGCATTTAACCTTCACCTTCTAGGCTATCAGAGCCATTATCCCCATGAGAACTCATCTGAGTGTTGTCTTCCCCCTTTGACTGTTCTTCATGTACAATGTGTGGATATTTTTCACATAAAGAATCCTCCCACTAAATGATCAAGAAAAAAAAACTATGATGTATCAGTATGTCTAAAATACCTGGATAACTAGTTGTTTTAATGCATTGACATGGTTAAGAAAATATTCACCTTTGGCAGCTCGCAATGGCGCCTAATAGATGCTGTTCTCCAGCCCACAATATCTTAATAAATTTAGGTGACGAAAAACAAAGATAATTATTGTTGTGGTCTGCACATAAAAGGGCTCAAACCATGATAGTAAAGATAAAATCAAAAGTGAAATGCATAGGATGATAACACACTGGCAGAAAAGGATACGGTCATATTCAGCATTTGCATATGCCACTCGACGTCTGAATGCACCCAATGCAGACCTACATCAAATCAATATTTGACAGCAGTATCACACATCAGATGAGTCATATGAAGCCATCTCAGAAAGTTCTTTGGCCTAGATAATGAAATAACTAAAGAAAACAATTAAACTTACATAAAATAAAGGTCACCACAGTCCTTAATCATGCGCTGCAGCAGTGGTGACTTCCCATCATCGTTATCAGTGAGAAATAGATGCTTCCCAGTTCTCCTGAATATCCAGTGAATGACAAGACAAGCAGCTTTCTCAAGAGCAGGAACACCAAAAAGAAATGGAACCTGCATGTAGAAGAACCACAGAAAGGGAACAAAGGATAAAAACATTTAATAGATGCTCAATATAAGAAATAAATTAAAAAATAAATGGAAATTCTGACCGATGAAATGGCATAAAAACAGTGCTCTTCCATAAAAAATCAAGACAGTTATACATTGAAATCAATGATCAGAGAAAACAGAAATGGAAAATTACAGCTGCGGTCATGACCAAACAGAATAAAATCTCAGTGGGATTTGCTAACACAGCAACGTACATATAATAAAAACTTGTGGCAGATTTCAATGACGCATGATTTTTTTTCCTTTCAAATCAGTCTAGTAGTTTTTATGTACTATAATTGGATGGATCATTTATCACAAGATCTTTTTTCTCAGGCAAACAAGCAAAACTGTATTAAAACCAGAACATCTTTGAGCTTCAGAATTCTGCTGTGGGTTTCCGTTCAAAAGTTTGTTTGCCAAGATATAACAGTGAAATGACTTTACAATGTTAAACTGTTGAAATATTATGGAGCATTTGCAATCAACAGTCTGTGAAAAGAGCTTGCCATCAAACTGAAAAGCATGATTTATTTTATTCAAAATAAAAGTTCTGAGCACACTACCTGAATTTTATTTAAAACAGAGGTATACCACCAATAAATGGCGAGCAACAAAACCAACCTCCAAAACAGAAGAAATAAATTATATATACAAAAATGAGAAGAGGAATCTCCCCAAGTGCAAGCGCAGAACCCTCAAATGAAGAAAATGCCAATGATAAAATGCACCTAATGCGCAGCATGATATATTAACAACATGTATTACGATAGTTAACGAAGAAAAATCAACATTGAAATTCCCAATAAAAGAATTGCAGTTTTAACTACTAATTCCAAATAGCAGATTTCTGGCTTTCGTCCAAATTCTGTCATTATCCATGCTGAGGCTATCAACTGGAAAAGGACAGACTTAATATTCTCAATAATGTAGAACCACAAATGGTGCCAAAAGGATCACTTAACACACAGGTTTTCCTTATAATATGCCCTGGAGGATCACAATAGACTCATTTCAAGCTCCACTGGCCAACCGATCAATCAATGTGAACCTGCTAACTTTTACATGATGCACACCCTGGAGTTTTTAACCTTTAAACCAATTAAAAAAACCCAGGTCATACATCAATATTAATTTCAAAAGCCATCAAAATGGGTGTCTAAGGGAGGGTAATAAACAAAGTAAAGAGTGAATTTTTTTTAACATTTTCAGAGTCAGAGATGCAAATATTTATAGCTTCCAAAAACCTTAAGGACCCTTCTCTGCATCCTTCTTATTTGAAATACTAAACCCATGCTTATGAATGTTTTTCACATTCAAACCCATTGCTTCATAGTAAATAGTGTTCCTCTGAGAATGAGGTCTTCAGTTCCATTGAAAATAATATATATATTCTTCTAAAAGTTCCTTACTATATCTCGAGCTTGCAGTACTTATTCAGTCCCTCATCTTCTTAAGTTTATTCTACAATGTTCAGTAACTCAATATTGATGCTAATACTTGAAGATGTCAGAACAAACATTAATAAGAGACAAGCATAAATAAATTTTAACACAGTATAAACAGATCAATTGCATTCTAAAAAATTATAAAAGCTTCTTCATGACCTCATAACCTCAATATGTATAAAACTAATTAAGCAACTTCTAAAATGCACTGCAACAGAACCTCTGATTCAAAATCACTATGTTAAACAACAGTGTGCAGCAAAAAAAATAAAAACAGAAAGTCATTTGGAATACATAATGAGAGAGTCCACACAAATGACAAGATAATATACATGTCCTTGATATAATTTTTTTTTAAAAAAAAACTATATATAGCCATAGAAAAATGGCAACCAGTGAATACAAGCTGTATGTATCTTAGAGCAGGAAAGAATATGAGACAGCACATATGAGCACTATGAACATGCCTGAAAGTTGTCAAGTTGTCCCATAACCTATTCATTTACTATAGCTGCATGAGGTATAAACAATGAGCTCTTTTTCCTACCAGTAGGATCCTCATAAAAATCTATCACAGCATCTATAAAGATAAATGCACCAAAAATTAACTTAAAATGGGTAAGACATTGGTAGCATTATTCAGGTTTCTAACATCCAGCTGGCACCTTTATAGTGGGTGTGCTACACTACTAATAGATCTTTGAATTTTTTTCCCTTTTTGGTGAAAGAACTTATTTAAGTGAGATACTTTTTTGCTTGTGTTTTTTCATGTGAATAAAATGCTTATATGGTGCCTTGTAAAAAAAAAAGCCTATATACAGCTGAAACAGGTCAGCCCAACTCTAACAATATAGAGCTTTGCGATAATCCCATGGGTCTCTGCAAAAGCATACACCTTCAAATTCAATCGAGCATCAAGATGAAGACATTTAACCAAGCATGGGACAAAACATGACTATCAAAGACCCCTTGAGGTAGCCAAATGCCTGACAAGAATAGGCATGTGCTTGACGAAGTTAGCAACCAAAGCCCCACCCATGCTTAAAATAAAAATGTGCAAGGTCTGGGAAGATCATAATAATATTAAAAAACTTAACTAAAGACTCAAAGCCATCGCAATTGGATGGAAAAAATATTTAATACATATTACACATATATGCCTTATTGTGATGCAGTGATCTATTTAATTATTTTTTATATATATAGGTAGTCATAAATTTTACCTCCATCAAAATTATTTGTATACCTGTTTGTTGCCCCTTGAACCAAGATGAGGTGTAGCTACGGTAATGAAATTCATTGCCTCCAGACCATAGATTGTACCTCTTGTGTCTTCGTCACAAATGGTCTCAGATGCTTCATCTGTCAGTTTTCGTTTGGGAGGTCTATAGAGCCTTCCAATCGTATATCTTGCAACCAAACCCCCTACAGAATGAGAAATGAATGAAATCTTCCGCAATTCTGGCCTTCGATTGATTACTTCCATGACCTAAATTCAGCATAGATTATTACAAACCAAAAACCTTGAGCAAAAGAACTTTCTAACATAGAAAGCACTTCAATTTGACTTTCACCTCAAATAAAAAGGAACCAAAATAGAGAAGAAAAGGCTCAGAAATCACTGAACACGGGCTTAATAATTTCAAAGTAAATATAACATATTTCAATAGTTCAATTATCTGCATGAACAACAAACCTCTTCAGCCAACCTCTGACCCATGACATCAACACCATCTAATGTGAGCTTAGACACGTTGCGCTCGCTACCTGTAAAGAAAAATATGCACAACCAGATCACAAAAAATAAAAATAAGTTATCCTTCTGACTTCAACTAGTAGATATGTGTTGGTTCTCACAACTAAAGGAAACGCATAGGTTTGCATGCTTGTGAACAATCCACTCGTTCACACATTCCTATTATATACCAATGGATTATACATATAAACAAACATCGCTACTATTTAAACAAGTGCATCAGATTATGGGGAATGCATATGAGATGTGTGAATTGGATCAGATCATCAGATATATCACACATATATTCATAACTCACACAACTGAAATAAATGAAATCGAAGAATCTTACACTGAACAATTACTTTATCGGAAAGCGTGTTAATGAACTGATCAGCTGCGAACTTCCAGTCAGTAGCACTGCCACAGAGAAGAAAGAATCAAATTCTCAGCAACATAAACCATCACAAAACATTAAACACAAAAACATATCAATTTCAAAGAAACAAAAAAAAAAAATTTACATGTTTCATCTATTATTCATCACTGATCCTGTGAAAAACTGATCAATTATAAGATTAGATGAACAAACCCCCGTCGCCAAAACAGAGACGCAAAACGCAAAAATTCAAAAGTAAAATCGAACACGGACCTTCCCATGATCCCATTAACCATAACGACCAGGTGATCCGCCGGAGACGACGATGGATTGGAAGAGCTCCACACGTCTCGACCGCCATTAACGACCACAGAACAGACACCATTTTCTCCCATCTCGAACCCCCCCTCCCAAAACAAAAACAAAAAAGGCGTTCGGTTTCGCTTGAAGGCGATGAGACTGCAAAACAGCGATGGAGGGCCCGAGAAAGAGTGGAAGAAAGAAACCAAACGGTTTCGTGAAGGAGAACCCTTTTTTTTTTTTTTTTTTTTTTTGTTGCGCGAAAAATAAGAAAAGAAAAGTTTTTCAGGAGTCGGTTTGGCTGGTGGTGATGTGAACGATGAGTTTTGATAGCCGTTCGATTCGTGCATCTGATATTGAACGGTATTGATTTAGCTACAGTGTTTGAGGTCAAGTCCATTTTTTTGAGTCGTTTACGAGGGACGGATGAGTAGACGACCGACCACGTCGCCACGTCACGTGCGATTTAATTTTAAAGGCACACGGTTCGGATAAAGACGGGCCCATCATGTACCGCGGAATTTGGAACTCCGTTTCGCAGCCTCACGAGCTCGCATGATATATAATAAGGGATTTTTAGTTTTAAGTCCCTAAAAATCATCATATTTAGTGACCGATCCTTTCCTTCTTCATATTTAGGTTTTAGTCTCCAGATTTAAATGATAGTTCTTTTTTAGTCCCTGAGAGGGACCTATCCATAAATTATTTAATTTACTTTTTAGTCCCTGTGAGGGACCTATCCATGAATTATCCTTTAAATCAGGGGACTAGAACCTAAATACGAAGAAGGGAGAGATCGATCACTAAATATGATGGTTTGTGGGAACTTAAAACTAAAAATCCCATATATATATATATATATATATATATATATATATATATATATATATATATATATATATATATATATTGAAAAATGTTAGGCTTAATCACATTCACCGATCGAAACTCAAACCTTACATGTTTTTATTTTTTATTTTAAATAATAAACATCATCTAATGATGTATATATTTTGATAAAAAGTACATATCACTCCATTTTAAGTTGAATGAATATATTTTTAATAAGTGTATTAATGAGGTATTTACAACAAGACCTATGCTTCACTGGATTTTTAACGTGGTATATAGGACTGTGTTTTGGATTGAGAAAAAACTGAGTGTAACAGCACTCATATATACTATATTATACTATTATTATTATATAAACTTTATCGAGTTCAGATCCAATCAAACCTGGTACTTTCAATACCACCAGTATTGAACTGCGCAGTTTATGAATCAAACTATACAACATATGATGGATGTACAATTCGATTGATATATTGTGTAATTCGATTCATAGATTGTCAAATTCAAAACTGATGGTACTGACAGTATCTAAGTCTCACTGGATCCAAACCCAAATTTATCTTAGTATACAAAGATTTTAAAAAAATTAAATATATGCTATTGTAACGTTTCGTATAACTGTGAATAAGTGAGTGGAATTTTTAAAAAAATGTGTGATCGCAAATTGAACTACATGGGGGGTGATACGTATCATTTTCCCTTGGAAGAATGAACCGCTCTAGGTTTGGACCATGGTGTCAAAAGTAACGGATCAAAGGATTAGTGGACCCCACGAAAAAGCTTTTTCTCTTTCTGATTAGGACTAAAACGTGTTACAGAATACTCATTTAAAATAATAAAATATTTTTTTATCTAATATTATTTATATTAGATATTTGCGAATCCAGTTTTGAGATAATTGAAATGTTTTATATATACAATAAATGACTAAATAAGTACACACACACACACTTTAGAAGAAAGAATGAATACAATCTTCTAAAAAAATTTAACATAATCTTTGAAATAGTTTTTTTTAAGGGTTTTTTGCATGTATATTGTATACTATTAAAAAATATGGTATTTATTTTTATACCACTACAAATATCATATTTATTTTTATATCATTAGAATTTTTCTTAATGTAAAAATGTGCCTCTCTTTTATCATTTTTAATCAAAATGAACATGAACTATAGTTAGTTTTTTAACCAAGAAGTACAAATGACAAAAATAACCTTCATATATAATATTTTTTGTCATAATGTAAATAATTAAACATCATAATTTAATTAATTTTATGTTCTTTCTAAATTAATCATGAGTTATTCAACCTTATCCCTTCTTTCCTTTTCTTCAAATTAAGATCTAATTTTTTAAAAAAATTGTATTTTGTAATATATATTATTAATTGTTCTCAAAATAATTTTATTTTATTTTTATTAATGTAAGTATTAATAATCATTATATCCTTGCTAATAAATAGTTTGTATGATTAATTTTTATGTTTTGAATTTTAGATGAAATTTATCATTTTCATGTTAAAATTAATATTTTTATTTTATAAAATTTGTATTTGATAAGGTTAAATATGCAAAAAAAAAAAGGTAATTTAGTCTTTTCTCCAAAACTTTAACGGTTTTAGTGAAAATTTGGATGAAAGTTAACTAGAATGGTAAATATGCATAAGTTCTACATATTTTAATAGTATAAAAATAAATAGGTTTATCTGGAGGGGTATAAATTTAAATAGTATGTTTTTAATGGTATACATGCAAAAAATTCTTTTTTTTGAACATCTCCAACCACGTATGGAAGATTTTTCATAACTCAAAATCCTATCTTATTATGTCTTTTTTTACCTTTTTTATTCTCATCTATCCGGAGTGAATTTTTTGGATAAGATCTTTCTTTTTTTTGCCCTCTTTTATTGTCATTCATTTATTGTGAGTGAATTCTTATATAAATTATTGTGTATGTGTTAAATATTTGATATAATCTTGTATAACTACTTCCTTTTGGCAGTATTTGTTGGGGATGAATTTGTTATGATCCGTGAAACCTATTTTTAAGATGGGTTTTTGTTAACAAGTGCCCTTAGATCATTTGTTAACCCATATTTATAATTAACATTTTAGGCAATCGAATAAATCTAATTACCATATGAATCAATAAATTAATTTTTTTTTAAAAAAAATATCAACAATACCATTAATAAATTCACCATATTTTTTTTTTCTTCCCTTCCATACCCAATTTTTCCTTTCATACCCAAATTTTTTTATTAAATCAACATTTTTTTACATGTATTTCTTATAATTTAATTTTTATTAATACGTTTTTCAATACACAATCTACAATACCAACCCACTATGATGAAAAATATAAAAGTTAAATTTTAGACATCCACTTTATAAACAAAATTGCAAAGCACCTCTTTTTTTTCATTTATAACAAATCCGCCTACACTAATTTGATGTGAAGCACCGGCAGGGCTGAAAGCATACAAAGTCATTTATTTATAATATATTAAAATAATTTTAAATGATAAAAAAATTAATAAAGAATGAAGATGTATATAAAAAAATACCAACGGGAATGACGTTTTAACACTTAATAAAAAAAAATTACACAAGATCCTTAAAATATCACTTTCATTGGCGTTTTACTTATTGGTCAGTGTAAAACGTCAATAAGAGTGACATTTTTAACACTTCATAATTTTTTTATATAAGAACTTTAAAAATGTCAATTTTGTTGTCATTTTTTTTTCGGTTGCACAAAAAAAATACAAGTAATAAAACACCATATTCGTTGACGTTTTAAGCGTGCACATTTAAAAAAAAATAAAAAATGCAGACATGACAGTTTTGATCGAGTCATATGACTTGTTTGATAAATTTTTAAAAATCATGATTAATTTGATAATTAAGTGATTAACCATGATTAATTTGAAAGAGCCCTCATCAGTGGCCAGTTTACCAAAAAAAAAAAAAAAAACTCCATGTAACAATGGTCATTTAATACACGTGACAGTAAATGCATTCCAAAAATATTATTTTAAGCAATTAAATAAAATCAAACTTAAATACTTGCTTCATTAAGATGGAACTTCACCCCCAATTCTTTGGTGGGGGTGTGTGACATGGATAAAAAAAAGATACAGAGAGCCGAGAAGAGAGGAAGAAAAGAACCCTACCTCAACGCATATTAACAAAATTCGTGTACGACAAATATTTAATTAGTGTTATATTCGTAAATCATATGAAATAAATACGAAAAAATATGAAAATAATTAAACTATTTTTTAGATAATTTAAGCATTAGTATGCATTAATGAATT
Source organism: Acorus gramineus (assembly GCA_030737835.1). Lineage (NCBI taxonomy): Eukaryota > Viridiplantae > Streptophyta > Magnoliopsida > Acorales > Acoraceae > Acorus > Acorus gramineus. Next base: position 7,591,094 of record CM060856.1, on the reverse strand, counting down.
TAATATACATTATGTTCGATACGGTATGTTTTGTACGTGATATCTAATCAGAGTACAATAACGAATATTCGGATAAATACGGAATACTTTGCTACTATACCTCAACGCCACCCAACCCTCCTCCCTCCCCCCAGCCACCCTCGGCCATCCCTCGACGCCACCCGCCCCCTCCATTCTAGCCGCCCCTCCCTCCCTCTCTCTTCCCCTCCAACCAGCTGCCCTCCTCTGCCATCTCCTGATGCCACCAGCCACCCTACCCGCCACTCTCTCCAGTCCCCTCCCCCCAACACAAAAAGGGAAAAAAAAAAAAAATGATTTTTAAAAGGGTGGGGATTCACTTTAGAGGTGGGAGGAGAGGCCCCAAACATTTAGAAAAAACAATACTTTTTAGTATTTAAATAACATGTATAAAATTACAAAAGGAAAATCAAGCCAAGCCAAACTGTTTTTGTGATGCAAAATATGTATCCAACAACATAATTAGGTGATCAAACAATAATGAAATATCAAATAAATGGAGTTTTTAGGAAAATCGAACTGCATAATCTAGTGAAGAAAGAGATATCAAATACATCAAACCCAGTCCACAATTATATTTGATATATATAAACTGTAGTAAACAAAACACAGCCAAATGAATGTAGTACAAAACTGATAGATACTGGTACCCTATTTTTTAAACACCCAGCACCTTCTTGTACATGCCCAAATAATATATAAGAAAAGAAAAAGCACACCACACAATTAACAGTTTATGGATATACCTATAACAGTAAACCTCGATCCATTTCCATTTCCATTTCCCAACTTCCCGCTATAACCCGAATCCTAAAAATACGGTGAACTTGCAAATTATGATTCAACGAGAAGAGAACATACTTGTCAGAACTCCGACGGATTATCTTTGCCAATGTGCCAAGCAATCGCTTTCTATTGAGTTCTAGAGCGACGACTCCAGCTGGTGGTGCTCAAGGTTCCTTAGTACTACCTTTGCGAACATTTTGGCTTCAATGGGGGCTGTGGCTGCTGCTGCAGCCGCGCGAAGGACGCGGGCGGCTCCCGCCTTTTGCAAGAGGCCCGCATGATGCATCGCATGCCTTCCACCTGCGATGGTGAACTGCAGTTGGAAGAATATTATTCAGTATGGATTTTAAAATAAAATTTCTTTGTAATTTGGAAGGCAGAAGGTGACTAGCATCCCACCACTTCGGATTTTATCAAAGTTCTACCTTCTTTACATTTGGAGTACGGCAATTTTTCATAGATATGTGTATCCTTCTATTTATGGATATTTAGAAAAACAGGAGGAAAAATGGAAGTACAAGGATATTAAACACTTGCAATAAGTTGCAAAATTCAATGGAATTTCAGGAAACCAAGTTCATCATAAATTTTTTAAATAATCCACATAAGACATGGCATTAAAATTCAAATAAGACTGTTTCAGGGAAACATAGTCAATCATAAAAAAAATGATTATGATAACTACTATGTTAAAAAATTTGTATGGATAATTGAATTTTTTGTACGAATTAGTAAACTAGGATATGGCAATTTTTATGTTAATGTTTTACCTGAAGAAGAGCAAAAACAGCACATGCCCGAAGAATAGGAGAAGGGTTTCGAATCATGGCCACAAATCTCCCAATTTCAGCTCCACTGTGACAACAAACAAACACTGTAACTATACCAAGAAGAATATCACATTCTTCTCCAACAAGCATAATCGTAAAACCGAAAACCACTTTTTAAATGTGGAGCTTGTAAGATGATATGCTTATCCAAAAAAAGGAAAAGAAGATATGCTTATCAATGTAATAGCCAGTTTTTATGGATATATCATTGCTCGAATTGCAGATGAATATTATAAGAGAGCTTCACACTTCAAGAAAAGCAGCAGCATGGTATATGGTAAATTTGGTGTGAACTACAAGTTCTCCAAAAAAAAAATGTGGTCATCTCTGTAAACAAGGTTAATGTACTGCCCGTAAGAAAGAGGATTTTCAGCAATTAATGACAGACGAAAATAAATACCTGCATCTTAAATGCCCTGCTTCTTGTATGCGTGCCAATTCCGCTACGTGTGCTAAGGATGCAGGAGCAGAAGATGCCGCAGTGAAAGAGAAAGTTTGTGGGTCCAAGAATGTATGCACAAAAGCCTGAATATGCTTCAGTGCCATCCTTTTAGCACCATCTAGGCTTACAGTTTTTGAACCACCTTCTGAAGATGACCCTATCAATGCAACTTCACCCATTCTGCAATTAAAAGAAAATGTACATGACTTCATGATCATATCAAGCATAAAAACTTATGCTTAAGGATTTTAACGGGCTTTAAATATGTACAATCCTATAAATCACTAGAAGTCACATATAGAAAATAGACCCAGAGCAAGTTGAAGAAATTATGAAATTTACAAGAGATCAAGGTTGAGAACCCTGGGTACATTCATCATTATTCACAAATGCAAGTAAAGTAGCTTTTTATATGCACTACATGCCAAACACTATTTTAATATTACTAGAAACTAAAAAATAAAAAAATAAAACTATAAAAAGTTAAAAGGTGGAAAATAGCTAAAATTCATAGATGCAAACTAAAAGTCTTCTCAAAACTAGAAATGCAATAAACTCATGATTTCGCCAATATATAAATATTGCACGACACTAATAATATTCTGTTGTACATTGTATGTATCTCAACAAATTGAAAAATTACACATCAATGGAACCGCATGCTTTTAACACTATGCCATCAACATCAAATATCTGAATCTCTGATTGTGTTATAAAGCACAGTCCAAGGTCATTCACATTATAAGAACATAGTAAAATTGGATTGGACTTCATAGTGCATGTATCCCATAATGGGTTCAGTATACAGAATCCTAAACAGTGCATTTTTTAGGTGGCATGTGAACCATATCATGTAAAGTGATCAATTGGTGGGAGAGATGATCCACTGGTTGTCTCACTTTTCCACAAAACCTAAAAGGAAGTGGAAAAAGAGGGGAAATTGAACCTCTCTCTCCACAGCAACCTGACAACAAATCTGAATAAACCTCACTATTACCTATGAAGAAAACCAGAAACACCGCACTTCCTGTCTGCCCTTCTCTCACAATATGCGAAGTATTACCCACTCCTCCTCCCCCCTCTCCCCTCTCCCCTCTTTTTCCAATTGAATGTAAAACCCCACAACACCTTACATACAATCAGGGCTCAAGAACACCTACCTGTGCCTGATTATATCAATCAATAAAGTAGAACATTGTTGTCAAATTATATTTGAAAAGATCTATTAGGAAGAGAGGTATTAGAAAAAGCTTGTTTTTCCATGTCTAATAAAGAATTAAGATTTTTATTTCACTATATTGTTTCCATTGAAAAAAATGGTTAATAATTATCTTTGAATTCAGGAATCAGAACAAAAGTTGTACAAGGTTGTTTAGTTTTCATCAGCTTCAACAGCCATTATGATATCATGTAAATTACCTTAGCTAGAGTGAATGTGTTTGTGTGTGTATGAGAGAGAGAGAGAGATTGTCTGTGTGCATTTGCATTTGCGTTTGACTGTGTTTGTGTTTGTGTTTGTGTTTGCCTGAGAGAAAGAGAGGTAACTGGGATGGAGACGTTTTTTAAATTATATGTGAGCAACCAGGTTTTTTTTTTCTGGTGGTTAAATTTTTTTATATTTTTGCTAATGACAATGTAAAGAACTATATATAATCCTACAATAAACGTGAAATGTAGGAATTACCATAAATGATAAAACCATAAATGATAAAAGGAAGAGATCAGTTCACCACAAAACAAAAAACTAACTCTGGCATACCCAGTTCTTTGCTATCGCTCATAAGCAACCAGTTATTTTATATTCTTCAATTGCCACTTTTTTGATATACAGTTTTCATAAACTAGACGGACGGTCTCGTATCCCAGTCATTATGGGATGCACATTTCATGCTGTCCACTCAAAGAATTGCTATGAAATCAAGGAAATCCAACATGTTATTTAATATGCGAAGAATTGTTGTACCTTCCATCAAACATATATGCCAATGCTAATGCAGCCATGAAACGGGCCATTTTTGACGCGGATGAAGAACAGAGGTGTACAAGGGCAGGGACGCCGCCTCCTTCCACTATACGAAGAGCATTTCCTGGATTAAATGCAAGATTCCAGAGTGCCCCTGCAGCAGTTTCATGAACATCCTGTAGAAGAAAACACATGATTGTCTCACAAGAGTAGAGATATAACAAAGTTGTGATCAAGGAATCTTAAACAAACAAAGAGATGACAAATTCTCTATGACAGAAGTTCAAGACTCCCCATCCGTACATGCACATATCTAATTCACTCATTGATGATACATGTATTAGCATTAATACACACATACAGACATCAAAATGTAAAAACTATCATATCATTTTTAAAAAAATACTAACTGTTTAATTTGGATCAAGATTTGAAATGTGCATGTCTGATAAATGGTGTTGGCAGATATTTCTATTGGCCTCTTATTGATATTATCATGTTTGTGGAGAGCATATCGAAAAGAAAGATATTATTCCCAAAGATTCTTATTAGAAAAGAAAAGGCAAGATTGGAACACATTGTATCCAACACTAAACACATAAAATTTTAAATTTTTAAATAGAATAATCATAGTTCTATTAGAATTGGTCTGGGACGCAAGGATTTGAACCTCAGAATAACAGGACCAGTCAAGCCTGGCTATTGAGTTCAATGACAAAATTATGTAAAATGTTGTATTAACAATTTCCTCAACCTGCAAGCATGCAACCCATCTTGTACAAATGTATGTTGAGGGGTGAGGCTGGCTGACACAGACGTGAAGCATTTTCGAGAACATTAACTCTCATGTGAGAGATAATTCAGAAGGTGTGAACAGTCAGAAATACAAAAGTTCAATATACAAGCACAACATATCACTTGCTTTAGAAACCGAATAGATAATTTAGAATGTGGAAAATAACACCAACAAAATAAAATTACTTACTTCAGAATCAGAGCGCGCAAGTGCAATGAGAGGTGCAACTCCCCCTTCTCGTCCTATAGCAATGCTGCAGAGTGACACCATAGAAAAGATTATATTATGATTAAATAACTGTGAACGAGCCCATTCTTGAAGTATTACTGCATTTATTTTCCCACACATCAATGACATTAATACAGCTATATTGATACAAATGGCAATGTAAACATTTCTTTTTAAGAAGGGTGAATTGACAATGTAAACATTAGGGGATTGATAACTCAGAGAAACAAGGCATTGTAAAATATTTATAAAAAAAACAATCGAAGTGGCCAGTGATGAGCACTACAGGCCCATATAATTGCAGTACTTTTGCTGGATGCACATATCCAAAAAAAATTGGTGGAATCAATTTCTAATAAAACCCCATTCAGTTCGTCAATTGACTCATGAGAAAGAGAGGCTTTCAAAAATTGACAGGCCAGTCAAAAAATGACGTCCAATATCACAAAGCATAACAAGCAAACTAGCACACATCTGAAATGCACAAAGTTTCTTGTGGTGAAATTTACAAAAACCTCGTGGACGTGAACACAGACCCTTACACTCACTGGTATGTGAACCAGCCGAAGGTTCACACATGACTAACAGCAGACTTGAACAGCCACCTACAATCTATGGATGCTTAATTCCAATCATCTACGCAAAGTTCAGCCAAGTAAATGATCGAAGGATGAGTTCCTAGCCAAAATTATTGTCTTGACCAACGCAGACTTGAAAGCCCTTCACATTCTGATGCTAATATCCCATGTTCACAAGCATCATCCTCTCACCCTTCTGAGAACAACCATTTCTTTATCCCATCTCCTTCAGAGAAGAAACAATCTTATTAGCTTGTTACAACATTTGCCAATGATCTTCTCAAATCGTTCCAGAATAATGTTGTCTGCACAACGAACTGATAGGCAAGGTTTAAATCCCCTTCCTCTACCTAATTTCTGCAAATTGTGTGATCTGAAATTATGAAGATCATGTGGGACTACTACAACATACTCAGAAAGAAACATAAGCTCTATTTAAAAATGTAGAGTCATATCACACCTGAAGTTCACCGAACTTTTGCTTAATAATAATAAAAAAAAATTTTAAAAAAAAACTATGAAGAAAATGTATAATAGGTCATGGAATATCTTGAATCATCTGTGTTCACGGAACCAAAAAAGATGATGGCACCAAAACAATTTGATAGTACATATCACTGCACCAGCTTTTTTATTTAGTTTAGTAAACAAAGAGGCAAAACATGTCCTAGTGGTTTCAAACTGACAAAATGTCCATCCAACTCAAGACTAAAATCATTCACCAGTTCCCGCATGAAGATATACAATCCATCCTATTCACAAGCCAAAGCACAGTGCCACCTTACCTCTAAACCCACCAGTGCCCAAACTCTAACATCATCTCCAACATTTTGATTTTGATCATGCTCACCATTGCTCGATTGAGCTCAACCTGACAGTCAATAATGCAGTCATATTTTAATCTTCATTTAATCTCAAACTAATTTCTCTTCCCCTTCTCTGTGTCTCCGTTCGTCTCCTTTCTCTGCTCCTTTCCTAGTGTCTCTGTTCTTGCTCCTCTCTTTATTCTGAGGTGCCATGGTCGAGGAGAGGGTTTCAGCTCCCTGCAAATTAATGGTTTCTTCATTCCAAACCTGCCTCTTATGTGGTCAATAATGAATGCAACAATTCTTTCTCTTTCCTGGAAAAGAAAACATGAAGAACGGAATCAATGATAGGTTTCTCTCACCTCCATGTCTGTTGGTTCTTTAACTCAGCAATTTGAAAGCATACAACACTTGTGCATCTCAAACTTTTTAAAACACACATGTGGCAAGGAGGCAGGTATCTGGTGAAAAAAAAAAGCACTCCGAATCGAAATGGCTGCAAGACCTCACTCAACTTACAGTTAACTGAGTTATGAAAAGCCACCATTATAATCAGAGAGTACAAGTTATATATACTCCACAAGGAATGAACTAATTACATGTGCAAATATTTTAACACAGAAGGAGTCACAATTTAAATTAATGGTGTGAAAAAACAGACTGTATGGATGTACCCAAGGTGTGAAATACCGTGTGAAATTTCATATGAAGCAGAGGTAACAGGCCTTGTATAAAAAAATATTTAGTACAAAGCTAAAATATATGAGAGGAAATAAAACGGTTGAAAAAAAAGATAAACATCATGAATGGAAAGCACTCTTTAAATACTTACCTATTAGCTTCTGATACTGATAAACCCCATAAAGCACCTGCAGCCCTCTCTTGAAGACCTTGAGAGGCATTTGTGCATGTTTGTGCAAGAGCAACCTTCATAAAAAAAAATACAATTAAGACATTGATATTGAAATATACACTAACATAAGAAAGATAAAGCATAAAATCCCAATGACATGGCATCTATATGTGTAGATCAGTAGGCCACAAGCCATACAAGGAACTGAAGGAAACGATGAGGTTTTGCTCCGGATTATTTTTTGAATAAGACAATCAATTGCAGGCTAGCAACTTAAAGTGTGCATAAATTGGGGAGGAGAGTGCATGGAGAGAAGAGAACTAAAGGAGACGGGAGGAAGCATTTCAGGACTGGTGTTAAATATTGTTGCACACAATAAATATAACCTTGAGCAAGAACCATGAAGAATCCATGTAGACTACATAAACAAATGCCTAACCCATTAAGCATTACTGAAATGCATAGCAACCATTCTGAAAAGAGTGCTTTTGTTAATGCCCAAGCATGATATATTTTACATTCAGAAACAAATTTATTCAATTTGTTGGCGAAAATGCTACTTCAACAAAACAAAGCCAAATACATGTCTGCAATACAAGAAAGAACCTAAGAATTTCCCGTCATCCAAGGGGTTGCCCTAACAAGCAGCTTCCCTTCTCCATCATTGGAGACTAGACCTAGGATACTATATTTTATTACTGATACAAGGTTCAATTTCTGTCTCAAATAAAATCACAGATCTTACTTCATGAACACAAAACATCAAGTCAACCCACTTGACATGCACGTGAAGAATCACAAAATAATTCACAGGCATTTCTCAATACACCTGTGGTGGTCAGGCATGGATATGGTGTGTCAAACACAGGCTCTGCGAATGCTTGATACCCATTGTATCAAGGACTTGTGTCTAGGTAGGGGACAGCACAGGTACAAACTATCTAACATGACTCTGAACCCAAATGTGAAGCATCCTTATTATGAAAATTTTAATTTCTGTCTCAGATAAAATCACAGGTTAAACTTCATGAACAAGTAAACACCAAGTCGACCTACTTGAGATGCACATGTGAACAAACACACAATAATTCACAAACTTTTCTCAAAACTAGAGGGCCAGGTATTGTCGACACACTCCTCTGTTAGGGTGTGTTTGTGCACAAATTTGAAGGAAAAATGAAAGAAACTAAGGAAATTTGGGTCAAAGGAAAAGTGGTGGAAAGTAAAAGATTCTCTATTTGACCAACTTTCATGGTGTTCGTGCATGTGTTGAAAAAAATTTCCATCACTTTCTCTCAAATTCTCACCTATGGGGAAGGAAAAAGTTTTTCCCACCTTTTCTGATAAGACAAAATAGGAGAAGGAAAGTGATGGAAAAAAAAAAATCATTGTTTGGCACAAACACTAGATTTTTGGATGGTCAAATGGAAAATTTTCACTTTCCATCCTTTCCCTTTGGCACAAACACACCCTTAGTCAAAAGCATGGATGCGGTGTGTCAAACACGGGATCTACAGAGTGCTTGATACAACATTGTATTGAATCTTGTCTACGTATTGGGGACAACACAAGTATGAACCGTCAGACATGACTTTGAACAACAAATATGGAGCATCCTTAGAAGGTCAGACAAGAAGCAGGAAGATCTGTTATGCCTTAGCTAAGACTAGTTGGCAGATAGGGAGATCCACATTATTAGTTAAGAACTTGAAAGCTCATGCAACCATTGAGAACATCTCTGACTCCCCTGGACTTGAAAAGGGAGCCTAGGCATGGAGGAGGAAGCCAATTCTATTATAGGTCCTCTATTCACCCCAGAGGAAAAACCTATTTTCAAGAAAAGCTATTGGTATGCAAGTATCAATCATCATAAACAAGGAACTCGTTGCTATATGAGAAGCTCAAAATTTTAAAAAAGAAATTATACCAAGGCTTCAACACCACCAGCAGCAGCAATTGCCTCCCGATTTTTGTCATCAAAAGACAGATTCCACAAAGCACCAGCAGCTTCTTGTCTGTTGAATAAGTAGAAATGAGGTAATAAGTAAAGACAGACAAACAATAGGGTGTTCAACATAATTATTGTCTCAGTAGAACCTAAATGAATTAATTTTGAAACAACTCAGAAAAATTAATACATAAACATTTAACGGATAAACCATGATACTCTTTGGTACAAAAAGAAACTATACAGTCACCATTGTCAACAGTATGACAACATAATATGTCCTCTTCACTAGCAACGGATTGCACTATCACTAACACAATATTATTGAGTTCAGCTAACTAAAAGAAAAGGAGGGAGACCCTAAATGACACTATAATAGTAGCACTTATAAGAAGCATAGATATAAGCTCATTAGTCCCTGATGAATGTTATTTCCATGAGTCAAATGGGGTAACATCCAACACATGAAATAAGTAGAAGCAATGATTAGCTAAAAAGATAAAGAGATAGTTAACATAAACACACAATGATTCAACTTCCATGAAAAAATAGGTGTAATTAAATTACCTTACACCTTCATGGAGAGAACAAGTAAGTTGCACCAATGCTTCAAGTGCACCTGCTTCTCGACCTACTGCAGCATTGTTACTGTTGCTGTCACCATGAGCAGCCAGGTTTGCCAAGGCACGAGCAGCCTGAACATAAATGAAAATGAAGTTAACAAATTTCCACACAACACACATGATGTGCTGAAATTGTAATCAACAAAACAGGCATTGGATGGAAGTGTCATTTTTTTTTCTTTAACGTGTGAACCAGATGAGGTTTTGCAGCATTTCATCGCAATGCAAATACCTGCTCTTGCACTCCCTCACACTTGCATGATCGAGCGAGCATCACCAAGGCATGTACCCCACCGGCCAATGCAACCTCCATGCTACATTTATCGTCAGCAGCTAGATTTGCGAGTGCACCGGCAGCTCGTTCCTATTCAAATACACGAACAATCTTTTTAAAACCATTTCATCTACTATGACACACATACACCACATCAAATGCAACTTACAAGAACTCCATCTCCACCATAGGGCCATTTGAATATAAGGTCAACCAGGGCCTTCACTCCACCAGCCTCCGCGATGGCTCCCTGAAACAAGCACAGATCATAACCACAACATAAATATAAATGTCATCCATCTAAACATCTATCAAGGCTTGCTATTCAAAAGAATTGAAACCTTGTGCTCTTCGCCCACAGAGAGATTCCAAAGCCCACCAGCAACCTCTTCTGCTACCAATCTGTTCATCGACCTGGCCAAGTCCGCAAGGATCCAAATTCCTCCCTCTTCAGCCACTGTTTTGGCAACCATGGCATTCACAGACAAGTTCGCGATAGCCTGCCAAACCAAAGATAACTCGAAAAAACTTTCCAACTAATTCAGAAACCCAATCCTGCTGAAACTCACACTTCAAAACAATCACCTTTGCAGCTTCCGTCTGGACGCCCTCACGTGCTGACCTCGCGAGGTCAAGAAGCTTCCGGACCCCACCCTCCCTCATCACGGCCTCCGCTCTCCCGCTATCAACAATTGCCGAATCATCATCGATGACCACAAACATCGCAATCCCCGTAGCTGACCGCTCTTGCACTTCTTCTTGCGAACTACCCATCAGGCTCAACAGCAACGCCGCCCCCTGCTTGAGCCAGAACTCATCGAGCCCCTGTGGGTTGCTCTCCGCAATCTTCAACAGTGAATATGAGAGCACCCACTCAAGCCAATTCAATACATCATCAAGGGTGCGATCAGCGACAGATGGTGAAAGCCTCCAACAACGGAACGGGTCCCTAGCGTTCTTGGGATTCGTGGTGTCGACGGATGAGAGTGAGGAGATTCCTTTGAGAACGTCGTTGAAGACAGTCAAGAGAACCCTACCCTTGCAGGAGGAGGACGCGAGACCCCCCTCGTCCTCGAGAACCGAGCAGTTGATCGCGACGACCGCTTTGAGATTCGGCGACGACGAGGAAGACATCAATCTCGAGACGGCCCCGGCTGTCACGTCCGTCCTCGAGACATCGACGGCGAGGAGGTTAGGGAGCTTGCTCCACGCCTGCGCCGCGGGACCCCACTTCATACCGCGCGCGCCGGAGACGGAGATGAACCGCAGCGAGCCCACGGAGCTCAAGGCGGGGCCCTCGAAGGAGGGGCAATCGAAGAACCCCACCTCCGAGAGGCTGCGGCACTGCTCGGCGAGCGCGGCGAGCGCGCCGGCGTCGAGGTCCCGGACGCCGGAGAGACGGAGCCGGCGGAGATCGGAGCAGCAGAGGGCGACGGCCCGGACGGCGTCGGGGGTGATGCGGTCGCAAGGCTCCGGCCCAATCTGCAGGCACTGGAGGCGCTCGTGCCGGGCGGCGACGACAGAGAGCGCCGCGTCGGTGAGGCTGCGACAGGAGTCGACGGAGATCTCCAGCAGCCCGGACGCGCGGAGCGCGACGGCGGCGGCGGTGGATGCGGGGCCGCGGAGGCGGAGGCGGCGGAGGTGGGCGCAACGGGCGGAGAGGAAGGCGGCGGAGGCGGGGGCGATGCGTTGGTGGGAGAGGAGGTCGAGGGAGCGCCAGAGGCAGGGGGAGGCGGAGAGGGCGCGCCACGCGCGGCAGGTGGAGGCGAGGCTGGCGCGGTCACGGTGGTTGAGGAGGGAGAAGAGCTGGACCACCGTGTCGTCGGGGAGAGACGTCCAGTCCACGACGTCAATGGATGGGGGCACATCCGCCGATGTCGGCGGCGGCGACGATGAGGACGACGCGAGGGAACCGTCGACGCGGCGGCGCCTCGAGATTCCCGCGGCGGCGGCGGCTGTGGAGACGCCGTCAATGCGGGAGGAGGATCTGTGCATTAGGTCGTCCTTGGGAGGGGAGACCTTGCGCTTCACCCTCCTGGTCATGGAGACTGGATTTTATTTTAAAAAAAAAAAAAATTTATTTGTGGTTTATATATATAATTTATTTATATGAGTTTTTTTTTTTTTTGTTCATCTTGAGAGAGGTGGAACTTGAAGAGATGACTTTCTCTCTCTTTCTTTCGACGTTGATCTCAGATGGGGAGGAGGTTGAGATGGGGAAGTGTTTCTATTTATTTAATTATTATGTTTAATATTTTTTATGTTTAATATTTATTTCGTGCTTGTGTGGCTTTGCAAACCGGTTTTTGAGATGGAAGTGATGCGTTGTATCTGTTATATTTCTACGCGAGTACTTAAGAGGAGAAAAGAAAAAGGTCAAAAAACAAGTTACACGTGTTAATATTTTTTGTTATTATTCATTGTGTTTGGTGAGACGGCCACGATACGATCATTCCGTTTATAAGAGGAAAACTTTGGTTGTGATATTTAAACATGAGAATGAATTATTCCATGTTTAAATTTTTTGGATGCTTTGGTAAAAGAAGAATGGAAAATAATATTTGAAAAACTGATTCCCATAAGAATAGCTTCATATCGGTGTCATGACATTTATATTTGAAAAATTAGCTTTATTTTTTAATTAATTATAAACATTTGAAAACGTGTTTTTGATGATTTATTATTTCTATAAGAGTAAAATCATCCAACGTATTTTTGAATGCTTCCTTAGAGTTGGAGGAATAAACATTCAATTTGTTTGTGATATCTAAAACTTGAAGCGGAATCTCATTTGCAATAATCACATCATTAATGTAATGTGTGAAATTGTCTAATATTATAAATTTTTTGCTTTTTGGATATTAAGCAGTTTGTTCCATCTCAATATTCAAGCAGCCTTTGAACTTCGTGGACAAGAAAGATAATTGACTTTTATCTAAATAAGAAAGAAGAGACTTTGCCATTTACTTTTGACCCACTTTTTTTGTTTGAACATTGAATTGAGACTCTCTTTCGAAGGCAAGAAAATTGTGCTTCTAAAAGTGCAACGAGCAATATCTCATATCTTCCTTCATCCTCTCAAGGGTCAAGAGATTGGAGCCGTACATTAAGCAAGACCCAGACTTGTACACCGAAAGAGAGGACAACCCTTAGGTAGGTTCGACAATACCTTACCATATGTGTTATATAGTTAAAATAGATTTGGATCACTAGTCCGGTCTAGAGAAACTAAACAAAAGAGAAAGAAAAACTAAAATTCTACTGGTTGGTGCTAGGGTCAAAAAACTTTCGAATACTCAATTACATAAAATATGAATACACGTGCATTCAATTCTAATGAACGTTTATTATTTTTATAAAAAAAAGTATTTAATTAGCTAAGTATATATCTCAGGTAAAAACATTAAAACATGAGCTGGAATCATTTCCCTTAGTGATAATGGAAATCTTATTAATTCCAGATTGCTAATTTGGGAGTAATGCGAGATTTTGCTAGGTATTTGTCTGAGTGAGTTCCATACGTACATGGAAGCGATCAATATAAGCATGTAATATAAAATGTATATTCTGATATCATCTATGATAATTGTCAATTATTATAGGACCCAAGCTGTTATTTTCTTAATTTGATGAAGTATATACTTTTATTTGATAATGATCAAGGTATGTGAAATTGCAGGTATGGGTTTAAACAGAATTGTATGTAAAACACTCAATTGTTATTATAAGTTAGTCCCACAGGCCTTGGCGGCATCATAACATACAAAACTTGGCTTTGGTTTCTTAGACTTTATTCCCACGAGTGCTGATACACTCAGTTGGTTTTGTAGCACCACTTCTAGTTAAGGATTACAATGGGACAAGTTAGGACGAGTTTAATTAATCTCAATCTCAAATCCACTAATAAAATCCCACCTCAAACCCGTAATGTAACGCCCCCGGATACACGGCCCCCGTTTTGAAGAGTGAAATCCGGGTGCGTTAACTAAATTCCTCGAATTTCAGAGTTCTATATATATATTTTTTTTTCATCCAGAGAACATACGAATACATCCCATAATTATACATATATTGTCAAGGCTAAAATCCAACACAAATTCAATATACATCGGGAACAACTAAATTTATATATCCACACTATCATATATATGAGTCCTCTACATGCCAAAGAAATGACCAACACCTTTTACACAAGTCTAGTGCTCCGAAAATAAAATACGAGCTTCAAACTCCAACGCCTTAACGAGATCGACAACCACCAACAACTAATCTGAAAGGTTGGGAAGAGAGAGGGATGAGCTACCACACGCTCAGTGAATGGACACAAGTGTCCCAATAATATATTATACTTCAAAATAATCAGTTAAAAAGTGTCTATGGAACAATTGTTGTAATATAAAGCAAAGCTTATAATAAAGAAGTCATTTAAAACATTCAAGGATATAATAACATTTCTCTTTTGAATAAAATATGATGTCGTAAAAATCTTCTCATGATTTCAACTACATGATGTATATGAATGCAACGGACACGCATGCCCGCTTTCCACGACACCTAGCCGCAGGGATTTCACTTTGGAAATCGGGCCACGTAGACATAGCCACCTAGACTTGGGTCAAATTTAGACCGCAGCCACCTAGACTGAGCCACCTAGACGATTTGGTGCATGCACAATCAAAACTACTTCTTTCAAGTATACAGCATGCGACGATTTTCATAAATCCCATAATTTTCAATGCATACAATATATCCAAAATATCAACCTATATGATGACAACATGCTCATATGCTTCATACAAGATAGATTTCATAATCATAAAATAACATGATGCTTTTCAAATAATATAGAGACATCCACTCACCTCCAGTCCACGCAATACAAACCGATGCACGTGCATAAACGCTATACACTTGCACGTGGATAACCTAGCATAACAATTATGCAATCAATAAATAAGAAAATCATTCAATCATGACAAACAACTGACAAACAACTTACAACAACACTCAGCCCAATAATCCTAAGAGCCCGTACCAAATAGACCTACAATCCACAACTCACCTTAAAGGCCTAACAAAAATCCCAACTCTGAATAAAAATTAAAATGTTCATATCTCACAATGATCTGATAATCAATATCCATTTATTTCGTAAGGCCCACATAATCGATCAATCATCGAATAAATATTTCGACAAATAATCCAATACAACTCCAACGATCCACTACGGCTCCACTACAACTCCAATGATCCAAATAACTCAATCCAATCAATTTACATCCAAATAACAATAATATTCAATTAATATTCATTGATCCCACTAAACCAAATTAATTGATTTAAGATCCAATTTGAGTCACCAAGATCAATAAATCATCAAAACCCACAAATCAAATTATACTCATTAAACATCCATTTGGGATCCCTTAAATCTCTAAAATTCATCAAACTTGGTCATAAAGCAAAATATTTAAATTCTAGGAAACTGCACAGAAATCTTTGAAAAATCATAACTTTCTACCCGTAACTCCGAATTGGACGATTCATGATTCGTTGGAAAGATATTTTCGAAACCTATTTCTGTTTGTGAAATACAATTTTCCAGAAACGACTCTATCATAGTCAAAAACACGATTTAATGATCAGGTATTCAATCCACCCGAAAATAACCCTTAAATCCCAAAACCAATAAATCTAGTTTGATCTTAAGAAATCCTTCAAGATCCATTGAAATCTAATAAAAACATCATCTATTTAAAATCAATCAAACCCTAACCCTAATCCATCAACATTCTTTCCCAAATAATAGATTGACACAATCATCTCCTAACCAAACTAAATTGAAACACTAAACAATAAAAATCAAAAGAGAAAGATTTATCACCTTGTAGTGCTCGACGGGTAGAGTTAGGTCATCACCACCTTTCTTGTCCCATGAGAATTCTGATGCAAACCCTAACCCAAAACGTGCTATATATAAAAGGGGTTTTTACCAAATTACAAAACGACCCCTCAAGTATTACGGGTTTACAACTAGGTCCTTATCCGATTTACAGACAGATCCCTATCCGATTTACAAACGGATCCCTGAAGCCTATTAAAAGATATTCTGGATTCGCGACTAGATCCCTGGGCCCAATAACTTAACACAAAATCCTAAAAACATAATTTCCTGAAATCCGAATCTCACCAAATTTCAACCAAAATATCTTGAGACTATAAAGATCTCCAGAAAAATATAAAATAAATATTTCAACATCAATTTATAATTATCAAAATTATAAATCAAATTAGACCCATTTGGGCCCACCGCCAAATCTGAAAAATGAAATAATTAAATTTCAATTAAAATTTCCATTATATATTTAAAATAAATATATAAGGCTAAAAATACAGAGACGTTACACGTAACGGGTTTGATTAACCCGTCCCAATGGATTTTCAAAAAACCCAAATCAATATGTCCCATCTCATTTAAAAAAAAACGAAATTAAGAATCTCAATTTTTTAAATATTTTTGTAGTTTATAAACTAAATAATTATATTATACAATATCACTTGATACATGTTTAAGTATTTTATCAATTCTAATAATAATAATATCTGATGGGTTAGTTTTACTTATGTATCATATTAATTTTATTGATATAAGTGATTTAAATAGGTATAACAGGGTGGGGCAGATTTTGCCTTTGAATCACAAAATTGTCTCATATCTTCATCGAGGTGGGATGAGTCAGGTTTGGGTTTAACATTGAGGAAACCAAACATGTTGACCTTAGGCGGGTTTCCCATTTAGATCTCATCCCACTTCCATCTCTACTTGCAGCTCATACACTATAATAGCGTAGTACTGCGCACTGCGTTATTATAGCTATGAGGTTTTATCATGGCGTATGATGCAAAAAAAATTCATTTTTGCAAAGTGAAAAAACAATATTTTATCTCAATATATATTTTATTTTATATAACAATATGTACTTCAATATGAGAGTGATTTAAAAAGAAAAAGGAAAATGGTATAGACTGCAGATGAGGTTGCAAATTGAAAATATCATTTTCTTATGAGCGATGTTACACTCAGTTTTGTTACAATTCAAAATACAATCCTATATACCTCTTTAAAAATCCAATAAAACATATATTTCGTTAGACGATGTATATACCTCAATAAATATTTTTTTACATTTACGTTCATTCAACTTTAAATAGAGCGATATACACTTTTTATCAAAGTATATACTTCATTAGATGATGTTTATTATTTAAAAAATAAATAAAAATATGTGCGGTATGAGTTTTAGTTGTTAAAAATGACTAAGAGCATCTCCAATGGGGGTCTTCATTTTGAAGACTTCCATTGGAGATTTTAGACAAATGAAGACCCTTGAACTCCAATGGGGTCTTCATTTTGAAGATTTTGTTGTTTTGAAGACCCATCAACTCCAATGATGGATCTTCATTTGTTTTTCATAGGTCTTCAAATCACTATTTTGATTTGTTAAAATTCTCATCCTACCATTTGTCTCTTTCATCTTTATTATTTATTGACATTTATGTCCTAATTTTAATGTAAATAATCAAATTATATTAACTCTATATTTACATATAAAAAAATTAATATATGTATGTAAAGTTGCAAGTGGACTTGTATCTAATCCAGTTCTCTGATCTGATGGAATAAGACATCTCTGTATTGTTATGTTTTATAGCTTTAGATGTTTATCTTTCTCTTATGTAAAAGAATCCGATGCTGGTGGGATAAGACATCTATATATTGTCATATCTCATAGCATTCGGAATCATGACGTCCCAAATATTGACCTGCCCAAGCAGTTGGACAATTTTTCTAAGACCAATGCATACAATCAAGGCCCAACATGCCTAGAAAGCCACATTCTTCACCTTTTTGTAATAGTCTTGCAACATCATTTGCATTGGGTGACCTCAAATATTCCTCTAAAAAAATGTTAATAATTGCACGACAAAATTTTTTCAAACATAAAATTGCAGTGGACTTACCAATTCGTACATATTCATCTGTACGGTCTGCTGGTGCTTCATATGCCAACATACGGAATACAACTGTTACCTTCTGTAGAGTAGACAAGCCGAGTCGACCCACACCATCTTTCTTTTGCACAAAGAAATGGTTGTGGTCTTTCACTGCATCAACAATGCGAAGAAATAGGCTTCGACGCATTCGAAATCAACGACGAAACAGATTTTCTCCATACGTGGGGTTCTCTAAGAAGTAGTCATGCCACAACCGAGCATGACCATCTTCCCTCCCATGGTTGATCATCAAATGGCCGGGTACCAAGCCTCGATGACCTTCACTTTGGTCATCATCTTCGAGATAATGAGCTACAAGAGCGTTGTTGGAGGCAACCAAACGAAGTAGTATTTCTTCATCCTTGTCCACCTCTTCCATCCAAGCAGCATAATTAGGGGGAGGTGGTACGGTGATGTCATTGCCATCAACATTTGAAGATGGAAGATAAGAAGATCATTCTCCAAAGTTCATTGCTAAAGATGAGAGTGGGATGATGTGTGCAAATTAAGAAGATGAAGGATAATAGAGTGATGATATTCCGGTTTTATAGGAAAGTTTGGGAGGGAGTTGTGTAATTTAAAATTTTGGAAGGTCGAATTTCAAATTTTACAATTTGAAATTTTAAAACCACCAACATTTAAAATTTGAAATTTGAATCACCCGACAGTTAAACCAGTGACTCTTATCCTATTCATTTTTCTGATTCAATAAATAGTTCTATTTTGAAACTGCATTTGAACTTTAATGATTCATTTTTTGTTATTATGTCATGATAATGTTACAGTTCAAATCCGTTAACTGGACAATTCAACCGGTGACTCTTTATCCCATTTATTTTTTCGGTTCAATGAATGGTTTGTTTTTTGAAATATTATTTTTGATCAAATACATATAATTTTTTTGTAAATTTATTTTTAAAATTCCGTAATTTTATTAAACACAAATGAAAAATTAGGAATTTATAATTTTGTAGGAGTTAAATATCATTTATCAAAAGTTGTTATAAGTTAACAAGGTCATTTGTGGTATTATTTTCTTTTGATGTGACATATGGAGACCCAAATAGTGGGTCTCCAAATATGAAGCTTGTTTTGAAATTAAAGACGTCGGTCGGGTCTTCATTATGCCGTTTGGTTGGAGTCGGTGGTCTTCATATGCATGCCCGGTCTTCATTTAAGCGACTGATTGGAGTTGCTCTAACTCTTAGCATTTTCTTTTTCCTATTCCCTATTCACACTTGTTTGTGTACCGGTGAAGCCCATAGACTGATTTGACCCACAATATTAGAGACTTTGTAGCATATCAAGCTCCTTGTATAAAAAAAATAGGAAAATGATGCGTCCAGTCCTATTGCAATCCACATTGATTTTTTTTTTAATCATACACTTTTCAAATGAAGTATATACTGTTATATAAAATAAAATATACTTTGAAATACATTAGTATATTTTTTTCAACCTAAAAAAAATGATAATTTGTTTTGCGCAATATAGTATGATAGAACCCCATATACTATGATAGCGCAGTATTATAGATTTATAGTATATATACTACGTTTTCATAGCGTATGAGACTGCAAAATAGACTTAATGTATTAACGCTCAGGATCTATTTGATGGTGTATTGTACCTCAGGATCTATTTGATGTTTATTTTAAAACACTACATATTAGTTATATTAATGGTACTTTATTAATAATAATAGTGCCAATAAAACTTGTTAACATTATTATTAATAGTTTTTATTTTAATATTTTATTAAGTTTTAATACTATTGTAATAATTCATTATTAATATAATAATAATAAAAGCATTACCATTATTAATTTATATTAATAATATTATTAATAAGCATCAATATTACGATTATTAATATTAATAATACTGATTGATAACAATAATGATTATTAATAATAATATTTATGCTTTACTATTATTAATTTTACTCATATTAACATTATTACAATTAGTAGTAGTAGAAATGTTGGATTAGAATTTAATATTATTACTTTAGTATCGGCATCATCATCTAATATTTTATGTGAGGATATATTTGAGTGAAAAAACAGTACAATTCCTAACCTATTTTTCAACCCCCTCCTTTGGTATAAAAAAATGATATAATAATAAATGTAAAAAAAATTCAGAAGATATACATATTGCCTCGAAAGATATATAAAGGAAATTAATGTATATGGATTGTCATAAGATATTGTCCCATAGATTGTATGTAAAAATGTTTAAAAAGAAAAAGAAAATGTTATACTCAATTTATTTTATAATATGTAATGCATAACACACACACACATATATTTTTTTAAATCACATACCTCATTTGATGTATATACGTTTATAAAAAGTGAAATGTATAATGCAATAAATTATGTGAAATCATTTATAAAAAATATAATTTTTTTTAATGAGTTATACTCATGATATAATGAGTTTGAGGACGACTGAGGCATATGATATTTGTAAAAAGAACTGGGTGTGTCACAGCTCTTTGGGCCTGACTTAGTGGGATCAGATCATCTGTGATTAATTACATGGTCCTCTACGTAGCAGCAAATGAGAATGCACCCCCCGAGTCGAATGCACCTTAAACAAATATATTATAATACACTCTTATATTATATATTACTGGTAAGAGTCTTTTTATTGAAGGTTTCTTTTTTTTTTCTTTATACGCGACACATTCTCGTTTGTTCGTTACAGAGAACTCTTTTTAGCTGAGTCATGAGTGATCCATCTCAGACTCAGTCCCCTGTTCAAGAAAAGTGGGGGCGGCCGTTGGATTTTTTAGGGATAAACCATAAATTACGAGCTACCAAGGAAAAAAAAAACCATCTCAACGAGCCCACTTAAATAGTTTGAGGAACATATCTATTAAGCATGTCAATCGGACAGATACAGATCGGATAGGCCCATATCCGTATGAACTGGATATTTAAAAAAATATTTGTATCTGATATCCAATGGATATTGAAAGTAAGTATCCGTATCTGATCTAAAAATCAGGATTCAGATACGGATAATTATCTGAAATATCCAAAAATTTAAAATGAATATTGAATGATTAAAATATTCAAAGATCCAATATTCACATATAAAAATCATATATCTAATATTTAAAATATGTAAAAAATCTAATAATTGTCTAGTATAAAACATGAAATTATAAGTGTAAACATAAAACATTACATGTTTTAGAGTAAAAATAAAAATAAAAACTCACACCAATCCTAAAAATATAAATATATAATTAAATAAATAATAATATAATAATATTTTTGGATAAGGATATCTTTCGGATCGGATATAGACATATCCGTATCTGATCCAAAAAAATTCGAATAGGGATAATTTTTTTGAATATGGATACGGATTTTTCAGATATCATATATTTTTTAAATTTTCAGATACGGATTTGAATCGGATACGGATATTTTTTTGGATATTGACATGCTTAATATCTATACTCTCTACCTAAAAGCAACAATAAGACAAGTTTTCGACCTACCTGTTCAATGAGGACAAACTGGGTTATTTACAGATCAGCCTCCAGTTCCATGATATTTATAAATAGATCCCTCAAAAAATCGGCCAATTTTGTCAACTTCCTTAGTCATTTGCGGATAAGTCCCCAAGGTCTCAGATATTTATGAGCAGGTTCCTTCAAAATCCAAAAACTCAGATATTTGAAGTTCCGCCCTCAATTTTATCAGTTTCACGATCAGACCCCTATCTGTGTTATAAAAACAACATTAATTTAGATTTCCATATTTATAACAAGGCCTGTGGTCTTAAAATATGACTTGCCGAATTTCAAATCTTATCTAAATTTTTTTTTAACTATTAAGATACCCATAAAATTATAAATAAATATTTTAATCTAATCATTTGAACTCATAAAGTTTACCTATGAAGTTAGTTTGTAAAATTCTGTTTTATTTACCTATGAGCCTAAGATAATATATATGTATACACTTTTTTAATATAGCTTATGAATCATGACATACTCCACAATTTAGTCATTTATGTAAAAAATAACATCATTTGTTGATGACTTTGATACTTAGCTATCATCATGTTCTTTAAAGTCTAAGAAATAAAATAAACTTTTTTTATTATATTATAAATGCATTTTATTAATTCACACCAAGGGATTTTAGTTTTCATATTTTTTGTATGTATTGCTTATATATTTTTTTGTATATATTGCTCATGTATAGGGATTTTATTTTTAATATTTTGTTTATAGGAATTTTATTTTTAATGTATATACAACTCATATAGGGTGGTTTGATGAATGTTTTATAAAACATCTCCATTATCTTTTTATTAATAAGTAATTTTTATATCTTTTCAATTGAAATGTAATTTGTTTTTATCATCCTATAGAGCGGACTTCTATTTATGTAATCATGTTATAATTGAATTAAGATATAACCACTACTATTTATTTTCATTACAAAGTGTAAAATAATATAATGGTTGGTTTTGAAAATTATGAGCTTATTTTGAAATAACTTTTTTTTATATAAAAAATAAGCATTTTTATTTCGCTAATGATTATGTATATGTGATTAGTAATTAAAATGCGCGTGATTAGTAATTAACATGCGCGTGCTTATTTTATTTGACCAAAACAAATTTATAAGGCCATGTGCGACTCCTTTCAGGAGATCACCCACTCGGAACATCGTAGCCGTACATCAAACCCAACAAAAACTAAAAGCAACCACAACCGTCCATCCCCGTCCATCTAAACCACCATCGTCGATTCCCTCCATAAGGGAGATCGGTCAAACCGTCAACTAGAAACACCTTGACATCGTTTTGGTATCCCGCATTTTCGATCGTCTGATCGCTGGTTCCCCCACGCGAGTCTCCGAAAATGGTGTCCACATCGTCTTCGTCTCCGTCGTCGTTCATGTCGAGCCTCTGCTCCGCCGCCCTCCGCAAGAAAACCCTAAACGTCGGCCCCTCCGACAATCACACCCCGCGAGCACCCCAAGATGAGGGCGGACTCGTCCGGCGTCTCGGCGTGTACGAACTCGTCCTCATCGGCGTCGGCGCCTCCATCGGTGCCGGCATCTTCGTCATCACCGGAACCGTCGCCCATGACGCAGGACCCGGTGAGTCCCCTTCTGTCCCTTTCGAATCCGAATCGAATCAGCGACACTGAAAAACCTTTGAATTCCCCCAAAATGCAGGGGTCACCGTGAGTTTCACCCTCGCTGGACTCGCGTGCGTGCTCAACGCGTTGTGTTACGCCGAGCTGTCGTCCCGGTTCCCCGCCGTGGTCGGAGGAGCCTACTTGTACACCTACGCCGCCTTCAACGAGCTCACGGCGTTCCTCGTTTTCACGCAGTTGATGCTCGATTACCACATTGGGGCCGCCAGCATCGCCAGGAGCCTGGCGAGCTATTTTGTTTCGATGCTCGAGCTCATCCCGGCATTGAAGGGGAACTTCCCCAGTTGGATCGGGCAAGGGGGGAAGGAATTCTTCGGAGGGGTTATCTCTATCAATCTATTGGCGCCGGTTCTTTTAGTGATACTGACTATAATTCTGTGTCGCGGGGTGGGAGAGTCATCGGTGTTGAATTCGTTTATGACTGCGACTAAGGTATTGCGTCGATTTTGTAGCTTGTGTTTGATTTGAATTTTGAAGGAAACTGGTATCTATAGAGGTTGTGACAGTGAATTAGGTTTAGAATATATGATAATATTGAGGTTTAGAGTATCTCGATCTCATTAACATGTCAAGAGACACATGCTTGGGAAGGAAACACAACCATAATCATCTGTCGATGGTCTCTGGTAAACAATCAAATTTTGGATTATGTTCTGGCGGAAGATGTTCCGCACCAAATTTGGCTGTAAATTCCAGAAACTGGGTAGTTTTAGTGTTTTTTTTTTGTTTTTTTTGGTATAAACAGGGTTACTGAGTTGTATCGGTGCATTTTTGTCTTAGATTAGATTTCATTTCTCTGTGTTTCTAAAAAATCCTACTTTCATCATCTTCATACCATGCTGGGAGCCATATTTTATTGGAATCTGAGTACCTGACTGCATTTCCGAATCTAAATTAGAAGTCAATTCCACCTTCACAAGTTACACTTCACACTATCACTTGATTTTTAATTTTTACATCCACTAGCTATTACCAGTTATTGCTAATATCCTGTATGGATTACTTGATCTGTTGAATGTCAGCTTTTCTTAGATTTCTGTGAAGTATGTCGCAGAAGCAATTTATAGTGAAAGGAAAGTCTATTATCAAAGGTTAATTTTATTTTTAAAAGAAGCTGATGGCTGATGTGATTCCAACTATTCTGCAGATAATCATTGTCCTCTTTGTCATCTTCGTAGGCGCTTTTGAGGTAGATGTATCAAATTGGTCCCCATTTGCTCCAAATGGTGTCAAAGCTATCATTACAGGCGCAACTGTAGTATTTTTTGCATATGTTGGGTTTGATGCAGTTGCCAATTCTGCCGAAGAAGCTAAAAGGCCACAGGTTTGTTACTTGACTTGGTTGACTACAATTATTGTCTTCCTTTATAGATCAGCTTATCATGGAGTACACCGGAGATTTGAGCATCACATTTGTTTTTTTATGAATGGCATCTACAATCACTGAAATTTACCTGTTTTCATGCACTGGTACGTCTTCATCACAGAGGGATTTACCCATAGGCATCCTTGCAAGCCTTCTAATATGTGCAATATTATATATTGCTGTTTGTTTGGTGATTACTGGAATGTTGCCATACAATTTACTTGGGGAAGATGCTCCTTTGGCCGACGCTTTCACAGCAAAGGGACTTCATTATGTTTCTATTTTGATCAGTGTTGGTGCTGTTGCAGGCCTCACCACAACCCTTTTGGTTGGTTTATACGTTCAGGTGATGATTTCGGATTTCTAGTTGTGCGCTATGTTGTAATGTAGAATTCTGAATCCCTACACCTAATTTTTTTCCCCCATTGAGCAGTCACGCTTGTATCTTGGGCTTGGAAGAGATGGTTTGTTGCCTTCGATCTTTGCAAAAGTACACCCAAAGTGTCACACCCCTATCCATTCTCAGGTCTGGGTTGGCATTGTTGCTGGCATATTGGCAGGTCTATTTAATGTCCATGAGCTCTCACACATCCTTTCGGTTGGCTCTTTGGTATGTTGTCTAGTGTTCTCATCATTTCAACTAGCGTGCATTTGTGTATTTCATTTAGGATTGGTTTTGTAGTACCCCTAGAAATATCAATGGAAAAATTTAAATAGCAAAGGAAGATGACTTTCTATCCATCAAGTTGTTCTCCTTAATGATGTATACTTTCCTTGTTGTACAGACCGGTTATTCTGTTGTTTCAGCATGTGTCATATCCCTTCGTTGGAAGGATAAAGCATCAAGTCATCTATCAGCAAATTGGCTTTCAACGCGGAGGGAAGGTCTAATATGCCTCATTGTAGTTGCATGTTGTGGGTTTTTTGCTGGACTGAGTTACCGTTTTGGCGCCTCTTTCATCTTTATAATAGTAGCTCTGTTTTTGGCAATTGCTGCAGTAGCTGCTCTTCATTTCCGTCAAGTGAGTGCTTCTTCTTTTCAATGACGTAGTGGCATATCTATCTGTCTTTCAGTTCCATTGGACAATGTTCAGTAAAATTCCGAAGTATTTTGAACTGCATTTTACACACATCACTGGTCAGTTCATGGTTATGAAGGCAGTTGGGACTTAGATGTGCAATTACACAAGTCCATGCATTCAGATGGAATATTTCTTTTATTTTCTTTCAATGGTCTTAGGCATACTGGTCCTGGCCTGATCATAATTGTATTTCTATACTATATTAGGGCACCCAATATGATGCATAGATATGTCATTGTTCTACACCATATTTCTTTTCGTTTCGATAAATAAATGTCATAGATATACGTGCATCTCTTAATTTTTTTCAAAATGGTGTACTGTCACATTGGTAAAATGAAAATTCCTAAATGTTACATTCATGGTTATCAAGGTTCCATAGGCTTACCATCCACATTTGTTTTCACTTGCATGCACCATATACTAGGTCCACATGATTCTTTGGTTATTGATGTATGCCATCCACCCTGATATATATGTCTGTTAGTAATGTTGAATTCCTTCATCCTATTTTAGGATGGCATACATCATGGAAAGAAAAATTCCGTGGCCTCTTGTAAGAAAATTTAGAGGGGGAGGAGTGGTGTAATTATACAAGGTGTTGTGTTGTGTCAGCTACTTGTCATATACACTATCCTCTTTTTTTGAGGTGCTTTTAATAAATTTAGGTGGTGTATGCCATCTTTCCTATAAATTTTTTTAAGGTAATTTAGCATAAATTATATGCTGTATCATTTCCCCTGGTAGTTAAATGGAGTTCCTAGATGGAAAATGTAGAACTTTTTTTTGTTGTTACATAATGGACTCAAACCTCATGGTTGCAAATTCTGTTGTAAGCCATTGAGCTATGAGTCCAAGCCCCAAGACCTCATGGTTGAAAATGTAGAATTGTAAACAAAAAAATATTCACTTTGAAGTTTATCCCATGATTCCCATTTCTGTTAAGATATATTGTTATACTCTCAATTTTATAGATTTTTTATAGGAAATTCTCAACGATACACTAAATGACTTACTACCATGGATTATACTCTCCATGGTATGCATAGGAAATGCTCAAGTGAATTTTATGGAAATTATTTACGGGAAATGCGCAAGTGAATCATTTTTCACAGGTATCAAACATCTGCATATTCTACTACCCTTTCTCAAAAATAAAAATAAAATAAAAATAGAAGAAGATGAAGAAGAAGAAAAATTGCATAATCTATTGCACTGGGGACAATATAGTAATAATGTATACACGCTATACGGAACTGTGATCCCCTGATGTATGCGATCCTTGGTTTCCAATCATTTTGGGTTTTATTCCATGGTAAAAGTATTTCTCTATGTCTTCTTGGTGGAGGATTGAAAATGAAACAGTTGCATTGACCATTTTGTTTAAGCAAGTATTTAACATCCAAATTCAATGCTTGTATGCTTGTAAGTTGTAACATCATTAGAAACATTAGGTTTAAAGCTAGATTGAAATGTAAAAATCATAATTCATTTTTGACCCTCTTTAAACCTCACTTTTTGATCACTGTTACTCTTTTATTTTCTGTCATTCTGCTGTATGCGTAGGCACATTTCTCTCCTAGCTTGTGCAGCTTTGGTGTATCACTGGCTGTTAAAGTTATTTGCAAAAGAATCTTGCATTTACTTGTATAAGTATTACATTGAATGTGTTGATTTGTTTATCCTAAAAAGGCTACGGATATGTTGACTTGAAATAATATTTCCATGTGTACCGTCTATCTGTGGCCTTTAATGAATTTAAAGGATACCCATATTTAGCCTTGTCAATTCTCATTTACCTCTAATTTTTTCAGGTATATGCTGATCCACCCGGCTTTTCATGTCCCGGAGTCCCCTTTTTACCAGCTGCTAGTATCTTTTTCAACATATTCTTGTTTGCACAGGTGTGATTTATCAATGTCCTTACATGTCTTTTATATCATGTTGCTAATCAATAGGCAAAATAATTTCACAAGAAATTAGTTTCTAATACAATTAATAAGATATTAAATTTAGATGTGTACTTTCTTTATCTTGCCCTTTTAATTGGGGGGACTTCTCGTATGCTTGGTGGAAGATATCTTGCCATTGGATTCAGAATAGCAGCATAAGACTTTTGTAAACAAAACCATTTTAGGTAGTACCATTCATATAAATGCCAACAAGCATTTAATTGTGACAAAACAAGGAAAGTATATTATTACGTCATGTTTCATCGTGTTTTGCTGATTGATTAATTCTTCTGATCCCCTGCACATGTTGGGATACAGCTCTCAAAACTTGTATCAAAACTAGCCATATAAAACCGTTCATATAAATGCAAACACATGTTTGGTTGTCAGGAACTGAGGAGAAAAGCTTATTATGCCATGTTTCATCTTGTTTTGCTGATTGCATTTACTCTTGTAATTGACCTGCTTATTCACGATTGATGCGATAACTTCTTCTAGAAATAAACTCAACTTTAAATCATGGCATCCTTGTAAACTAACAATAACATAATTGTTTTTGGTGTTTATTTTGCAGCTTCATGAGGAAGCTTGGGTGAGATTTGTGGTCCTTAGCATCATTGCAACTGGGGTTTACATCACGTATGGTCAATATCATGCAGACCCAGTAGGTTCAAACTACTCGATAGCTTATCACAGGGCGCCAACAGAAGAAATATAGAAGTCTCCCACTTATTCAGATGGACGACATAGATGATAGTTATCTTATTTTTTATTCTGTAAATTGATTCAACACCACTGCAAATTTTCTGCAGATTCAATCTCATACCGCCACATGATTTGTAGATTTTGTGAACCTTGTATAATGTGATATCTTCAAGTGATATTTCATTATTAAGATGATTTATCTACATGCATCTGCTAATGGGGTATTTGGCTGCCACAATGACTTGCAACCTTGTATTCTCCTTGGCGATTATACTTTGGAAATGTTCAATTACATATTATTGCATCTTGAGATAATCCTGGACTGCCCAGCCGCTAATTTGTTCTTGAAGCTTCTCCATGTTTCATATTAATCATCAGAAAGATAAATTGTTTACTTGATTGTATCTGCCTCTACCTGCTGGATAAATGTGACAGATACAAGGTGAGCATAGCTTCCCAGTCGGTCTACAATGAGACTATCAGGCCCTGCTGATATGCTTGCTATAAAGGAACCTTCCTTCCAATTACAAGAAAACTGAGAACCTGTTCAAGCTTTAAACTTGAAAGAGATGAATTAATTATGCAATTTCCTTTAAAGTTTTATTGGCACCTCCTCCGTGAACTCCAAAGAATCCCAGAGAAGATAAAAACAGCTGCTGCAGTGGCTTTGACAGAGCAGAAGCCCAAAGAAGATAAAGGAAGCTAGACATAAACAAAGATGTGCCGGAGCCCCTACATATTCGAAGTCCAGATGATGCAGCCTCAGCTGAAGAACAGGTGCCCAGATGAGCTGAAACAGAGTGTAGAACTGGTCACTTCTGATCAAGTTATGAAAAATGAAGGTCTTCTAAAGTTCTAAAAGAAGCGAAACCTAGGACGTGGACTGGCCAATGGCAGAGCTCTGGAGTCAGTGATCTCCAATCAGGCCGGTATATTCTTTCTTTCTATTTTAATCTTGTTCAAGTAAACTCATTTGTCCTTTACCTTGTATTTGAATTTTCTGGTAATCTAGAGAGCCACTCCATAATTCATATGCCCAATAACTTACCAAACAACAGTTTTGCTTAAAATTACAACTTGGATCAGTGTGGCATATATTGGTCAGGCCATCATGGAACATGTGCTGGTGGACCTAGTTGTACTAAAAGCAGTCAGGCCCCACCGAATGCCGTGTTTTGGATGGTTTGAAAATTGCATCTATTATATTGCTCAATCAAACCAGAATTCCTCTGTTTGGAGGACATGTGGTCTATTTTTCTAAAATTTGAGAATAGAAGAAAGAGAAAGATTATATTATATATACATACATTGACATGGAATTCCAGTGGTTTGAACTTTCCCTTCAGGACCATATAAACACGGCTACTCTTATCACACATGGGATTCATCTGCACCAGAATTCATGACTACCCCATATAATTGACACACTATTTCCTTTTTATATGCAGGCCACTGAAGCTGGCTAAATTGGCTGATTGTGTTTTCTAATCCGAGGGCATGCAAGTGGGAGATGTTGATTTGTGCAGAGCACATATTCTTTGGTTCCAAAGGAATGGATTTAGAGCTGCTCCGTGGAACCTATATTTATTCAAATGCGTGTACCAATGCTCTTCTTAGACGTTACGAGGTTATTAAGGTCAGGTTCTTATATTTTCTTTGGATACGATGGTCTTAGCACTGATTGTACAGAAGTTAATTTGTCAGCAGAAGATGTTATGGCTGCTAGAGATCTTCTTCCTTGCAATATCAGTGAGGTTGACAGGGTAGACTTGTTTTTTAAAAAAAAACAAAGGGGAAAATGTCCCTTTTGCAGTCACTTTGTAGACCGCACACTGTGATTTTTTTTAGAAGTGTATATTTGACTAATAAAATATAGGAAAAAATCCATATAACCCCCTGTAATTTTTTTGATATCCATAAAATCCCCTGTAATCTCAATATATCCATATAACACTCTATAAACAAACCATAAATGCAAATAACCCCCCGTGGTTAAATTTTTTTTAACAGAATTGTAATATTTCAGACATATTGCGTTATCTAAACCATGGTTAACAAATATGTATTCTTTTAACCCTCTGAAAGTAGTCAATACTTCTAAAAAAAATTCTAAAAGAGTGTAGAATTAGAAATATGAGGGTTTTTTTTAAATATTGATCGTTTTTTGGGGGTTAAAAGAATACATCTTTGTTAATCATGGTTTAGATAACGCAATATGTTCAAAATATTTCAATTCTGTTAAAAAAAAATTAACCGTGGGGGGTTATTTATATTTATGGTGTGTTTACAGGGGGTTATATGGATATCAGGAAGATTACAGGGGGTTATATGGATTTTTCCCTAAAATATATTCTATCTTATAAAATATGAAGTACATAGGTAGATTAAATGCATATATTTTACCTGTTCTTTTGTAATAGAGTGCATATGGACATAATGGAGTATATATTGTGTATTTTATTACATGATTTCATATTTTGCATTAGTTAGGTGACATGTGTGACACGACAATGACAGCAAAAAGGGTTGAAAAAGGGTGGTTGGGGGGGGCGGCTAGGGTGGGGTGTCTTTTCTAGTGTCATGAGAACAAAACCTATTCTTCTAAAATGAATTAAACTTTTTGGGTGCTGACTTTTGTAGATTTGACATCACTAATGTAATGTATATTTCATCATGTGGTATGTATTCTATTACAAAAATATGTATTCAATTCGTATAATTATGCATTTAAATTTTTTAAATAATATATATATTATTAGTTTAATATATTTCAAGGGAAAATCAAAACGAGTATAGAAAAAGGATAGATCATAACATTTCGTTAAACTTTTCTTGATCTTCCTCTGGACGTTTGGTTTCCAGATAAGAGAAAGAATTTATCAAACTAGTCCTTAGCATCCTCTTTTTTTTTTTGTTTTTTTTTTGGCACACAACAATGAACTGAATTGAATGGCATGAGCATCATGTTGTTATTTATTGTGTCATTGGTACTAGTTAAAAAAATATTGAATTCTCCATTTTGGGGGACTGCTTTGGAGCGTATATTTGGAGGCTCACCAATTGAGCATCCAAATAGGGAGATTTGTTATTAGATCATTTCCAGTCTTTACTCAAGTCTATATTCAAATTTTACTTTAAATTTGAATTTGAGTAAAAGCTTGATTTAATATGATGTGTCTCTAATCATCACTTTGTGTTTTACTTAAATCTTTTTAAAAATTCACATCTTCTTCTAATTATTTCTTATAAACATTTTCAAAGTCCTTTCCCCAAATATTTTTACTACTCAATTTTTCTTCCCTTCAATATATTTAAATTTAAAAATTATCATCTTCCAATTTTTTGGAAAAAAAAAGTAAAAATAATTTTTTTAATTGGATTAAAAATAAGAAGTTAAAAAACAAAGAAAAAAATTAAGAAAGAAGACCACTTTTTTTTTTTTTTGGGTTTCAAGAGATAGTGAAAATTGGGGGGGGGGGGGTGGAATGACATTTAATATAATTCAATTAAAGGTGGAGTTTAAGGAAAAAAAATGTCACATGGAAGAAAATGTGGAGATAAAGGAAAAAAAGAGATGTTAAAAATTTGGGTAAAGATTTGAGTCTCTCTTTATTTGGGTAAAGATTTGAGTAAAAGCTTGATTTGGTATGGGTATGGGTAAATGGTTGGAGAGGATTTTGGGTGACTTTTGTTTAAAAAGTATGGTAACTTCTACTACATAATTTTAATTTTTTGTCCCCAATGGCCCACATTATAACGATTCAGGGCTTACCTGTGTGAATTATAGGTCTTGGATTCGAGTCTTGGGGTTGACTTATCCACCTGTTTGTTAGCGATTATTCAAAAAAAAAAAATTGTGAGACTGGGGCAAACAGGTGGAGGTAACCTTCACAACTTGACTGTAAAATCAGCCATAAGATCCCTCCGATATTAAAAAAAAATAAAAATAAAATTGGTATTATTGGATAGATGTCGTCGATACGATTCGAATGAGCCTAATATTGAATATGTTTAACATGTATTTAAAAAGAGGGTTAAAGACATTTACGTCTATGCAATCATGTGTCTTTGTCAAAGTTGGGATATACATACAAGTCCTTGTAAACTAAAAAAAACTCATATACATCTCTGCCATCAAAATAATTTAACTTTAATCCAAACTACTCTATATAATCCTAATCCATATTATGAAATGACTAAATTATCCATAATATTTATATCCTTAAGAAAAAATGCTAGGGTAAAAGATGAATAAAATATAAAAGTCTTGCAAGGGAAATTTCATTTTTTGTAGAGACTAATTTATCTTTATGATTATTTTATAGGAATTGTGATATCTGCATAATTACACAGTGATGGAATATTTTGAAAATATTTAGTAAAATTTGAATGAAAATTTAATTTATGGATGATAATTAGATTTTTGTAAGGTTTTAGTAACTTGTATGTCTCCCCAACTTTATCAAATACTTATATAAGATTACCCATGTTTGTAGGGACATAATTGTCTTTAACCATTGAATAAATATGTTTAATAATATTTTTTATTTTTTTAACATTAAAATTGATTTTTTTTATTAATTATTAAATTTACTTATGTACTGAAATACCATTTATTCTAATTAAAACTATAACACAACCAAAGAAAGTATATAAAAATTAAATAAGAGGGATACTATAAATTGAAGATTTATAAATAAAATAAACATATAAAAATAGAATAAAGATAAAAATAGATATTGTGGTTGGAGTTGATAAATGAATAATAAAACTCTAAACTTATTTTTTGATTTTTTTTAATATATTTTGAGACTTCAATTTAGATATCTCGATGGGAGATGCTCTGATGTGGATCCATTCTAAAACATGCTTGATTCCACGTACATTATAGTCACACCCTTCAAAAAGCAAATAATCCATTCCTACATTTGAAAAGTGAAATCATAAAATTAGATTATGACTAATTAGTTAATTAATTCATTAATTAAGATTATATATATAAAAATTGATATACTTAGTCTTTGCAGACAATATCATAGACAATTCATATACTTTCATAACCTTGACGAGGTATATACCTTGTTAAGTGAGCATTAATTTGTTTTTCTACATTTGTTAAAATTGAGTTTTATATAATTTTTTTAATATATATATATATATTTATTATATGAGATTTATTATTTTTTAAAAAATGGTTAAAAACATTTGAGTCCTCGCAAACATGGGTAATCCAATATAAATTCTTATCAAAGTTGAAGTAGACGTACAAGTCCTTAAAAACTCACAAAAACCCATATACATCCCTGGTTTCAACAAAAATTAATCATAACCCAACCTATCATAATTAACTTTAATATATAACAATGAAATGATTAAATTATTCTTAAATTTTTAACCGTTTTCAAACAATACTTCAACTCAATGGAAATGAATAAACATAAAAAGTCTTACAAGAATAATTTGATCGAATTAATTTGTTTTATGATTATTCATGGAGATTATAATGTTTACACAATTACACAGTGATAAAATATTTTATCAAATTTGAATGAAAATTTAATCCGAGGATGATAATTCGATTTTAGAGAGTTTCTAGAGACTCATGTGTCTATCATAACTTTCACATGGACTTACATGTGATTATCCATATTTGCATAGATGTAGATGTCTTTTAACCCTTTTAAAAAATAAAATATTATGAAGTTCCTAATATTTATTATTTTCAATAAAAAAAGATCAGTTAAATTCATGTCTGAACTGGCCTGATTTAGTGTGAAAATTGATATGTCCAAACCTATATGTAGCCCCAATTGTAGTACACATTTTTTTTTAATCACACTCCCCAATTGAATCACATGCAGTTAAATAAAATGATCTATACATCTGCATTTTTTTTTGGATTTTTAGTTTTAAGTCTCCACAAACCATCATATTTAGTAATCGATCACTCCCTTCTTCGTATTTAAGTTTTAGTCCCCAGATTTAAATGACAGTTCCTTTTTAGTCCCTGAGAGGGACCTATCCATAAATTATTTAATTTACTTTTTAGTCCCTGTGAGGGACCTATCCATGAATTATCCTTTAAATCGGGGACTAAAACCTAAATACGAAGAAGGGAGGGATCGATCACTAAATATGATAGTTTGTGGGAACTTAAAACTAAAATTTTTTTTTTTAATATTGAAAAGTAATAAAAAATTACTGTCATACAGTATGAGAGGGCAAAACTGACCGAGTCTATCCGCGCCCGATTAGGTTTACATATTACAAACCGGCCCGTATCAGCCCAGCCCGAGTCTAATGGCCCATCCAAGGATTTCTAGGTCAAACCCCTTTCGGACCCCCATTATAACATCTACCGACTTACCATCTCCTCTCCCTTCATCCGGCGAGAGACGCCAAGCAGGGGTTTAGGGTTTTACAAGGAAAACCCCAAACACGAAACCCTAATTTTGATCCATGGCGACTTCAATCGATTCTCAACTCAAGGCGCTCAAGCTCTTCGCGATCGAGGAGCCCCAAAAGCGACCCCATATAGAGCCGTCCGTGATCTTCGACGCCAAAGAAGCCGCCGACATCGACCGCAAATCCATCCTCCTCATCGCCATCTCCGGTCACCTTCATTTGTCTTAACTCACACGCGTTTCTTCATTTGCTTCGTCACACGACTTACGAGGACAATCCGCTCTCTCGGTGTCCGTGCAGGCTTGGACGCGTTAGCCAACGTCGAGTCCCGGTTCGGAATCTATCGCAGCACCCTCTTCAGGCAGGGCAGTCTCAACGAGGACCGCTCGTACCTCCGTGAGGAGGAGAACAGGAAGCTCGACGGTTTGATCGCTTCGTACCTGAGGTTGCTATCCGGGTACCTCCAACTCCCTGCGGCACTCAAGACGCTCGAGTATCTGATCCGTCAATACAAGTAGGTCCACTTCGATCATTCGGTTGTTATCTTTGTTTCCTTTTCAAAAACAATGTTTCGAGTGCCTTGCATTATTGGTAGAGTTCACCTCCACCCGACGAATGTTGATGAGCTGGTTCTCTGCGCGCTGCCTTACCATGACACCCAAGTGTTTGTTCGGATCGTGCAATTGATTGACTTTGGGTGAGATTAATTCAATCCATTTCGCATGTTTTTTTTTTCTTCTATGGATGTCTACAATATCATTCTCACTGGGAATATTTTTTGTCGCATTGAAGGAGGAACAAGAAATGGGGGTTTCTCGAGGGTGTCAAAACCTCTGGAGCGCCTTGTCCAAGGAAAGTGATAGTGCAGCAGTGCATTCGTGATAAAGGGGTCTTGAACGCTATATGCAATTATGTCAGTACATGGGTTTTCATCTCCTGTTGAAGATTTCCTTTTTTCGCTATGTTTGTGTTGTTTGCTATGGCAGATGATAATTTTGACTTGTCTTGTTTGTTATAATCAGGCCTCACGATCAAAAGATTTCCAGGAACCAAAACCCGTTGTTTGCTTTTGCACCGCTGTTGTTGTTGAGGCTCTGGGTTCTGTGCCAGCACTGGACAGTGATACTGTACTGAGTATTCGGCCATTTGTTTCCAGGTGGCTCAACCTCAAGAGCAGCACGGATCACAAGGTTTTCTATTTGAGTTTTCTTCTTTAGCTAGGGCCCAGAATTATGGTTCTTCTGTGCTGATTTCTCTTTAAATTTTGATTGTCCTTGCATCTTGAGTGCATAAATTGTGGTACACATGCATCTGAAGTGAAAGTTTATTATGCATTTAGATTACCATTTTAACGATAACTGTTTGTTTTTTTTTATATGTTTACATTGCTTTTCAAGTTCTTTAATGTTGTCCTTACAAACTTCCGTTAATTGTTTACAGGCTGGTGCATTGATGATAGTTGGTTTAATGGCAAGTAAAGCAACTCTGGCCCCCAAACACATTGAAAAGTTGATTCATTCCATTTCAGAGAATATGCAGCCTGATTTAATAGATTCTGCTGATCTGCCATGGCTTCGTCTGACAATGATGGCGATTATTGGCCTTGTTCAGGTACAAACTTTGGCCTTTTTGGCATGTAACCTCTAAAGAATTCCATATAGAAGATAGGGGAATGATTCTTATAGGGAGGAACTAAGGAGGTAGGGGAGTGGTTCCTTAGTCAAATTGGAAGATGTATGTCTACCAAAGGAAGAAGGGGTTAGCGCTTAACTTGTAAATAATGAATTATTATTATTATTATTTTCATGAAATGAGGTTGGATTAATCTTATTAATGAAGTTTCCCTCGAGCAAAAGGAGACGACGTATCTTTGTGCAAAGGGGAAAATAAAATGGAAGGAAAAGATATAAAATCTCTCCCGAAGTAGGGCAACCCCACTCGCATAGGTTCCCCCTACTATTCATGAGCTGACCCATGAGTAGGATGGTGATCCCCGCCCAAATGTTCTCTATGTAGAACCTCTTATGTTGGAAAAGGACATTCATTGCGCATGATCCATATGCTCCAACACACTGTATGAGGAATAAGCCATTAAAAGACTTAAGTTCTTATTGGGTAAATGATTGTGGAGGATGTTGGTGGATCTAGGGCCCCGTTTGGTTTGTGTCATTCTGGGATGAGTTTTGATTCTATGTGAGATTACCAGGAAAGTGTGTAAAATCTAGTGTTTGGTTAGTGGTAATTTATGGTAATTTGGGGCCCCACTGGAATTAAAATCAAGGTATGGAACACTAAGGTGGAATTAAATTCCCACCCTTTTTTGTGGTAATCTCAAATTTCACCAGGAATCTTAAACTAGATTACTATTCTACCTTTTACAAATTAATTAAATTATTATCTACATCATTTCTAAAATAACCTCTTTTTTTTTTTTTACCCACCATTTATATATTTGTTTTGGTTAGTGGTAATCTTATGGTAATTGGGGGTTCCACTAGAATTAAAATCAAGGCATGGGAAAATAGGGTGGAATCAAATTCCCACCCCTTTTTGGTGGCAATCTCAAATTTCACCATGAATATTAAACTAGATTACTATTCTACCTTTTACAAATTAATTAAATTACTATCTACATCATTTCTAAAATAATCTCCTCTTTTTTTATCCACCATTCATATATTCGTTTTGATTTTATAACTAAGAAACTCTGTTATAATTGGTGTATATGTGAAGTGGAAATCTTGATTAGATTTAGATATTGATTTATATTTTTGAATTAAGTTTTTATTTTATTAGATGGGTTTAGATATTATTATAATTGTTATAATTGTTTTTATTTATTTTCATTCGTTAAATATTTAAAAAAATGTTTATAAAAATTTACTCTTTTTTTATAATTGTGATGCGGGTGAAGAAATAAATTTTGCAAGTTTATGTATAATAATAATGGTATTTTAGACATTTAAATCAAATTTCTTATCATTTTCTATGTGTGAAGTGATTCTTTAGAGAAATCCACTAGCGAATTAAACAGTATGATGCAATCTAGATTCTTGGTAAAATGATTCCTTATAAAATGATTCGTGGTAAAGTAATTCTACAAAAAAAGATGACACAAACCAAACGGGGCCTAAATTCCTCGTGGAGTAGAGTGGTGAGAGAGATGTGTTATGAGAGGTACGGTAAATTGGCTTTGGAACTATGGTTTAGGGCCTGTGTGTCCCTAGTACGGAGAAGGAGATTGAATCAAGTGGGGAGGATTATGGAAGATATTCGAATCGGAAAAATGGTCGGCTATCTTTTTTTAAATGCATAGATGTGATGCATTTGTTAACACCGACCATTTGGTTGCAAGATTCCTACCAAGTTTGATTAAAAAAACTTGGTATCAATGAATTTATTTCCTAATATTTTAAGCTTGATAAAGAGGATCTAACATGTGATGCATTTGTTTGTTCTAGGTCTAGTATCCTAGATTAAGACGAGGCTTGGAGGAAGACATGTGGCAGAGCTTTTGTCCTATTCCATTATGTGCATCTTGGCTTTGAAGAGGAAGACATAGTGGCATAAAAACTGCATGTGACTCTTGTGTTCTTAGTTAAGAACTTTTATAGGCGCTTGATGAGGCCACATGCTAGAAATTTTATAGGTGGTTTGTTGGACCATTTGGCTCACGTGCAATGAAATATTTTTCAAGATGAGGGTTAGTTGGGAGAACATTTGGGTAGTCCTTTGTCCCTCTTTTGGGCATGAGGCAAGTTCATTTTGGGGGCGGTGGGAAGGGATGGATTTTGCTATCATAAGGGAGACGTCCCAGGTTTCCTTTTGTTTGTTGAGAACCCTCGTCTCCTTATGTTAGGGGGTATAATTTTATTTTATTAATGAGACTGTATCCCAAACTTTACCCCCCCCAACACACACACAAAAGAAAAAAAGGGAATAAGATATGGTCCAAACCCCAATGCCAGGCAGGTTCTCAAAGGCCTGCCCACAAATCAGAGGTTCACCTTTCTTTCTCTAAAAATAACAAATCCTTTTTGTTAATCGGAAGTTTGGAACTTCTATATTCAGATTACGAAAGCACTAGTATATGGGAAACCGGTATGTATTGTATGCAATGGTATTTAAAATGATGCTACGTAGAGGTTCTTGCTGATTTCCAGATTAGAAACTAGGTGAGGCAGTGTTGTACAATAATGTTTTGCTGTGATTGAGGTCAAAACCAGGACCTCACTTCGCTCGCGTCTGACTTTTTTTAAGTATGTGAAAATGAGAAACCTGGGATTCTAGATAGTACTGAATCTCATATGAGCTGATAAAATGTATTCAGCGATTGTAGACAACATGAAATCTTTCTTTATGCAAAAGGCTGACTCCCAATATTTCCTTAAAATACGACTTAGGTCTTTTAATTGTCAGTTTTGCACTTCTAGGAAGCTTATGAAACATTACTATTATTCTGGTGCTAATGTGAAGAAAACATACTGTTCCACACAGTTTTTTAATGACTGATTATCTGTTTTTTTGGCAGTCACAGTCCATAGAAAGTTTTCCTATCAAGAGTTTGAATATTTTGAAGAACATTAGGTATATTCTGCATTTTCACTCAAGTTCTGCAATATGACAATATTGTTTCCCTGCATTTCTTCTTCCTAATTTCTTTTTATTCTTGACTCAAGGGATCTTGCAGGAGTTCTTGATGGACTTTCGCGGGAGTTCAATATTGAGAAATTTCTCTCTCTTTATATAGGAGCATTGATTAATTACAGGTGCAATTATGCCCATGGAAAGTTTAGCAGATTTTTTTTTGTGTAACATTTTGTTGAGAAACAAATTTTATTTCTTTTGCAGTCCATCTGATGATTCCAGTTTCCTTGCGTTAATTAAAATAATCGAGAAAGTTTGTATAAAGGCTTTCGTCGATAAGATTGTCTCCAAGGTGCTTGGTAGGATTGTGTCAAAGTTGCGGAGAAGGGAAAGTTCTGAGTTAAATGTCAGAGGTATCTTGTTTTCATGCAGTGTTTTATACTATTTTTCCTTTTTTTTGGGGGTACCACTGTCACCATGATATCAATTTTGTCATGTTTCATACATTGGGTGATATATATGATTATATTCTGTGCTTCATATGCTTTTTTCTGGGCATGTGTACCATGTCCAGTTGTGTATTGTCTTTTCTCCAGGTTATGATCTGCTTACTGAGTATTCATTTTTGTTACTTCTTTAATTCCAGGAACGCTGTCTGAAGACTGGGCAAAACCGGTTTTGGTTGCCATTGATAAAAATTATCCATCTGAATTGCGTGTAGCTGTACGCAATTTCCTTAAAAAAAACTTTCTCAAGGTGTCTTAAGCTTCCCTGCCCTCTTTCAGTTCTCTTTCAATTAGGCTTTTGTAAATTTTCCTTTCCTTCTTGTTGTGATGATTCAGAATTCCAAACCATTTTCTGAGGAGGAAGACTTCATCTTAGATAGATTGTGTGTGGTGCTAGATGGTAGTTTAGACACTGCTATTGAGATTTCTGATCCAAAAGTGTGGTTATCTATGCAACATCCAAAGGTGATGATTATTAGATATGTCACGTGTTCATATTTCATTATGTTATTTCATTTATGTAATGTTAGACTGCCACGGAGTGAATTTTAAATCTACTTTAGTTCCCTTATGTTTCTATTGGGAAATGTTTCATACTCTTCATTGAACAAAATTTTCATAGGCTGAGGTTCGGCGAGCTGCTCTTGCTGGATTAGCGACGCATGGTGTACTGAATTCTGTCGCTATCAGTTCATTGGTAAATCAGTCCCCTTTTCTACTACTACTTCCTATCATCCGTTCGAGTTTCAATATCTCTGTGATTTATTTAATGGTCACTTTTAAGTTTTAGGCCCCAATGCCATGATATATATATAGTTTTGTTCAGTTAATTCCTATTTCATTGTGCAGAAAAACACAAATTTTCAAGAGGCAATATTGCTAAGGGGGCTTAATGATGAAGATCTCAGTGTTATTCACGATGTTCTCTCTTTGAAAAGTCTGTGTGAAACAGTGAATCCGTCTTGTCTTCTTCAGGCTTTTCGAAATATACTTAATAGATGCACTGATATCCTAATGAAAAGTGAGTGTTGTCTGATTATTGTCATCTTCATATCACTGTTTCTTGTTAAATATGGTTATCAGATAAATCACTTGTTCTTGATAAAAGGCCATTGTTGTTGCTGATTGGCATCTGAAGCAGTTCCGATGAGTCTTTTGTTTATTTTCCCTTTTATCCAGTTCCAGTAGTATGAAATCTTTTATTTCTTTAATCTAGTTCCAGTAGTAAGCCTTGCATGCTATATCAAAGATCTCTTTATACATAATCTATCATCTTGGTTGGTGATGCGGACCTCTTATTCCCTGGTTTTCCAAACTAAAATACGTAATAGAGAGTTTTTATGTCGATCCGTTTGTATTTCTGGTTAAAATTTATATTATTTTATTGAACACTGTTATTATTTACTCATCTCGAAAACAAATGTTCAGCACTTAATAAAAACCATATGTTTACCATGCACTGGCTCCATGATGGTGTAAAAATTTGCTGTTTTAGATTAGAAGCACAAAAAGGTTATGATTTTTTAATGAAAGGTTGCAATTACCTCAAATATTTTAAACTCCAAAAAGAAAACATGGGGAGGCAGATGTGAGAGGAGCAATTAAGAAATTACAAGGGAGGAGAGGGGCCTGCATTTTAGTTTAGCTTAGAACTAATTTACCCTCTCTTGTACGGACTACTAACTCTGCCCTAATACATGAAGTTCTCCAATTTTTATAAAACTATGGGCTTCCATACATTTTCAAAATGCAAGATGTGTCCCTTTAGAATGAGCTCATTTATTGCCAGCTAGATATTCTAGCATTCAGTGGAAATTAGAAGTTGATGCACCTTGGTTGCCGGGGTTTTATTACTTGATAAAGTTATGATTTTAGAATATGCTTGAAAAATTATATTTATTCAATATTAAAATGTTTTTGAGAAAGACAGACAGTACAACCATGATTCGTTAAAAATAACAGTAGTACGCCTTTTATCAAATCGTGGTAGTATCGTCTACCATTTTGACTTTTTCTTAATTGACTTTTTGATAATTGTGTTGGGCATTCATATTAAGGGCAAAATGAAACCCCGCAAACAACAAAGGATCCCAAAAAAAGAGGTAGAAAGAGTTATCTAGGAAATAGAAAAAACAACACGACTTGGATGAAGGACCTATCCTTCCAACTGAATTTCACTTAATTGCTGGGTTTGAGTTCACGTTTCGTCTTCACAACATTTGACATCTCAAGAACATTATTCCACATCCTTGCCCTTTCTTTTGGCTAAAACATTAATCTACTATACCCTGAAGGTACATTTATCTCACTACCCTACTCCATAAGGATTTTGGATCCATAAGCAAACTCTACAATCATTTCCTCTACAAGCTCGGTTCATATCATGAAAATTAAGCATCCTAACTCACTCTCCTTGCTAAACATTTTCCCACTTTGCCAAACCCGCTGTTGTCCTTGTTCTCCACCCAAAGGAAGCATCTTCATATGGCCTCAATTTCCTCTAGAGCCCCATTCAGTACCTTGAAAGTACAGAGAAATAGAGGGTTGGCTAGAAAGAGCCATGTTTAAAAGCATGAGTTGCCCACCCATGCTCAACACCCTTCCTTTCCAACTCTCGAATCTCTTCTTGGATCTTTCGAGCTGTGGAGCCTATTCTCTCTTCCTTAGGCTTCATGTACGGAGGGGAAGCCAAGATATTGAAAACTTATCCGCCTAACATCCCATCCTCCTCGCACAAATAATGACATCCTCAACGGGCATGTGAATACCCACCAAAGTACTTTTGGAGAAATTCACCTTCAAGTCAGAGACCATCTTGCAGCAATTAAAAACAACTTTGAAATGCAGCAATTAAAAACAACTTTCAAAGCTTCCAAGTTATCTTCCCAAGCACAAAAAAGAATTGTGTTGTCCTCCTATTGGATGTTAAAAACTCCATTGTCCCCTCAAGAGTTTCAATTCCCTAATCCACGTGTGAGACATCCTCTTGTAAATCTCCTTATTTCAACACATGTAATAATAATAACAATCAAAGGCAAAAGTGGATTTCCTTGACGAAGTCCTCTTCCCCGTTGTAGTAGCTCACCACATTTCTGTTGATGAGAGTGAATGAGTGTGAATTGCTAATTCTTTTTTTGAGCCATCTCATCCACGTCACCGAGAAGGCGTA
Organism: Acorus gramineus; assembly: GCA_030737835.1. Lineage (NCBI taxonomy): Eukaryota > Viridiplantae > Streptophyta > Magnoliopsida > Acorales > Acoraceae > Acorus > Acorus gramineus. The sequence goes on along the minus strand of CM060856.1, from coordinate 7,547,925 downwards.
ATCTTTTAAGTGCATTTTAGGAGATACCATCTCATAGAATCATAGGCTTTTCCATAATCAAGCATTCAGAGAAGTCCTTTTCGCTTATCTTTATGAGTCTCCATCACACGAGAAGCCGTCGAGCAACGATCTTCCTTGCGACAATCATCCATCGAGTCCCATCATATCTTTGAAGGCGAAGGGCTATGACTGGAAATAATGTATACAGACATTGAAGAGGTTAATCAGATTGTATTCACCTTCTGTTCTACCCTTCTTTGGAATTTTGAAAGCAGTTGATATTCATTTTTTTTTTTTTTAAACTATGCCCTTACCTAATTCCCTCTTTCTTGGATTCCCCAAACCACGAATGTTCCAAGAAAGAACAAACATCTAAAAGATAGTACTTCATAGAACCCTCCTCAGTCCTCTGTTCATATGATTTCGAAATTATCCACTCCTTCCCTGTCATTTATATATACTGTCAGTTTATGATTGCCGTTGTTAGATTTGTTATTATTTATATTTTTTATGTGATTGTACTAATATCTCATTGCTATTTGTAGGCATTTTTTAATTGAACTTTTTTTTTAATTGAATGTATCTTTTTTTAATTGAATGTCTAACTACAGGTAATTCATGCATCAAGTCTCCTGCTTGCAATGTTGCCCTCTCTTGCCTTCAACATATGGTTAAGATTAGCCAGGGAAATGTGCCCGATCATGGAAATGAAGTTGCCACTTTGATTTTTCCTTTGCTTCTTTTGCTCCCAAAGGTTGTTACTAGGCCCTATGTATTGTTCTTTCCATGCTATTGGGTGTCTATACATATTAATGTTTATCTTAGTTTTTCTCTTTCAGTCTCTGAAGGTAAACGTGAGTGCTTTGGAGTTATTAAAGGATATTGAGTGGCCAGTTTACCTTGGTGTATCACATTCACATGATCTTTCATCCATCTTGGAAACAAAGGTGAGCATGTCTTTGAATTTAACTAATTTTTCTTTTTTGTTTAGGCATCTTGTAGTGTTGTGCTATAGGCTTTCCTAAAAAAACTGTTGTGCCAATGGTTTATTTTCTGCATGCTTTTATTTTGTGAATGTATATATGCTCATAAATCGGCAATATGAATTTTAGAAGACCAAGAAAATGCCTCATGATGCATATTCACTCATAGCAAGCACACATGCAATCTTCCCTAATTGGAAGATGTTATGTTTCAGTTGATGAACAATAAATATTTATAAAACTTATGTTTGGGATCCGTTCTTTTTCTTTTGGCATTTCCACACTGTCTGGCTGAATCATCCTGTAATGTTTTAGTATTTATGGTGTTTTTTACTATGTATGTAGCCTGTTCATTTTTTGGTAACTTGTGAGTGATGGAAAACCACACAGAGCGTGGAACCTACTGTCTTAGCTTCCATAAACTTGAAGACCATTGAAGCATTATCTGAAGGAGTTAAATCAAATCCTGTGAAACACATGGAATGGCTGGCTGAGTGCTGCAGAGATTCTTTGCAGTCTAAGACGCTGTTCTTTTTGATGATCATGCAAGCTTTCTCCAGGCAAAATCAAGGTATCTTGGCCATGTATAGTGTTAAATATGTTGGTGTTTTCGGGTTTTTTAGTAGGCTAGTTTATTATACATACACTACACCGTGATTGTTAATTAAAATATATTCTGATGTGTAACTTATTGATGGGGGCTGCAATAAGGGAGATATAGGCTGGTGAGCATTATTTTCTGGGTCAATGGTTGTAAACCCCATTTTACTGGAAAAGAATGATGGAAGCACCTTAATTCTTTTAGTATCATATCTTAAGAAGACAAAATGGAATATTAATTATTTTATTAATTTATCCTGATTTTGTTGGTCTTTTTGGATCACAAGGGAAGATGAGATTTTCAAGGGCTGATAGTATACAATGAGAATTCATTGGATTCCGTTTTTTCACATCTAAGGGATTGGGGAATTCATTTTGGGTGCTTGATTTAGTTCAAATTGAGTGAGAGTGCTGGGTTATTGTTAAATTTTTTTTTGTGAGTAAATGTTTGAACATTCATATAAGAAATGATGCTTTTGAAACGAATTGGAGGCCAGGGATCTCCTACGAAGAGGAAAAGAAATGAAAAGGGAAATGAGCAAAATCAAATAAATAACCAAAAAACACAGGCCCGAAGAAAAGGATCCTTCGAGCGCAAATTGTTACATCCCATTACATTTTGTCCCCATAATTGTAGAGACCAAATCTTTGCCAAGGTGACCATATCCAATTCTCCAAGGAGTGCTGGGTTGTCCTTAAGTGTTGTGAGTTTCTCTCTTTAGTTATTGGGGTATGGATAATTTTCTGTTTTGTTTTTTTTAGGTGACTCCTGATCTCCTCTTGTTTATTGGAGGACAGTTATTTGCTCCTCTCATATTTTTGGAGCTATACTTCTTTAAAAAAAATATTTTTTTGGAGTTATGCCTCTGGTTAATATCATTCAAGTGGTGTGCTCCCATTTTTCTTTTTCTTCTAAAAAAAGGTAATATATTCAAATATCTTTTCCTTATATATAATAATTTTGAAATTTCTATTTTAATTTTTTAATGATTGAAGATGATTGGGAAGAAGATATGTATCATTGACTGGGAGACTGCACAATGAATACCATGAGTAAATGAGATTATTTGTTATTAATGAAATTATTATTTTGTGAAGATTATGAGAATAATTTGTTTTAATATTTTGTGAAGATTATGAGAATAATTTGTTTTAAGAGTCTCTAGGTAGAAATCTCCCTACAACATATGGGATGTTGAGACCCTGCCAATAGGTTTGTGTAGCTTCTCTCAGTTTATAGGCTATTCACAGAGGTGAATGGAATGGATGACACATGAATACCATGTGATTGGGAGACTACACAATGAATACCATAGAGTAAATGAGATTATTTGTTATTCAATGAAATTTTTATTTTGGTGAAGATTATGAGAATAAATTGTTTTAAGAGTCTCTAGGTAAAAATCTCCCTACAATATATGGGATGTCGAGACTCTGCCAATAGGTTTGTGTAGCTTCTTTCGGTTTAGAGGCTATTCACAGAGGTGAATGAAATGGATGACAGATGATGGAACCATTCTCTGAGCCCCCATTTGGATACGGAATAGGTCACAGAATAACTTGGAATAAAACAGAATAAGTAATTTTTGGTGTTTGGATGACCAATGTTAGAATGAATTGGTATAAAATAGTATATGGATTCCAGCCAACCCTTGGAATTAAAATTATTCCAGGTTAATCTACCCAAAGAATATGTGGGTCCTCTGTTAAATTAAATGACATCACTTTTTATAAATCATCATACAAATCAACTATCATCATTTTTTCACATTTTATAAATCCTTATCCACACTTTATTTACATTTTTTCCATACAACAAAAACTTTATTATTACTTTTCTCAATGAGAATAATTCAAAACATAACTTAACACAAAATCACTTATTCCACTGTTATACCCACTTATGCTGTTATAATTGTATACCCTAGAATAAGTCTTATTCTGTATCCAAACATGGGCTAAGGGTTTGTGAGAAATAGGATAAACCAGTGGATCATTTGTTGTTTGTGTGCAAATTTATCTAGGATGTGAGCAGCAGAAATGTAGTGGTCTGGGAAGGAGGTGCACTTTCCATGGTTTGCAAGTGGGATTGTTCAGGAAGAGAAAGGAGGGAAATGGAAGTATGAATGCCAAGTTTTACTGAATGTCCCTAATGTAGTATGGTTGTCTATTTGGTTGTCGAGGAGTAGGAATAATTTAAAACGAGAAACATGTATGTGAGTAATATACTACTAATATGTGGAGTGGTATCACATTTTTCCCTTGGGATTTGGGGAAAGCATATATAAGGCTGGGTTTTTTTTTTTGATTGGTATTATAAGGCTGAGTTTTTGAGAGTTTTTGACACTGGTGTGGGATACAGGACGGAAATTTGTTGAATGGTGTGTAAGGGATTTAAGAGAAGAGAACGATTTGTGAGTTTTTTTGCTGTTCTTGGAGATCTCTCATTCTATATTTTTGTTTTTGTGTTTAGGAGGATCAGTTCCTCTTAATCTTGGATATGTGTCCACGAGTTAATAAAATTCAGGTGGTATGCTCCCTCTTTTCTCTAAAAAAAAATCATTTTATGTTTCTAAATCATATGATTTTTTAATTGCAAGAGTATTTTCCTTTTTGTTTCCAAATCATGAGAGTGGATGCTTTACAAATATGTTCTCCTTATGATTTCAGTGGCAAAATTTAATATTAAAATAGAATGTGTAGATAAACTAAATAAGAAAAAAAGTTGTTCTAAGGTCTTGGTCTTTTCTATTTTGGAGAAATCTTTTTTCTTCTTCTTGAGGTTGGATGTGTAAAAAGAAAAAAAAACAATGAGGAGGGCATAGTCTGCTTTCAAGTGAATGTACATAGACAAATAGATAATTAGATAGGTCAGTTGTCAGAACTTTTATAGGCAAATCTGGACGTGCTCTCTTAAGGTGAGTTGAAATGGGAAATTTCTTGTATGTTCCTGTACAATTTCATTAATTTGATTTGTTTGGTTTTCTTTGACATAACCAATGAAGTGGGTTGTAGTAGATGAATTTTTCAGAAACTTAATTGTATCAATGGAGGTGGGTATCAGCTTTCAGTCATATTCCAGAATTTTCCCGGTAAATTTTTTTGCTACCAATGATGTTGGATGCAATCCTTGATAAATTTGTACAACCACGTCTTTTTCCTGATCCCAAGGCTTGTTTTTGGAGGCACAAGGACAAATAATTTTGTGACGCGGCTTAAATTTTTCTTAATCTATTTATATTGGCCATCCTTTTTGGGAGTTGTAGGTAATGTGTAATAAAACCTTGGCTAGGTGATTAAGGTAATTCAATAGTTTTAGAAACTTCCATCTGCTGTGAAATTCTGGTATTCTACTTTCTTTACTTGTCATTTCCTGAAAGAGTAGCCATGGTCTAACCATTTTACCTGACAACTAAATTGCATTACATAATGAGTCAAGGGAATATTTAGGATAATATGGCTCTTTAATTACGATGCAGTTTTTAGAAATACTCTTTGGATTTTATGGGCATCTGATCTATTGATTTTTTAGTACATATCATATCATTTTTTTCTCTGTTGTCCTAACATTGAACATCCATAATTTTCTCCTCTCCCCCCCCCCCCCGCCCAACAAAAAAAGAAAAAGAAAAAAAGAATATTCATGATATTTTAATGATGCATTTATCTTTTCTTGTATGTCTTATCGCACCTTAAGAATTACGATGCTCTGTTGATTTTTTAAAATCTTTTATGCTGTTAAAAATTCAATTATGGGTATAGGAATGCAAGTTAATGAGCTTATATAACATTTTACAATATTTCCAGCATTCAATATTTCTGTAAATTGTTGATTTATTTTTATATGAATTCTCTACTGCTTGTACAGAGGGTATTTTGTCGTATTTTTCTTATGCATGAATGATTGTGTATTTCTTCTAGTCTGATGCAAATTGAATTAGTAATTGAAAATGCTTGTTCTGTACTTATCAGAGGACAACAGCTTGTTATTGCTATTTGAAGCTTTTTTCCCGTTTCTCAAGCATGAGTGGATTGAAGTGGAATCACTGGAAAATGCTGTCCTTGCCGAAGAGGTATTCCTTTTTTTCTTGCATAATATTTGAGGCGCTTTTGCTTGTCCATTATCTTGGTTCCTGTCCTTGTCATCAGTTTGGAATTCAGGAATAGTTCGGGAATGATAAATAATTGCAATTCAGTATTATTCAGGTTAAGTTCATGAAAAATTCTGGAAACTTCGGAAAAATATAAACATTTTAACATAGAAAATTTATTTATGGCATGCAAATTGCCAAGTCACCAATATTAGATCAAATTCATGATTGTCAATGATGTTTTAACGACGAAATTTTACAATCTCTTCCAATTACAGTTAAATATTTGAACATAGCAAAATCATGAAAAACTGACAATAAAAACTAGCTCAGCAAAGCCTTGTCAAGTATTTTTCCATTTTCTGTTGCACAAGTAAAATATATATTATGCAATCAATACATATTTAATGCATTTAATATGCGAATTCTTTAACAGGACATTCATTGTTAATGAGACATAATTCATTAAGGTGCTAAAATTTCAATAAAAATTGTGCATTTAAAGTGTTAATTAATCAACAATTCCGAGTATTTGTTAACAAGGGTTCCTGTGATTGTACTGGATGTACTTTTTTTAGGAATTTAAAAACTTTTTAATCTGTAATGCTCAAGATGTATAATCTTACTTTCATATTCATTGGGACCTTACTAGAAGATTATCATAAAGAAATTTTGTAACTTTTTGAAATGATAGAGGAAATTAAACTGAGCTGTTAAAGTAGTCTGCATGTACTTTTTAGGTGTGCAGACTAAGAACAAAACAAATCTTGTGGTATTTTTTTTTATCAATCATCATTTATATGTAATTGATATAGTTGGATATTTCTTGAGTACTATTCTGATAAGAAAAGGAATACAGAAGTAATTATTGATCTATTGGATAATAGTGGGTTCTTCAGTAATTTTGACACTATTTTTTGTAATTTTTGTTGCCAATCAATCTAATTTTTTTGGTTCAACTAATTTCCTTTGTTGTCTGGACAATTTCTGAGGCATTATCCTGGTTTTTCTATTCTGGGATTTATTTTTGATTTTCTTGGTTCTGCTATTTCCTATGCAGTTTACTACAGAAAAGCTTGATAAGCTTTGCAATGGAGTCGTCGAGCAGCTGTACCTTTGCAATTTCGAGTCGCTAAACACAAATATTTTGATTTGCATATTTTGGACCTTATTAAGATCGTTTAGCAGAAATACTCCACGGCATGTTGAGGTTTGTTTATGGATATAATAACTATTCTTGTTTTTCAGTTATAATTATATTATGCCCCTTAGGATCGCTTGATTTCAAATTTATGTTTTTGTGCTTCCATACTGAGATTCTTATTCACTTGTATATGGAAATATGCATAAAGAAAATTGAATATGGCTTTATCCTATGTCTCATTCCCAAGCTTCCTGTTCTTCTATAGTCATCAATCATGTCAGTGAAGCAGGACCTGCAAAGCTGCTGCCATTTAGTTGAGGCAGTGGCTTTAAACTAATTTGGACAGTGTATGGTCAGAATTTGCTTCATGATATCTTGAATGAATTACTAAGCATTTTCATGTGTTTGAGTCAGGGCTAGTTTAGTAATTCTGATCAAGAAGGAGAGTTTCTCCTTCCACGTGTTCTGATATATTCCGTATGAAGGAGAGATCAAGAATTTTTTGTCTGGGACACTGGGCTAATGATCATAGGAAGAAGGATTCTGAACGTCATTTACCTGTGTGTTCCAGCAGAAAGAGAATAAGAAGGGTTACCAGACTGGCCCGTGGACAGTAAACTGGTGTTCTACTTTGATTGCCATGTTAAAATATAAGGGCATACCAGGAAATTTATATCATGCATCAGGCTATAATTTTTGCATCGTATTATGTTGTTAGCATGCATCAGGCTTGATAATTTTCTGGACACCTTTGATGTGCAGGAATCTGTGAACAAGAAGATGTTTGTACTAGAGGAATTATTTGTTTTCTTTTCTACGACTTTGTCAAAGGGTGTATTCAGGGAACATCTTCGATTTCTTGTGACGAAATGCACTACCTTTTCGATCAAATTTCTGTCCAAATTTTTTACTGAAGAAGGTACAATATGATATTTTTTCTAAATATTAATCTAGATAATAAATTTTATACAACATTAGACTACATTAAAATGCTTGAAAGATTATTGATTAATGTTATATGATATTTAGATTTTCTATCCTTTGGCTTTCATATGATATTTCCCTCCTCTATGCACACTTTTTTATGACTGAAGTTCGGAAAAATTCATTACGAGAAAATTGCCCCTCCAACAACCGGAGATGAAAGATCTCTGATTTATAAAAAAATAGCAAAATAGCCATTGGTCGGGCCACACATAGCCCTACCACACACAACCCCCCCCCCCCATCCCAAATATACATTTGATTTATTTCTTGAAGGAATTCTTTTTGAGCTGTAACTTGTGGTTCACATTGCATTGCATTGTCTTTTGTAGGCTTTCCCATTGCTGTGCAGCTTGAAAGCCTTCATTCTTTTGTGGATATTTGTTATTCAATCGCCTCTACAGAGAGACGAATTATAATTTCTAACAACATTTTGGAGCTGTATTCTGGATTTCCTTCGCTTCTTGTTCCACTTTCAAGTTCAGATAAGGTTTGTTATTGGTTTCATATAATATTTTTTGGTATTCTTGGAATCTTCTGCTAAATAGGATCATGGATTTTCTAAAGATTGTTTGTTTGGAAATGCCTGCTGTATCTTCATGCCATTGTTTTATGTCTTGTAAGTTTGTTCATTTCAACGTTGTTTATTCATTGCAATTTTTTCTCAGGATTTGCGGGTTGCTGCTGTTAAATGCATTGAGGGACTCTATAAACTATGGCAATGCGTTGATTCTCCGAGTGTGAAAAATGGTAACGTTCTTACTTCTTTTTCTGTAAGACAATCTTGGTTATTTTTCTTTCTTGTTGTCTTTATAATAGTAATTAAAATTCATCCACAACCAACATGTTCAGGTAATGATACTTCATTGGCTCGATGCATGTTGACACAAGAATTTGGGGAGTTCTTGAGGTTGATAGTCCATCAAAAAGAGTTAATTTCATCAGATCCCAATGTGTTACCATCGCTTTTGACATCATTGTTGGGCCAACCTGGGGATGGGCTTTTGGTACCTCATATGGATAAGAGGTATTGTACATGTAGTTGCCCATGTTTTTCCTTTAATTATTAACAATGATACTCGGTAATTTAAAACGGTTCACATGTTTATGTTATGTCATGTCATAAGTGCATTGAATGCTTCATTTCTTCATCATAGGTCAATATCTGTGCTGTTCTATGCTGTAATCTTCAAGTTACATTTTGGCAGCATAATCATTGGCATCATCCATGTTCGTCAGAAATTTGTGCTCCACTTATTACATAATTTAACTGTGCATTTGCTTGTGAACATTTAAGTTGTTTTTATTGAAGAGCAGGTGAGGGTCACAAAGGTTGCGTGTTTTGGTTATAGTTGTGTCTGTGTGGTCACAAAGGTGGAATAGTTGATATCCATTTTTATGAAAATAATAAAAAGAAATTGAGGTGATTTAAACCCTCGCCCTTTCAGACATAACCTTAGTATGGAAAATTCAAATAAGCCGTGCACCAAAGTTGATGTCCATCATAAGAGTTTCAAAGGATTGAAGGGGTCTTATGTTCTCATCATGAGGCAAAATGAAATTGTATCACCATTGAATAAAATTTCTTCTGTGTACCCTTTTAAAATTCTTAGTCTGGACCAAATTATCCTTATTCCTTGTTTAGGAACATATTTGACATTGTTGCCATGCTTTCAGTTGTGTGCGACTTTGATTCATCTAAATTGCTTGTAGTAGATTGAGGGGTTTCTGATTTTCATGAGCAATTTCATGGTGCATGTGTTTTGTTGCCTGTTTGTGGCATGATAAATTTCAGAATTTCATCTTCCTGTTCATTGACACTGAAAACCCATAACTTGGTTTCAGATTTAATATTTGAATTTTAATTGTTTCGCTTCCAATTATAGATACACTTGGTTTTCCTCATGAAAGGGTTTGTTCTTTGGGAGGGGTGATACCCACTAACCAACTTACCATTCCCATAAAAAAAATGGTTTGTTGTCCCGAAATTCGGTATGCAGTTTGCGTGCATCTGTGGTACCGCATAGAGTATATATGGTATGTGAGATACGATTTTATATTTTTATTAATAAAAATGTATGATGAGCAATAGATAAAAAGGTAAATATGTGGACCTGAAAGGTCTTTTGATCAGAGATTGATGTATATGTCTAGGCAATAAAAAAATATTTTAGTTTCAAATCCATAAAACTATGTGGATGTTTGTTGATGAGTGACACCATCAAATGGGAATAACGAAGTACCCAAATTATTTAAACGAGTCTGTCAAATGTATAGTAGAGTAGATAGAGATATCTTTGAGTGATAGAGAAAGAAAACCTATCTTAGATGACCAAAAAATTGAAATTAGAAAAATAATAATTAATAATGAAGGAGAGACAAAAGTTGACAATGTGTAAAGTTTCTAAAGCAATCCTAACATCTAAGAGAGAGTATAAAATCTACCCTTCAACCGAAAAATTCTTGTTCAAAATTTGTGTGCCCTGTCCGACCGAAATGCATATATGCCCTCTCCCCCTCCCCTTCCATCTCTCTCCCCCCTCCTGCCGCCCACCTCTGCCCCTCTCCCGGACTTCCTCTCCCCCCTTCTCTCTCTCTCTCTCTCTCTCTCTTCTCCTCCCCCTTCCTCCCTCTCTTCCCCTCCATACCTCAGCTTCCTTGGGTGCCACCTGTCTCCCACCACCCTCATCCGCCTCTGGCCTCCCTCTTTCTCTCTCCCTTCTCTCTTTCTCTCTCCCCCTCTCCTCTCTACGTCCCTCTGTTGTCCCCACCAACCAAAATGTTTTTGGTTAGTGGGGATGAAGTGTGGGTCAGTGGGGAAACCCCTCCCTTGTACTTTTCTCTGGGAACTGGATGTATGGCGAATAGGAGGTGAATCGAGGGCTTGGTGTTCCCTTTTGTCCTTCAATTGGTCCCCAGTTTATCCACATTTATGCAAGCATATTTTTTTATATTTCCTTATCTTTTGATTATCTAACTCATGCTTGATTGCTGCTTTTAATTGACATGTGTTAGTTAGTGGTAGTCCTTTAATAATTGCTTTTCTTGTTAAAGTTGCACCATTTTTAACTTTTAACTTGTACCCTTTTCAGGTTTGGCCAAGATACAAAAGATATTATATTGATTTTCATTTTAAATGCCGCGCTAAAGTTTTCCTCATATGCAAAGGTCTGTCTTTCCATCCTTACTATTTATTATCATTGCCACATTGTTTCTGAATGTTGGTGATTATTGTAACACAAGTCACTCTCTATGTTTCATGTCATGAGATTTAACTTCTTAAAGTTGCGGCATAGTGATATATCCCAACATTTAAAATACAGTATAAAAAGCATTGAAATAACCATTATGTGGCAATGTTTATTTTTCTACTTGATATTGTTGTGTTGGATTTTTCAATTTAAATGGTAAGTGATTTTGTTATTGCAGATGATGATATTATCCTTGCTGAAAGGACTGGGAGAGGTCCTGATACGTATTGATGTACATATTGAAAATGGCATTAAGTCATTGCTATCTGAGCTTATTGAAAGACGGGCACAGTGCTTTGGTCTTGGTAATTCTGTTAAAAGAATGTCACAAACTGAGACTGATACCTTATGCTTGCTGTTGGAGGTAAATATACCAATTTCTTGTGATCTCATTTTCTGATTGATATGTGTTGCACTATGATCAGATGCATAATTGAATCCTTTCATTTTTTTTTTTTGTATTTTTTGATCTGTGTTTTCTGTTTTTTAATGATCAGATCTGTTCGTCAGCCCTAACTTCTTCGTTGAGTGAAGCTGAACTTGTGAATCATTTTTTTGAGGCTTTGGAAGTAAGGACATTGGTGTTTTTTATGATTTCTGTTTTTTGTTGTAAGTAGACACTTATCATTATATAGATCTCCTGTTCATTATATTTAAATGTGTTGGCTTTTTCCTTTGATATTTTCAGGTTGGTGATCTATCATCAGAAGAACCTTCCATTATACAACCTTGTTTGACAGTCTTGTACCATGTGCCATGTGCCATGTACGGCAGTTTAACTAGTGAAAAGCAGGTTGCTGTATAATATTTTACTAATTTTAGATGTTATTGTGAAATTTTATTTCCTTTGGAGCATGTGTAATAGTGATGGCTATGGATTTTTCTTATTTGATTGAAACCCTATTTGAAGCCTTGAACATATGTTTTTATTCTACTTATGCCTTGCCATTTTCTTGTGTTTAATTTTCCAGATGTTCACAGCATTTGTGCATTCCGTTTTTACCTTTATATATATAAACCGGATGTGTAGATGCCGGGTTATTTGGGCTCCTGGGATGTTCTGCCTACATCAGATATGATGTGCGCCTTTTGTGCATCACCTTGAATTTGTGCCTTTTGCGCCTTTGCGAAACCAAAGAAAACTCTAGGCATTTATTTCTATCTACATGTGGTGACTATTTTACTAATGAATTAATTGGTTTATTTTTTAATTATTATTTTGTTATTTGGGTATAACTTCTTTGCTGACTTCCTAATTAAAATAAAATCAGAATTCTTTGTGGTTTCCCCTTTCTTCCTTTGCTGCTGCTTGCATTTTCATGCTTTTGCCAAGCAAGAAATTGTGAAAAGGAGTACCTTTTCTTCTATGTTTTCCTTGATTAATATTTCTCATATCTCTCCTTTTCCTTCCAATCCTCTTCCTTTTCCCTAACCTTTCCTCCTCTTCTTTTGCCCCGCCCCCTTCTTTGTTTTGTTTTTCATTCCCACAACCTTTGCATTATTGGTTATTGGTGACTTGATCATGATGCTCTAACCACTTCAAGCTTCAAGCTAAGATGATATTATGATTTTTTAGCTTATTCAAATGTATTTTGCTTGAATGTATATATTAGTTTTTTTTTCCTCCTAATTTGTTGTTTTTCACTTGGGCACGTGCCTCGTTTTACGGCTTGTGTCTCAGGCACAAGTGGGCCCTTGAGTTTGCATTGTGTTTTGCATGTTAGTAACATTCCATTTATGTTAAGCTGTTTTTTAATATTTCAGCAGTTTGGATTGGAAAGCTTTATTCATTGTGAGACCGTTGAGATGATTGTCATGATGTGTTAATCACTATCCATTTTTCTTTGTTTATTTTTTTATACATTGAATAGGTAATATTTAGATTTGCATAAAGAAAAAATCACTTGTTTATCGATAGTTGCCTTGTGGAAGTTTTAATCTAGATATTCCAAGTGAAATTGAATATGTGAACATTTTATGATGTGGTTTCCATTGGTTGGTGGCCTGGAAATTATAATTTGTGTAGTTCATTAAGCTCTTTTTTTTCTTATGTGGATTTTTGAAATATATATATATATTTGTTGACAGGACAAGCTCTTTGTGAACATTGTGAAATTATACAGGAGTGGCATTAGTGATATCCAGAAAGCTGCAAAGGATGCTCTTTTAAAGATAAAGGTCTGTCTCTTCTTTAAAGTGAAATGTTGTTATCAATTATTTAAATTTCTTTAAAGCTTTCTATTGCTTGAGGAATTAGTTACATATTTGGAAGATGTGTACTTCAAAGTACTGTTTAATCATCATTGGAATGGGTGAGTTTTATAACATTTCTATTATTTGTTCTCTTTTGACCGGAAGAACTGGTTTGGAATGTATATAGTTACATATTTGGATGATGTGTACTTCAAAGAACCTGGGTTGTGAGTCTGAATGGGTGCCATAGTTTTTTCAGTTTTAAGCTAAGGGTTGAAACACATAAAAATGGTGTTCCTTGAACAAAATGGAGATGAAAGATTTCCTAACACAAAAGGGAAATAAAATAAAGATACAAAGCAAAAGGGAATCAAAACCAATTGCCCAAAGGAAAACCTTTTCCAACTCCAAGGCTTAGCATACTTGAGTATTTAATACAATTCTGCAAATGAAAAATTGAAACTGTTGCCGCATGCTATAGAACTGAAGATTACTGTTTCAGCCGGCGGAATCTTTCTCACTCATAGGAATAGTTGTAGTTAACAAGCTCTTATTTTTTTCAACTGTTCTCTATTTGTGCATATTTGCCAGTTTTGGTTTCCACAGAAATTGACTTATCCGTCCTTCTCATCCTCACAGCTGCCCACGTATGCAGATGAAGGACAATCTTTTTCCTAATCTTTGATACATTGTTTTTATCCGTGACATATGGCTTCACATTTTTTCTTATCTTTGCTATCCCTTGCCCCGTAAAACCACCTAACTGTGTAAATTTTGGAAAGTGAGGTAAAGTGAAGGAATGTAAACATTTTCTCTTTGACCACCTAAAAACTTGCTGTTTGTCCAAACAAAAAGAGGGAAATTTTTTTCCTTCACTTTCCCTTTGCTTTTTTGTCTTATTAGGGAGGGGGTGGGGGGGGGGGGGGAGATTTTCATCAGACGAGGGAAAGTGAGTTTTTTTTTGTGTTTGAATATTACATGTTTGATAATATTAAGTATTTTTGTTTGTTCTTGTTTTTTATTTTATAATAAAGTAAGAAAATTATATTTATTTATTATGTGACATCCTTGTTGATTATTTTTCAAAACTTTGTTTATTTAAAAATATTGACAAGTTAGGTTGTTTTTATATTATATTTAAATTATCATACAAATAATATATTTTATCTTATCATTTTTCATTACTTGTTTGTGATAACACAAAGCAATGTATTTTATTTTCTAGTCATTTTTCATCACAAGCACAAAAACAGTTTTTATTTTCTGTCATTTGCCATGAGAGACACAAACAATAGTTTTTCTTTTCCATCACTTTCCATGCACAAACAACATATAAACTGGTCAAAGGAAAAATGTTTTCTTTTCGTTAGTTTCCCTTTTACTCAAATTCCTTCAATTTCCCTCCGTGTTTGTGCACAAACACAGCCTTGGTGTCAACTGTTCTTGAGAAAAATGGACGTGTACCACTGAATTTGTAGATCATAAATTATAAAATCAGTGGTGGCTGTAAAGTACGAGGGACCAAAGAAACCACAACTGCAAATCAGAGGAAACTCTGGCCCTATTGTTACACTATTTTTACCTTCATCCTTTGAAAATTCATGGATTATGTATTATGTTGCATCTGCTTAAGCTATGTACTAATTAGATTTTGGATATGAAGCAAACTTATGGTCGTCTGTAATATTAATTTTGCAGATTAATTGCTCTATGATTGCAAGACTTCTAGAACGTATGCTGTGCAAGGATGATTGGAAATTAAGTTCCAAGAACTCCTTGAAGCGGAAGAAAACAGCAAAAGATAATTGCTATGGTCTTGATGGAGAAACAATTCTTCCATTTATCAGTTCTTTGCTTGACGTTATGTTGCTTAAGGGAGAGATGGAGAAAAGGTTTGTTCTCCCATTTAATCATGTTTTTTGAAGAAAAGAACATTTAATTAAATGGAGCGTCCCTCTTTTTTTTCCCAGAGAACTATTCCATCCCTTTGATCAATTTATTAGTTACTATGTGAGCAAAATTTTGTTCGTTACTTTCTCGTCAATGATGATAGAGATTCTGTTTATGTTAACCCTGTTGACAACTGGTGATCTATGTCCACAGGGATCATCTGATAAAGCCACTATTTCAGCTTCTTAGAAAGTTATTTACTACTGGATGGCCTTTTGGACTTGTTGGCCAAGATAAAAGGGAAATTGAGGCTTCTTCTGAAATTTCTCAAAGTGCCATCAGCTCCAAATTTTACACTCAACGAATGACATTGTTAATCCTTGAAAATATCACTTCACTTTCACTGAATCCTCTTTTGCAGGTGACTGTTTGTGAAATTGGTATATTTGTGATGGCCTGGACTTTTCCTGTTGTTCACACTTTGCAAGTAGAAAACTTTAGATTAATCTCTTATGTATTGCAGGATGGAATGTCTAAGGAGATTGACATTGCTCTGTTGGTTGAGTATGCACGTATGACGAGCGATGTACCCACACTCAATCATATATTCTCGCTGTTATCATCTATTTCTAAGGTTACTCCTGGCTTGGTCTCGAAACATATTGTTGACATCTTTATGGTAATTGGAGAGGCTGCTACAAAACAGGTTGGCTACTATCTGTCAACTTCAATCTTTCTGCCAATTTCTTTGAACTTTGCTGTATTAATTTTTCTTTGCTTGTATGTATGGGTGGATTGGCAGATATGTTTGTATGTTTATATAATAGTTTGCTTCTCATATGCGACTGCTAAATCCACCAAAAAGCTGTACCCTCCTTAATGACACTGAAGAAGTATATAATGGTAAATCGTGAAATTTTAGTTTGGTTTGGCTATGACAAGAATTTATTTAGATATATATCTTCTTTCCAGTATTATTCGTCAGGGTTATTTTCCATATTTAGAGCTTTACGCTGGCTGAGCTCAGGATTTCTTAGCGCAAGTTTAATGATAAACATATTTGTTTTGTCTTTGTTTGAGCTTGAACTGAGTTGAACATGCCAAAGGTTCAAAGCTCGTGCTTGGCTTGCATGCAGACCTCAGGCTCAGATTGGCTTGGGCTGATAACATCACAACCGGAATTTTAGCCACCGAGTAAGAAGAGATTTCAAGAATTAAAATCCGTCTTCTTTAAACAAGGAAAGTGCTACGTCAAGCTGGGTTTGATAGATATATGAGGGGTGTGACTGATTCATCTTTGGGGGTTGAGAAAGTGACATCCGGCAGAGGTTTAAATTTGGAAGAGGTGGAATGGGTGAGTTTTACTCTTGAAAACAGAACAAGCCAAGCCGAATATGGTGTCAAGCTTGGCTGATTTTAAATGAGCCTCAGTTGTAGTTTTGAGTTTGTTCATTTATGTAAACAGAAAATTGAATGAGCTCTGAATGGAGCCTTTTCTTGGATTTTATATGATGCTATGATGACTTCTAGTAACTGTTAGAATTTATCATTGCATGTTGAACACTGATGCCTGTGATGATAGGTTTTGTTATTCGAAGGAGCCTTGAAATGAAGATCATGTCAATGAGCTCCATTTTAGCCTGTAACTTGAATTATCTAATCCAATAAAAGGCCGCCATTTGACATGATTGTTTGAATAGCTGTGACATGCTGTGTTTTGCTTGTATATGTAGATTGATACCCATTCCCAGCATGTTCTTGAGGAGCTGATATCCACTCTAGTTCCGTGCTGGCTATCTAATACTGAGAGTGTAGAGAAACTGCTTGAGGTAATGAAACTGTAAATGTGTGTATGCTGCCATCCCGCTTTGTGTTTTCTATTGTAATTCTCCTGCATTTACATTGTGAATTGAATGCTTTCTTCCAGATATTTATAAATGTTCTGCCAGATATCACTGAGCACAGACGATTGACTCTGATGGTGTACTTGTTAAGGTAATTGTTATGAAACTTCTGCATAGAGGTTACTTCCATGCTAATATTTAATCTACTAATGTTATCTTATTGTTCACAGGACATTGGGTGAGCAGGGTAGTTTGGGTTTTGTTCTTGTTCTTCTTTTCCGATCATCGGTTTTGCGAATGATATCTCAAGATTCTCAACCAGAATATGTTGAGCCTGTAAACAAATTTACTGTGAAAGAGTGGGAGCACAGCTTTGCCCTAGAACTTTGCAGTCAGTATTCATGCAGCATATGGCTCCCATGCTTGGTAAACCTTTTAGGGGAAATAGGTTTTGATGCTCAGCGAACAGAAAACATTCGGAGGGAACACATCATGGAATTAATTGTAGCCTTACAATTTATATTATTGAAATTGCAAGACACAGAATTGCTATTCAGTCTTGAATCTGGACAAGACTCAGAAAAGCTTCAGGTACATATATAGTCTTTGGATATTAGAACACTTGTGAATTTTCATGCATTTACTTTTCTAAACTACTCAAATAAAGTTGCCTAAATCTTGCATGTTAATTGTTTTTGAGAGAATGAATGCACACAATCGCCTGTTTGCCTTGCACATGTGATGGTGGGCCATATCAATATGTGGTTTTGAAAATTTAAAATTAGTTATCAGCATTCCTCTATTGTTGTTCATTGCATCCTGTCGTATGATATATGTTTGAATTTATATTTTTAATCTATTCTTAGACTTTCAGACCAATATTGATGACATATTATCACGTGAGTGAGGATTGTATTATTATTTGCTGTTGAAAGTAGATTTGCTTTTTTTAAAAGTTGATATAAAATTTTGGGTGTACGTCAGTGTTGAGCTTAAGGCTTGTAGAAGTAACATGGAAATGTTTTTTTTTTTAATTTTTTTTTGAGTGGGGTGTCTCCATGGACTCTCTATCTGAGAGTTATCTTTGCGTTATATGTACAAGATAATAATATGTGTTGCATGTGAGACATGAAAGCATTTTAAAATTTGGGGATATATGGGTGGGTATTTTTATGAAGGCGTAGGCTTTTGGTGGAATAGTTGCTAGGATCATCCATTTAATTGATCAACAAAGGAACTTTTGTTTCTACCTCATTCCCGCTCATGGAACTTTGCAACCCTCATAGCTTCAGTTTTGTTATTATATTGGGATCATTAATCCTCCTACCAGCTTCTGAATGTTGGATGAATTCCACATTAATTATCTACTATACTCTCCTATTCTTATCCATGTAGCCGCTCTCCTTCATACTGTTCTGAAAGCTGCATCCAATTTGCCTTTCCCTTTAATGCCTAAACTTCCTAATAGGAATCAGTGACTTAATATTGGGCTTGTTCGAGGGAGCCAACCTCCTAGACTCGTGAGGGAGTCAAACCTCTTGTTTTAGGGTTGAATTCTTCTATAATTTATTTAGAAAATATGGAGTCTTTAAATAGACTTTGTTTTACAACTAATTACCTAAAACTTGGGAGTTTATAACAAAATAGTTATCCTAACAAAATAGGTAGATCTAGATAAACATTCATCCTTATCCCGGTGGATCTCTTTCATTCCTCTCACTTTCAAAACGAACTTCCTCGTCAAAGTTTTTATGGGAGGATGCGACTGTCAGCTGACCTATCCCTATTGTAGATCCCTTCAATTGATATTGTCTTCCATGTTCGGTGAAGGTTTATAGAAAGTTCTTCCAATCTCACATCACAAGTCTAAGGCTCTGTAGCCACTGAATTGTAAGCAACACATCGGAACTTTTCAGGTCCAATGGATACACATCTGTGGTGAAACAATAGCCCTAGATCTCTGTTGGGGAAGACATATTTGTGTTGTTGAGCAAAAAAATGTGTTGATTTCTCTTAGAGGAAATTTTCTCAGGGCTTTAAAGAAACCCCCTTGAAATCTTACCTGTTTGGGATTCCTTTTCTCTTTTTGATAATTCATATATCCCCAAAAAATGCGATTGTTTTTTTAGAAAAGAAAAGGCATCATATGGATAATGCTTTACATACATTTTATTCAATCACCCATCTTCCACCACATAATCTATATTTTTGACACCCCAATCCGTAAGGAGATAATGATGCATACCCATGTGTTACTCAGGCTCACCGCATCAAAAGATTACTTCATTACATTTAAGAAATTCCCTAATACATTGTATGGGAAAGCCAAATTTCCCAATACACCACATGGGCTATCGTCATGATGAACTTACCTTTCTTACTTCTATCTCCATTGAGGTGAGGTTCTGAATGAAGTTTTCTGGGCATTGAGGTGTAGTCTGGACAACCTTCATGGTCCGAAACCATCTTGAAAAATCCCGGACCCTTTGTATTCTGGTCATCTTAGTCCCGATGACCATTCTTCATGAATTGGACGACCCTGGATTTCTATGAATATTAAGAGTTCCCTTTCTCACTCCTTGTCTGAACTCATCGTGAGAAAGAAGCAAATATTCAGTGAATATTGACCCTATGGATCATGATAATATTTGAAAATGTGACAAAAAACCTACTTTTATATCTAATGAAAATAGTGAGCATATGATTATATCTCTATCTTTACAACCGATCACTCGTCTACCCAACCCTTCACAACGCTTCCACATGCAGCAACGTTTCCAATGCTTTCCATAAAGGAGGTCAGGGTATCAAACCCGGGGAGGCACCGACTAAAAGATCAAATCTTGGGGACACCAATTAAAAAAAAAACGTCAGTGACTGACCCGAGACAGTGTTGGAACACAACAACCCCTAACAAATTGTAACAACGATAAAACATGACCTATGAAGACACAAAAATGTTGTCTCTGAGGCATCTGGCGTACTGAATGCATGATAATTGAAGTTGACAACTCTCACAGGGTTCCCTCAATTGAGATATGGATCATACATTACGCAACATAATTGCTGAATTTTTAGGCTTCATTGGAGATTTTGGACCCGTAAGTGATGTGAAAAACCATCATCAATAATCTCTCACCGGTCACCGGTCCATCATCGGTGATTCCGTTCTTTTTGGTTGATCTCTCTTGGTAATGATATGCTAAAAGAGCGGAGTTTTTCTTTAAAGAAATAGCTTTTTTCTTGGACCCATAATTCAATGGGTGACGACAAAATTTGCAATCATGTCTTGCATTCAAATCTCACTGCTTAGCTGTCAAAAAAATTATTTTCTTATGATGATGCTTATTTTCATGTAATAAAAGAATGCCTCATTTAAGTTGGCTTTGTTTTTTCATTGTTTAGAATATGCAATTTGCCATATTTTAGGTGATTTACCTTTATGTCTGCTATATAATGGAATTACTCATAACCATATCTCACTGTCACGTTGTTCTAAAATTATTTTGACATTGTTGATTTTCTGCACTCACATCAAAATTCTCAGATGATTATATAATTATCTCAGGCTATGCTTGGAGAACTGATGGAGAAGGTTGTCTTGCATTTGGGACAATTCAGTATCAGAAGGGAACAATTGATCATTGGCACTGATGTAAGGAATGGTCTGAAAGAATGCATGCACAATGTGTTGAATTTTATAACTAAGAGCATGATCCCTTCTGCTTTCTTCAAAAGCATCACTCATTTGTTGGCATATACTGATGAAACTGTGAAAAGGAAGGTTAGTGCCTGTACTGCTTTAGTAGGGTCTTCTATATTGTTCTTTATTTCACGTAATGGTTTTATGAACAATGTTAAACTATGCTTACCTCATGTGTAGGCTCTTGGGCTCCTATCTGAAGCTGCAAAGGATCATGAGGTTAAAGGGAAGCTGAAAGAGAAAAAAAAATCAGTTCGTAAATTGAGTAATATGATTTGCATGGATGAGAGGGCCACAGAATCCTTTAATGGGATGGTCATGGAGATTCTCCATGTAATTGATGATTCCAGTGATACAGTGAAGGTGGCAGCACTTTCTGCTCTGGAAACTTTGGCAAAAATTTTTTTGAATTACAACTTTGTTTTCACTGCCTGCCTGGTCCATGTTGTGAAGCCCATCTCTCCATCTCGCTTGGCTGTCTCTTCCAGCTGCCTTCGGACAACAGGTGCTTTAATCAATGTTCTTGGCTCAAAGGCATTATCTGAGCTTCCTGAGATCATGAAAATTGCTATAGAGACAGTTCATCATGTTTCAACTTGCTCATCTGAAAAATTCAAGAACAGACAGTATGAAAAACCAACTGAATTTTCAAGCTCTAAGGAGGCCTTCCTTTCGTCTGTTCTCATCTTTTTGGAAGCTATTGTTGATAAGCTCGGTTGTTTTCTGAATCCATATCTTGAAGATATCATACATCTTATGGTGGTTCATTCTGAATATGCATCTGAAACTGATCTGAAGATTAAATCTAAAGCTGTAGTCATACGAAAGCTTGTGGCTGAGAAAATTCCTGTGCGTCTTATTGATACCATCTCAAGAGACAATTTTAGTAAAAAAAATCAGATTGTTTTTATTTTAGAAGACATTGTCTAACTTGACTCTTAATTTTGATCTTCATTTTACAGGTGCGCCTCATACTTCCGCCTCTTATGAAAATATATCATGAAGCTGTTGCATGTGGGGAGTCGAGCATTGCTTTAGTTTTTGAAATTTTTGCAACCATGATTAATGCAATGGATAGATCATCAGTGGTATCTTACCATGAAAAAATACATCAGCAATGTCTGCTTGCACTTGACCTTCGTCGTCAGCTTCCTCCATCAGTTAAAACTATTGATAGAGCAGAAGAAAGAATCATAGATACAGTAGTTCTTTTGACTATGAAGCTTACTGAGACCATGTTTAGACCTCTTTTCATTCGTAGTCTTGAATGGGCAGAGTGTGAGCTGGGAGAAAGTGAGACAATTAGAAAAAGAAGTATAGACAGAACTATATCTTTCTACAAATTGGTCAACAAACTTGCCGAGCAACACAGGTGAGGTGGTTTAAAAATTGTAATGATTTATCTCAAAATTTTCTATTTGAATAATATCATGGTTTCTTTTGATCAACCTTAGCTGTATGGCAAGAACGAAATGAGAATGTGTTTTCAAAATTTGTTATTGGAGATTAAAAGAGTGGGATTGGGTGGCTTTTGTTATAAAATAATTTCTCTTTTGTCCTCTTGCCCTCTGATTTCTCAGCTAAGTTTGTCCTCTTGCCCCCTGATATCTCAGCAGATTCTCTTTTGTTGTTTGGCATTATAGGAATTTCTAGTCTATATTATTTTTTAATCTGTCTGAGCTTCCAATTTTCCATCTATCCAGAATCTTGGTTAGCATTATAAAGCAGTGCCCGTGATCGAAGGGCAGGGTGTTCTTTTTCCATCAGTTTAAACTGGGTCATTGATTATCTGTTTAGGAATTCTTTACTTATATATAACTTGGAATAACAAGGAAAAATTTGCTTTTGCATCCTAAACTCTGATAATAAACCGTGAGAAAATTGAGGCACATATCTCGTCAAGTTGGTGATTTCTTAATTTTGTTGTTGGTAGATACCTGAAAATTGTTTCTCCAGGGAAAAAAAGAGAAAATCTTTCTAAATTTTTTTAAAGATATATGGTGGTGTGCTTCCCACTATCTTATATCTACTTAGAATTTATTTCATTATCTTAATAAAAAATAGATTTGTATTGTATTTTAAGACTTACTTTCTTTTCTTCGTACACCAGCATGTTCATTGTTGCTTGACATAATTACAGTTTATTTAGATTTGTCTGTGATTGTTAAATATGATGCCCTATCAGCAGAAAATAAAACTTTACACTACTGTTTCCTCTATAATTGACACCTTTGTTTCCTTTCTCATGTCTTCAAAATTAGTTGATCTTTTTCTGTGCAGCTCAGGATGACATATTTAGGCCCTCACAACCATAGTTATCATATACAGATACACGTGTAACACAAAGTTTAAAACCACATAATTCAGTTGCCCAATTATGTGGCACAATGAATATGCTGCCACATATCTGAGTGTGCAGTGTTACATTTCTCTTATTGTTATTGCAGCCACATAAACCACTTATTGATGCAGGATGGGATACGATGGAGGGGTATGTGTTGATGAT
Source organism: Acorus gramineus (assembly GCA_030737835.1). Taxonomy (NCBI): domain Eukaryota; kingdom Viridiplantae; phylum Streptophyta; class Magnoliopsida; order Acorales; family Acoraceae; genus Acorus; species Acorus gramineus. The sequence goes on along the minus strand of CM060856.1, from coordinate 7,524,736 downwards.
TAGGGTTAGGTTAGGTTTGGGATATGTAGTTTGAGAAAATAAAATTAAAAAAATAGATTCTAGGCATCACACCCAAGAAGGTTAGGGTTTCACACCCAAGAAGGTTAGGGTTTCACACCCTCACAAAAATCCCATTGCAGGATCTCTAAAAAAGAAACTTTTCATTCATTCTAAATTTGTCTCACCGTAGAGATTATAACTTTATTTAATAAAAAAGTGATTTAATCTAGTCCATTGATCATTCTAAAGATCAATGGTCTAAATTGAATTCTACAATAACTTAAATTAAATAACAAACAAATTAAATGATTTAATCTAGGCCATTGATCATCCTAAAAATCAATGGTCCATATAAAATCCTATAATTCTTATTCAAAATAAAATAAAAAACCTAACTAATTTCTATCCACAAAGGAATAAGATTAGATCTCTTGCTCTTCCTCCTTTGATAACCTTTAAATGCATCTATTGACTTGATGTCCCCATCAATTCTCTCATTGTTTGAGAAAACTTGTCCTCAAATTTTAGAGAATGATATAACTCGAAGGTCATAAGGTTCTTGTTGCGTGTATCTGAAAGGATCCTGATAAAAAAGTACAATCTTCAATTGCGGCCTTTCACCAAATATTTGTCGAGGAAATATTAAGTCCACTTGTTGTTCTGTCACCGTATAAATTTATTTTGGATCGCCGATCTCTATAGCAATTTTCCTTGCAAGTTGGCGGCTGTTGTAAAATTGGCATCGGAGGCGGTTGTTGTAAAACAGGCATAGGAGACGGTTGTTGTGAAATAGGTATCCGATCTTTCGGTAACGAAACATCAACCTTTTCTTGAATTTCATTTTTATGTTGTTTCTCTGGAGGTGCATCTTTTGTTAATGTTGATGATCTCACATCTGGTAATCCTTTAAGGATAATTTTCTTCTTCATACAAAGCAGGCGTATGGTGCATGATCTCCCTTCATGAATAAATGTACATTTCCGAGCTTTTATCCATAGCTGACCCAATATAATAGAACGTTTGGATGATGAGAACATGTCACATCACGCTCCATCAAAATACGAAAGTTTCATGGACCATTCAACAAAAGCAGCTTGATTTTCTATGATAATTTCCCCTGTCTTAGATAACATATCCACAACCGCTTGAGAAATCATATTCTTCTCGAGACTTTCATTGATAATCAAGGAAGCACCTTTCCCATTAGGTAAGCAAATTAGGGTTTTCAGAACGAACATAGAATCAACCATTTTTTTTTTCTTCTTCTTAACTCTTGATGGTATTGCCGATCTGGATGCAAGGGAGGAACTCACACAGCAACACGAGAAGAATATTGACGGCAACAATACAAGGGCAGCACGTCAGAAACACAGCAGCAACACGGGGGTTGTTGGAGGTCCAGGGCAGCAGCAAAGGGGCTGTTGGAGGTCCAGGCAGCAGCAGCAGGGGTTGATAGAGGCCCAGGCAGCAGCAGAAAGGGTTGATGGAGGCCCAGGCAGCAGCCACAGGGGCTGTTGGAGGTCCAAGGAGCAGCAGCAGGGGTTGATGGAGGCCCAGGCAGCAGCCACAGGGGCTGTTGGAGGTCCAGGCAGCAGCAGCAGGGGCTGTTGGAGGCTTAGATCTAGGGTTTCACACCCTAGGAACCTTGGCTCTGATACCAAAATTGATGCAGGACGGGATATGATGGAGGGGTATGTGATGATGATTAGGGTTAGGGTTAGGGTTGGGATATGTGGTTTGAGAAAATAAAATTAAAAAAATAGATTCTAGGGCATCACACCCATGAAAGTTAGGGTTTCACACCCACGAAAGTCAGGGTTTCACACCCTCACAAAAACCCCATCGCCGGATATCTCAAAAAAAAACTTTTCATTCATTCTAAATTTGTCTCTCCGTAGAGATTACAACTTTATTTAATGAGAAAGTGATTTAATCTAGTCCATTGATCATTCTAAAGATCTATGGTCTAGATTGAATCCTACAATAACTTAAATTAAATAACAAACAAATTAAATGATTTAATTTAAGCCATTGATCATCCTAAAATCAATAGTCCAGATAAAATCCTACAATTCTTATTCAAAATAAAATAAAAAACCTAACTAATCTCTATCCACAGAGGAATAAGATTAGATCTCTTGCCCTTCCTCCTTTGATAATCTTTAAATGCATCTATTGACTTGATGTCCCTATCACTTATCCAGTGCATATACTGCATATGTGGCCATATAAACTATCTGCATAGACCTTCATATGATGCAGCATATGCGGCAAATGCAGGAAAAGAAAAATAATCCACGCATGAAAAGTATGCAGCTACATAAACTGCATATACATTGCCTATGTGGATAGAAGGCAAAGCCAGTTTTTCCCCATTGTTGGCAACTGCGTTCACAACCCACCAAGTCTTTTACTTTGCTACAGTAAACTTCATCAATCATAACTCAACCGTCCTAAGATCAACTTTTTGCTTCATCAAACATTAAATGTTTGTAAAGTTCTTCTAGTTCTATTTATATATTGAAAAGAAATTAAGAACAAATGCCTGTCGTACAGAGAGGACAAGGGATCTCCATTGTTAGTAAAAAAAAACAAAATCAAACCAGCACACTCTATCCATTATAAGGTAGGCTAGTCCCCTTGTACATTTTTATTCCAAACCACGTCCCCCCCCTTCAAAACACCAAATTTTATGATATCCTCAGCTCATAATACATGAGAACATGTTTTTGAATAATCATTTCATTGGATGTGTAGGACAAATCCCTTAAGGGTATTATTATAATGTACTTTGTTTGCCTTCTCCATTCTCCCCTCTTTCTTTTAAATCTCAATAATTTCCAAGTTTCATTTACATTTTGGAAAGATCAATGGTCCCGATGATGCCTCTCATTCGGTTTCAAATAGTGATTCTAAAATCTTCCAATGGTTTCCTTGTGATCCTTAGTCATCTTGCATACCACATTTCTGTCATTATTCCATCTATTTGGATTTGTCTAGGTAAGGATCTTATCCAAAGATAGGAGCCACTGGAACACCGGAACCTTTAATGGTGCCTTATTCCCCCAAATTTGTTTATAATAGTTAGCCGTCCTAAGCCCTCTTGATTGAGTGCTCATTACCGCTCCATAGAAGTTACATGTGCTATATGATTTGTGTATTTTATCTTTTGTTCTGGATTGCTTTTGATGACATTTATTATATAATTTAGTCTCATTGCTCAATGGTATAACAGAGATGTTTCTAACCATGAGGTTTTGTTTACAAGCCCAAGTCATCAATAAAATCAATATAGTCATCCTGTTCTAATAGTTTTTTGTGGTATGCAGATCCGTTTTTGTGCCATATTTCAAATACTTAATTGATGGCTTTACACGTTATCTTACTGAGGACCAAGATACAGATCCAGTGGATACGACACAAAAACGGAAGAAGGCCAAACTTAATGCAAAAAGTACAAGAGAGATTTCAACCAAGCATTGGCATCTGAGATCATTGATTCTATCGTCACTTTATATGTGCTTCCTCAATGACACAGGAAGTTTGAAGTTTCTTGATTCATCAAATTTTCAGGTTAGTTTTCTCCTTCTCTTGACGACAAACAAATCTCTAGATTCTTTGTTGGCTATTTAGAGTTCTTACATCACATATGAAACTGAATAATGCCAAAATATAAACTCGTGAAATTGTCTATAATCATCACTTTAGTAGGAACTTTGTTGTGATTTACGTTTGTATTAGGGAGCTATAAAATGCAGATTACATGCATTAGTAAACTATGAGGCCAGCCTTCATTTGGGCGTGATAGAAACCCACACATTCAAGAAATGGGACTGATGGAGTTATTGGCTCCCATGTGGTGTTTTCCAGTTTGATATTCAGATATGAGAGCATCTGACTGTGGTTGGCTAGATTTAATGAGATGGACAAGTCTAATAAGTCCCACCACTCTCTACTTATCTAGCAAGTTCCCCAGAAGGGTTAATTAATAAATAGTAAATTTTCACTATGTACAAGCTTTTCATGGAATTGAATTGAAATTTGACTATATTATGTCTACAAGGATCTCTCAGTAAAAAATAAGTTTTCGAAAAGAGGAATTGCAATGTGTCACTCTAATTGGGTCATTTTGCTAAATTGTACGGACTATTTTGTAATTTTTGCTTCACAATGACAAAAGATGGGTTTTTTTTTTTAATTGTTCCTTAGATGTAGGCCTCAGTTGGATGCCCTTTGAATCATTTTGGGGTTATTGTCGTTTATTTTCAGGTAGACAGCTTGTCTCCTTTGCATGTTTTGAGAGAGAGTGTTTCATGCTGTTAATAAAAGTTTATGATGGTGCCTTCTTATCTTTCATGAAAACAAGTCATAAAGTGAAGAGATTTTTGTTTATAAATTCTAAGGAATCCAAAAGGGCGCAGCCTGCATATTTACGTCAGAAAATATCATTGTTATTCACCACACCGTGATTCAAAACTTGCTATTACTTTTGACATATGCTTTAACTTCATATACTAGAGTATTCTTCAATTTCTGATAATACATGAGCACATGTTCTTGCAGGTTCTATTAAAACCTGTTGTTTCTCAGCTTGTGGTAGATCCACCGGCCACCCTTGAACTTATTCCTGGTGTTCCTAAACTGGAGGAAGTCAATGAGATACTGGTTTGCTGCCTAGGGCAGATGGCTGTTGCATCTGGTTCTGACCTTCTGTGGAAATCCTTGAATCATGAGGTAAGCACGAATCATTCATTCTTTTTTTTAAAAAATGAAAATGTCACATCATATCCTATATATAAAACTCTATATCAGAACCATCACCAATATTGAATACAGCCACCTCTCATGCTCATATTATTCATCCAATATGAATGCCGATCCACTGTTAAACAATTGTGTGTACATTTTGATGTGAACCATGCATGGGGTGCTTGTTTCATGTTAGTTTGTTTCTAGAGAAAGGTGTAATATTTGGCTATTTGCTCATACCAACACTACAGCCTTTATTACCAAATCAACTATTCTTTTTTGGGGACAGTACTAGTTGATATCAATGGAATCCAAACTTCTACTCAATAGTGACTGGCAATGACTGCTTAGCTAAGGAAATTATGCAACTCCCCTCTTTCATTTTCATCTCGCAATTCAGCTAATTCTTTGTCCCCATCAGGTGTTGATGCAAACACGGAGCGAGAAGGTCAGAGCACGTATTCTTGGCCTGAGGACCATCAAATACCTTCTGGATCATTTGAAAGAGGAGTACCTTGTCTTCCTGGCGGAGACCATCCCGTTCCTTGGTGAGCTTCTTGAGGATGTGGAGCCTGCTGTCAAATCTCTGGCTCAAAGCATTCTTATAGACATGGAAGCACTTAGTGGTGAAAGCCTTAGGCAATACCTATAATATCCTGAGGAGGCACATCGGTGTACAGTGGCAGTTGACACCAGTTTTTCCTGGTTCGGTGTTGGCGTCAGCGTGTTCGCAGATCTCGTGGAATATTTATTGTAAGATATGGATGTAAGTTAATAGTTGAATATCAGTTTCAAGTGTAATTTCGTTTTAGATCTTTGAAATTTTGTAAGCTGAGGCTAAAATATTTGTATTTCCCATCTAATTAGAATAATTGTGTTGTTCTCAGGTCTTTTTTGAGGTAGAAAGCACACTTCATCTTGTAGTCTCATTGCATGAAATTGCTTCTGTTGATAACAACTGTAGCAATATTTGACTGTCTTACACCTCAGTTGAGAGGGGTAATAGCTGTGTTAAAAAATTGTTAATGAATTAATCATTGCTTTAAAGTTCTTCATATATTGATTTTTATTTTCATTCAGTTAAACCAGGACTTCACTGGTAATTAACTTAGACCCTGAGGCATTAATAACTTGCAGTTAAATAAGCTTTTTTTTTTATTCTGATGATTTGTTGGGGTGGGGTCTATCAACTTGACCTGTGCCCATACAATACGAGTAGAGATTAACATTCAGGAAGTTCCCATTGCCAATTGTTGTTGAAAGAATAAAGAAATGATTTTTAGTCAATATATTATGCAACTGAGTTTCTTTTAAAAGATTGTAATAAAAAGCAATGATTTTGACTTCACGTGAAAGTTGAGAATCTATTCGTGTCAATCATCATTGTGTTCTTTTTTGTTTTGTTTTTTCGGTTGCGACGAAGAGCCAATCAATCCAGACCGATCGATCATCCGATGACCTATCAAAATGACGTCACGTCAGGTGGTCCCCCGATTCACTGACATCCATTCAACACCGCGTACGAAGATCAGACGGCCATAAATGTCGAACCCACGCGGTTCCATGAGCCATTCATTATTTTTGGGGAAAAATCCATGTAACCCCCCGTATTTTCTAAAATCTATATAACTCTTTCAAAGCACATGTGTAAATTCAAATAACCCCTGAGTTAAATTTTTATTGATTGATGACAAATATTATACGAATATTTTATTTGGTTAACTTTGATGAAAAACACAATATACCAAAAACCTTATACAATGTGTTAAAAATATAAATTTTTTTATCTAAATAACGATTTTATTTATCCGGATGAAATTTTATAATATATTTTTAAAGAGTTAAAATCATCATTTCTAAATGATTTTTCACAATTTTAACAGGGATTTTTGTTATTCTGTATTTTTAAGGTTAACCAAATAGAATATTTTTAAGTTTAACTTAGGCTACGCTTGAATGTGAGATTAAAATGCTAAGATTCTTAAAATCTTGTGTTTCAAACTTAGCTTTTGAAAATCTATATTTTAGTAGATTTTTAACCGTAATATTTTTTTGTCTAAAAAGAAAAATGGTGGTTTAAAAAAAGCTAAAAGCAAAAAATGTGTTTGAATCTAAGTTTAAAAATTTGTAGCTTTTTAAACCTAAACTCATATCAAAGCATGGACTTTAGGAGTTATTTAGATTTACATGAATATTTTAAATGATTATATGGACTTAAAAAAACTGGGTTTATGTGGATTTAAGGCAGTCTATGGCCTGTGGGGGGTTATTTAGATTTTTTGTTTTTAACCTTGTTATTATTATTACATCCCCTTGAAAGCAAAAAAGCGTAATTTCGCGGGATTTCGGACAGTTTTGCCTTTTCAGGCGATAAAAAGAATAATTATATATGTGATTTTATTTTATTTTCCCGTTGAATGTAAGAATCTCTCTCTCTCTCTCAACGCGAACGAACGGACGAACTTCGGGAGAGAGCACGCAGAGGAATTCACGTGAGATCTCCATCCCTCTCTAGTTCCGTCTCTTCGTTTTGTTTTTGTTTCATGTCGTCCAGATCTGATTTGCTGAATCAACCCAGGGTTTGTTTTTTGTTGATTCGGTTCTCTTGGATCGTGCAGGTCTTAGATCTGGGTTTTGGATTCTGATTTGATTTTTAGTGGCTCAATTTTTTAATATTTTTTTAGTGGGATTGAGTTGAATTTGTGCGTGCGCCTATTTTGATGTGATTGTCGGTTAGGGTTTAGAATTCTATTTGTTAGTTTGAATTTTGAGTATTTACTTGCATGTTGTGAGTGTCTGGTTTAGTGGGTCGTGAAATATATTTTTGGGGTTTATTGGTTAGAGGTACATGATCATTTTAATAGTTGTACGTGTTGATTAAAATAAAATATGCATTGCATTTCTCGAAATGATGCCGGTTAGGAGGACATTGATTATGAATTGTGAGGTTTTTCTTGTTTGGATGGATGGTTTAGTTTGACTCCATAGTGAATAGGCAATCAATATTGAATCATCTCTTGATAGGTTGGTAGAGATACCCCCTCTTCACCGAGAGATCATGGGTTCGAGTTGTGCCCCTGCTGATAAGGAAAGATTTGACCAAGAAATTTTTAAAAAGAAGTTTACCAAGCAAAAAAAAAAAAAAAAATGAAAGGAAATTAAGGCATGCCCATTGCAAAAATAATTTGGGGCACTTGAATATTATAAGTTCGTGAAATAAAAAATCTTTACTAGATATTTTATTGCATCATAGGGTTATTATAATTTGTAATAATTGACATAAAGGTTCTCACTTGCTAAAAGTAGTGATGGAGAAACAAATTTATGGACTGATAAGTGGACCCTTATTCCTAAAAATTATTAATGTAATTTGCATTAGTTTTCTATCTTGGTGAGGTGAGACCAATGGCTTATACCAGTTTTTTCCTTCCAAGTCTATCAATGTGGAGGGTTTTTTTCAATGTACTGTGACCATTATTATCATTTATCAGCATAGCACGACCATGCTCCCCTGAGTTTTTGAAGTTTTTTTTTCTCAAGTGTCTCTTTGTGCTTGTTTTTATTTGATTTGATTATGTTTATTGTGGGGCTGTTTCATTGGGTCGAAATTGAAATTGGAGGCAAGCAATCAAATTTAAGTTCTCAGATTTTGAGTGGCTAGTTTCCTTGCTAATTTGATATGTTTGCCACCTGAAATGCACCCTCTTCCCCTGTCAACGCATTTTTACCAAGTTCTTCGGTGCAACCCCATGGAAGGTGTTGACATGGCTGTTAGAGGGTCGTAGAATACTTTTTGAATCTCATGGGAAGCTTGTTTCCAAGGCTCAGTACAAGTCCGATAAAAACCAACCCTGCTATTTGGGGCAAGATTTATGTTTATGTATCCCATTGCATTTTGGTTTAAAATCGGGTAGATTTGGATGTTTGATTGCTATTGGTTAGAAATAAGTATCACATAAACTTCAGTTTGGGAATTTTTTGGAGAAAAATATCTTGTTTAGATTATTTGACTTTTCAAAAATTCTAATGGAAAGAATGAAATGTATCATTGCACCTTTAAATATTTTGTTTCATATGCATTTTCTTTTTAAATTACAGTAAGTGATTTTACTTCCATGGCTCCATCTTAACAAATCTGTATTGTCCTATTGTCAGAATCCCATCAGTAAGATTAACTCTGGAAAATTGGTGAAGTATTAATTGTTCTTTATCAATGCAAGGATAAATTGAATATTTGGTGTACATCTAGTAAAAAGCCAATGTGGGTTTTGTTCTTTGAAAGTCTTGCAAGAATCTTGCATGTAGAGGGTGACCTTCCAGTGCCCGAAGTGAGGAAATTCTCTATCCCTGCTTTGTGGAATCGAACATCCTGAAGTTTTATTTAGTCAGTTGACTTTGGTTTTTTGGCCAAGCTCCCTATGTAGCTTTATTGTTGAAGTGAGCTCTTCTTTCCAACTTCCCCATAACATTCTCCTTAGGTGCGCACTGGTCTTACCATTATGGAGCTGGCTAGAAGGCTCCACTCCGTTACGAGTCCACTGTGATAACCTGGAGGAGCTGTGGGCAGTGATGGACACAAGCAGTCCATGGGGCGACAAGTCCCCGAGCGAGCGAGTGAGGCTGATTGCGATCCCGGAGTGCCTGTGGGCTATTTGGAAGACACATAATAGATCTTTCGCCGGCAACGCTTCTATTTTGAAAATCTCAGGAACCTTGCCAAGTATCACATCTCGACATGGGGCAGCCATCTTACGGGGGCGAGGGAGATCCAGTGGACGAGTGGAGTGATGCAGATTATAGAGATGTAGCAGTGGAGGAGGGTGGCGCACACACTGCTCGTGTGTCCGTCTCCGTCTCCGTCCTGCTCCTTGTTTTTTCTTTCTTTTTTCTGCACTGCTGTTCATAGGCCTCCGAGCTTATGAAAGGCTTTATTCTAGGCCCTTCCTATGGCCTAATTCAGACCTCTTGTAACTGCTTTACACAGATATAAAAGGTCCAAAGTTCTTCAAAAAAAAAAAAAACTTCCCCATAACATTTTTTTTCTTTTTACAAAAAAAAAGGTCATAAAATATTGTATGATGAGAAGTTTTGTTTATTGATTTTGTAAATGTAAGGTTTTTTTTTTTATTGATTTATTGATTCAGCTGCAACATGATCAAGGCACTGGTCATTGTTCTCTACTATTTTCACATGAATATGAATATGGTACACAGAAAATCAGGTGCATAGACTTTTTTCATAAACATTAAAAAAATTGGTCTTTTTAGTTGAACATAATATTATGCTGAAGCCTCTGCTTTTTTCTGCTCAATTATCCGCCTTTTTCTTTTTAAGATGGTTGTAATTTATTTTGTCATCATACTTGGTCTGATTTTTTAATCTCTTTTCTTCCATAGTAGGGTTAACGAGAAACAGTCGTTTGTGTGCACTATGTCGGGGTTGAAGCCCAGTGATGCTGTTGAGCAGGAATGTGGAGAAACTATGGGAGATCAAGTTGATGACCAAAACGTAGGAAATTCTGTGCCCTCATATCAAGAGGAGGTAGCTACCTTCAACTCTTTCTACAAATTCTGCTATTATATACAGCCTACCAAAATATGAGTTGTTATATCATATATTCTAAAAAATGTATGAATTAAAATGTGGGGAAATGGTGGAATACCTTGATGTGTGTAGTAACAATCTACATTCATATTTTTCGATGAAACCACTTACCTGTTCTGATTTGGCTAGTGCATTCTTCATTTAATTGTCGATTTTGTTCCTAGCTTACTCTTTAATACAAGTTCATGCACATTGCCTATTCTTGGATCTTGTTGTGTATGGTGAAGATTTATGACTTTAGAATGCTAATGGTAATCATGCGTGGTAACTGGTAAGGCTTGTAGTAGATTTGATGTTGGTTTTATTGTGTTGTAGGAAGAAGTGATGAAGAAAAAATATGGGGGACTTCTGCCCAAGAAACCACCTCTCATATCCAAGGTAGAGTTATTAGCAAATTAATTGTTTTAAACTATTGATGGTTACACTTTATGTATCTCATCACAGAGGGTTTTTGCAACAATTGTCTTTGTTTTAATTTACTGGAAAGTTTTCTGAAAAATTGTTGTTCACTTCCAGGACCACGAACGTGCTTTCTTCGATTCTGCTGATTGGGCATTGGGGAAGGTATTTATTTATCTATATATTGATAAATAGGGAAAGCTGAGATTTTTATCATGCATCTATGCGGACTCCTGCACTGTTTGCTCCTTAAAATGGTTACAATAGAAAATTTGAAACCACCTAAACAACTACTTCACATTGGATTGTCTTAAAAATAATCTGCTTGCATACATCCACAGTGAAATTTCATAAATGAGTTACATGGACACCAACTCTGGATTATACTGTCATACAGTCAGATAGCCAATGAAGATTCTTAAGGAAACCGTATAGGTTTTGAAACAATATCAATTATCAATATTAGTTCCTTTTTAATCACTAAGTTAGAGACTCAAGCCTTCTTGATCTGCTGTCCAGCCTGGCACCTTATGCCCATGTCCAACACAAACATCTTTTGCCATCATTGTCATTCTTTATTGATAAGCAGAATTTTTATTCATCCACTGATTGATGTGGATGATAGAGACTGTTGGAACACTGTATATTTTAAATCTTGGTTAGCCATCCTAGGGGGGTGCTCTTATTCCATCTGGTTGTAGCATCTATTTCTATGCTGAAGCGATTTATTCGTGTATTTCATTTGTTCCTGATGGAATTGGTGATGTTTTGGATTCGTGGCAGCAAGGTGCACCAGTAGAAAAACCCAAAAATTTGATTGAAGCTCTACGGCCAAAACTGCAGGTATCAGTCTTGATTTCTTTCTTTACACACACACACACACACACACGCATACATAATCTTGATATGATTAATGCTTTTCGAATTTCTCATTTGATATCTTCTTACCCTTAATTTTCCCTGGATTCCAGCCTACGCCTCATCAGCAAGTTCGTTCCAGGCGATCAGCATATGCTCCAGCTGATAGTGAAGGTAACCTTGTGAACTTTCTTCGCAGAGTTGTCTGCACCTTCTGTTTATCCCCCAATATATATGATTCTTCTTTAGTGATCGAATTCATCAAATGGCTCTCTTTTTTATGACAGATGGAATGAACGCCGCTCATGAGGATCCAAGCAATGAGTAAATTCTATCAATGAACTTTTCACCACCAGTCCTAATGTGGTGAGAGGATCTTATATCTGTTACCATCTCTATGAATAAACAGCATCGTTGGGGTTTGCATTCTTGCTACCATGAGAGTGAATTACGCTGCAGCGTTTTGCGCAGCCGAGATGTGCTACTGCTAGCTGGGACTGCCCCGGTAACCCCAAGTGTTTTTTTGAACTCACAATCGTAATTTATGTTCGGTAGAAGAAATGCATCCCTTTAAGAACATAAGAACATATTCCTGCATTGCATCCTGCTTGCGAGGACGGGTTATAATATGTTGCCTGGTTCAAAATGCAAGTATAATTTGCAATGTGAATTGGTCCTTGGGAGGGTTCCTTCATGTGCATTTCTTCTGGAAATTGTTGGCTTGCAGTCCCTTTTTGCAGCTCCCTAACTTTTTTATTTTAGTTTTGAAGGTATGCACTTGTCCATTGGAGTAGCATTAGAAGAAAAGAAAATGAAATATATACTTGGATGTATGAAATGCATATTTTTTCACATTTCTCTAATAGGGTATATTACTAGCTTAACCTAGGGCTGCAAAAGGGATTGCTTGTTGCACCATTGGTGGTCAGCCTAATTTTCAAAATTTTTATGGTTCTGCACCTTCTTTGTGATCCTAGCCCTCAATTGAAGGGAGGAATAAGGGCTGTTTAAAGGCGTGAATAGCATAAAAAAGGTGCTTGGTTAAGAAGAATAAACCATGATAGTTATGTTTAAATACTTGTTCACATAAACCCAGACAATAATTTGTTCATGTTTTATGCAATCCAAAAAAGCGTGAATTATAAAAATAATGATCACATAATAAGAAAAATGCAATCAAATAAAAACGATCATGATAATCATCTATTTTGGATAAGATTATTATGTTTCACAAGGGAGAAATTTTCATATCAACACGTATTATGAGATTTCTATCTGTACGTGCTAGATGAGCAACATATATCCATGAAAATGTATTAATAAGATTTTTATTAATGATTATTTACTTAATGAAAGATTTTTTACTTTGTAATTTACATGTGTCGTCCATTCAAAATGATTGTATTGATATGAAAATAATTTTTCAAAAGGGGGCTACATTTATAGCTGTTTCTAATAGTAAGTCATTTATTTAGAAGTTGAGATCCTACCGAAAGGGAAGTGTGAGATGTGGTACTCTGAAGGGGATTCCCCAACAATGCCTTTGATATCCAAACCCCAACAATGCCTTTGATATCCAAACTTAGCAATGTAAGTTGTAAAACTTAGAATTGTAATTTTTTTTTTTTTTTTTGCTATGTCCGCCTGTTTGTTCTGATCTCACGAAAAAATCTTAGAATTGTAATTGATGAGTCAATCTGATGTTTGGATCAAGTTTTTTCTTCTTTTCTATTTTTGTTTTTGTGCGACGTTACACTCATTTTTTATTTAACAGTTCAAAATATAGTCAAATATACCTTATTAAAAATCTAGTGCAACATATACCTTACTAGACGATGTATATACCTTATTAAATATTTTCTTCAATTTCTTAACTAATGTAATGACCCAATTAATATATTTTTATTTTAATACTAATGTTTATTTTGAGGTTAACGATAGACGGACGCCTTAATATATTAAGGGCCGAACGAATGCCCATTTAAAGATACATAAGGAAAAGAAAAATAAAGTCCCCTGGGAGCTGAGTAGAAGAGAATTCTACCTGAACCCACTAAATCAATACAAATCTATCTATAAGATACTACATTTATTAAAAATGGAGCGACGTACAGTTTTTATCCAATCATATATCTTATTAGATGATGTATACAATTTAAAAAAAAATAAAAACAAGTATGATGTGAGTTTTAGTTGATAAAAATGACTCAGTCTAACACTTTTAATAAAAAAATAATATTTTAGACTGCTAGTTTAGGCGGATGTTGCAAATAAGTAATTTCTTTATAATATATAAAAATTATATGAAGGATAAATGACAATCAAAGTGTAAGGTTCTCCTAAATTGAAGATAACAAATGGATATAAGTTTTAAAATTATTATTTTACTGTTATAATTTATTCATGTTCCACTTTTTTTTTTTTTTTGGTTAATAATGGATCCCATCTTCTTCCCTAATCTCAGTGGAAGGTTCTATGAACCAACGTGAGTCTTGTTACTTCCTGAGTTTTCTAGGCGTAATTTAAGTTTGACCCAATCAAATATTAGGCCTTATGAAGTGGTAGTGTTAGTACCCTAAATTCAGGGAAAAGGAAAGTTGAACCTTTACGATGAGGACAGAATCATATAATATAGTTTTATTTTTTGATAAGTTCATCGTATCATATATATATATATATATATATATATATATATATTTTGAGAAATTGGTAGTTCATTCATAACGAGAAACGATTACAAATGAGTTAAAATGAGAAAGAACATGAAGCATAAAAAAAAACCACGCGTAACTGCTATAACCCATTATAGTTATAGTTATCATATCATATATTATAGTATAGTTTCTTGTCGCAGAGAAATATTGAATTTTGAAACTATGATAGCTATTTGAATCTGATGTGGGGGTCCATGATTTTGTTTTCAAATTTTAAAATTACAAAATGGGATTTAGGATATCTAAATTGGAGAATTGTGAAATCTCTTTTTCTTGTCATGGTTTGTGTTTACCCTTGTTGCAATCCCTTTTATTTTAAATTTTGAAACATATGTTTTATTATTCTTGTTGTGATCTATGATAATCTTGGAAATGATGGTTATGGAAATAATTTCAATTATATTAGTCCTATTCCAACATTATTATTTTAGTCTTTAGTGTCTTATTATTTATAAAGGACATTTTTATCTTTTACAGGGATCAATTTGTCTTTATGATTATTTATAAGGCCTATAATGTCTATCTAATTAAATGTAAAAATCTTTTAGGGGCAGTTTTATCTTTTGTAGGGACTAATTTATCTTTATGATTGTTTATAGGGACTGCAATGTGTACACATTTTAATGTAAAAGTCTTCAGGAGCAATTTTGTCTTTTGTAGGGACTAATTTGTCTTTATGACTGTTTATAAGGACTTCAATGTCTACACAATTATATGTGATGGAATATTCTGATAATATTCCATTAAGTTTGGATGAAAATTTAACTCAAGGATGATAATTAGATTTTTCTGAGTTTTCAGGGATTCGTAAATCTGTCCCAATTTTAGTAGGGACTTATATGGATTTTTTTTATGTTTGTAGAGACTTAGATGTCTTTAACCCTATTTATAATTATATCATATTTTAACTTTGACAACGGGCTAAAATTTTTACCAATTTAATACCACTTTTTAGTATGAGCATATTCATACCTACAATCCAAAATTCAATGGCATCTACCCCCTCGTTTTCAATTCGATATACATTAGTAGTTGGTCAATGAGGTATATATATTATTAAAAAATTAATTTTTTTTATAATTGGATTTCATACAATATATGATTCATTTTTATAAAAATATATAACTTAGTAGAGGTGGTAAACGAGCCGAGCTTTGACATGTTCAATCTTTGCTCATTTATAATTAGGCTCAGCTCGGGTTTGACTCTTCTCGGAACCGAGCTTGATTTTGTGTTCAAGCTCGGCTCGGCTCATTTATAAAGAGAGCTCGAGAGCAAGTTTGAACCAAGGCTCGAGCTCGAGTTTGTTTAGCTCAAAAAAGCTCGGTTAGCTCTCATTTAGTTTAGAAAAAGCTCGTCTAGCAATTAAAAAATGTAGAAAATAAATAATATGTCAAAAGTAGATAATCATATTAAAAAATCATCAGTAAACAATCATATTCGAAACAAGCGCATATAGACTCGAGCTCGGCTCGTTTACAACCGAGTTTTAAAAAATATTCAAGCTCTGCTTGTTTACAACTGAACAGGCTCCAACCAAGCCGCCCGAGCGAAGCCTGAGTGGCTCGACTCATTTACCACCTCTACTTAGAGGAATTATACAATTTCTTTTACAAATCAAAATACACATAAAATTTGTCTACGGGGGCAGTGATTTCCACACCCTCATATATACCCATTCATTTCCTTTCCCACCTAAACATTTCTTTTATATATTGCAACCCCACCCCAATCATTTCAAAAAACCTCTCTCTCTCTCTCTGCTCACTCTCCTTAGAAAACGAGAGACGGTCCCCGATGGATGGCGGCCGACAATGGCGAGCTCTCTCTTTGGGTAGGATGGGGTCAAGGTTCTCGTGGAGCATCTCGGGTTTAATAGGTCCAATAGAAAATCATTTTTTTGTGATTTATGACACAAAAAGGATCTTTTATATATATATATATATCATATTCTTCGTGTACCACGATTTTACATTTATGGATAGTTGGATACAAAAAATCAAGAAAATCGAATTAAGTTACTAGAATCAATTATATATATTCTCTAAGTTATTGCTTTGCATGTTGTAGTGATATGTTCAGTTGCTTTTTTGGGGGAAAATGTCTCTTAATTAGGTTTGTGTTTTTGGGGATTTGATTTGTTTTTCTTTTTATAACAAATTTAGGTTTGTAATTATTTTATTGATTTTGGGGTGTGAAATGGGTTTGTATTGAGGAATGAATTTTGGGTGTAATGTTTGATGGGGGGGGGGGGGGGGGGGGGGGGCTAAAATGAATATTGACAGAAATAGCTCCGTCCATCGAATATTTGCAAAAACTAGCCCCGTTGACTCGACCGGAGACGGATTATATAATCTGCTTCCTTCGCATTTCGGCGCCCCCTGAAGACACTGGAGATAATCCGTCTCCTGAAGACTAATTATATATAATCAATCTCCATTGTATTTTTACCTTCGTGTTTTTTTTCTTCTGTTTTTTTGTTTGTTGTATAAATTGATGATTTTCTTAAACACATATGAAAATCTTGCTCAAACATACATATAATGAAACAACTTAAATGAAATAAAATTTAAGTCTCGAACATACATGGAAATGCATAAATAATAAACATCTCTTAAGTCCCATAAATATAATAATTCAAATATTATATATAATCCGTCTCCAGTGTTTTCATAGAGACGCTGAAAATTTGTATTTGAAACGGATTATATATAATTTGTATCCAGTACAAAATTTTTTTTTAAAAAAAGCCATCGTTGACCTTGTCAACGGATTTAGTTTCGGCAAATTTTATGTGGGTGGGGCTATTTCTGTCAATATTTATTTTGAGGAGGCTAAAAGTGTAAATTATCCTTTTATTAATATTTAAAAGGGATGAGGTGAATATCTAACGGGGTGGTAATAGAAGGCCCTTTGTCTACCATTATCCATCCAAATCCGCGAGACACACGACACCGGACACCCTAATGAGCTGTCCAATATGATAATTCATGCGTTAGCCGCCACGTTTACTCTATCACATATATGATGAGGATCATCTCACTTTTGGTTTATTATATATGATAATCCTCTTTTGCTTTGTTTTCTTTCTAAATTTTTATTTACCAAATCAGACACTAACACAATTTTAAGCAAATCCAAAAATGCAAACCATTAATGGTCAGACATCGTGTTCATTCAAACCTTCTGTGCTTTCTTCTAGAGACTACTATGGATCCAAATACCCTCAAATGAATTTCATACAGATCACAACTCAACCCCTCAAGGGTGCGTTTGGTTGCGCGATTGCAAAACTGATTCTGTAGGAATCTGCGATTGCAAACTGATTCTGCAGGAAGCTCACTTTCTCAGCTTTCTGAAATCGCAGCTTTTGGGCACTATTTGCCTGAAATCTGTGTGCTGGAAGCTGCTACAGTAAAACTGTTTGGTTGCACGATTGTAAACGCAGCTTCCTGCAATCGCAATCGCAGCGCAATCGCGCAACCAAACGCACCCTAAGACTTGTGTGTCTTACTTACCATTTAAAAAAAATAAACAATTGTCTTTGCACCCATTTATTTGACCAACCCTATGATAATCTGTCCTGATTCGAGTATGTATATATATAAACCTTTGAACCCAACTTCTAGACCTACCAAAATAAGTTCCTTAACAGAGGTTTCTGCATTTGCATAGATGACTTCCTCCCTATCACTCTCTTTCGGCCTCACCGGACCGACGCCGAGGCTCGGTGCCCGTCGATGTCTGCAAACAAGAGCTCAAGCCTTTGGAGAAGGTAAAATCTCCCTTTTACTTTTGTGTATCCCTTTTACAGACCATTTTACAATTGTTACCTCATTTACACAATGTATAAAGTCACAAATCTAACTATCTCAGTATGTATTCTATTATAAATAAAATAAAAAATTATGCATACATGTTTTTTTTATATAAAATGTATTACGTTAGTTAATAGATATTTTAGAAGAAGAAAAAAAGAGAATGTGTGTAGCCAGCAACCAAAGATGAAATTATCATTTTTCTTTTCTTACAAACAATCATTATTGAAGTCTTTTTTTTTAGTTATCACTTTCTCATATCACAGAAAATACGCGGTTCAAAAATGTAAAAAAGACATGCTTTCAATTAATTCTAGTGTATATTTTCTTTTTCTTTTTAAGATAAACTTAGACCCTTTATAATTAGATGCAACAATTACAAGGGGTCCGAAAATTGGTTAAAGAGAGAGGCCAACAGAGTATATAGAAGTGTTGGTGGCAAGTTCTACATTGTTTCTAAAAAAAAAAAAGATTAACCATCCCTAACATTTCTTTTTGGTGAAAATTAGTGATAAACAACAGCTTGTTTAATGAGGCTCAATTTCTTCTATAGGAAATTTATCCATGTTTAACTTGCTTTTCTTGGGCAGGGAAGCCGTCGATGAATATAGTCGACGCGAACTTGGGAACCCTAAGAGAGAGGATGGAACAGGTGAGGGTGCAGGAGAGGATGGAGAAGTGGTTCAGAAGCAGTAATGGGTGGTACTACCAATCTGGGTATGATTGTAAGCTGAAAAGAAAGAGAGATTTGCATGAGCTCCTGCAAGTTGTTGAATTGGCTGCTGGGACTTTTGGATTCACCATACTCACTTGTACACTCTGCCTATTCCTTGTCTCAGCTGCAATTCACTTGGGGCAATTGAATTGATGATGTGCAGTTTGTATACATGATACAATTATGATTTTTTTTTTTTTATTTGAAAAAAAATAAATTCATTGTACTCACATTAAGTGTTGTAGATCGGAAGAACAAACAAGGAAATTGTTACTCTCAATCCTTCCTACCTCACTTTTGTAATACTGACATGTTTTGGATTTTTTTTTATGGTATGTACTTGTTCGGTTACATATTTTTACAAAAGTAAGAATAATAAGGAAAATGTTACACCTAGTCCAATTTATAATCCAAAACAAAGATCCCGACCATGTTTTTTTCTTTTTATATGTCTCATATAATAAAGTATGTAAATTTATGAAATGTAAAGAATATATTATAATAGATTAAATGATACCATTTATAAAAAAAAAATGTGAAATTCTTTGATAATATATATCTCACTATAGGAAGTGGAATGGACTAACAAGATATATGTGATTGTATTTGAGATTGTAAAAAAGATTGGAGTGTAA